>CM053607.1:32926449-32999122 GCA_028646535.1 Procyon lotor | reverse complement strand
GATCCCCAAACCAGCTTCTTCAGCTGACCCCCAAGTGTGTGTTTGTAGACAAGCCCATTCTTCCTGGGATTTCGCCTTCTCATCTCACCACCATTTCCACTTCGTGCTGCTCGCTCTGTCCTGAAAGGAGCTGCTGTCCACCTGGGAAATGGGGGGCGGGCGTGGGGCGGGTGGGGGGGGGCAGGGAGTGTCTATGACTAAACTGCCTTCGATATTGTCTTCAAGGAAGAACAAAGCAATGTTTTCTTGGTGCTGTGCTGTCTGCCCTTTTCCTCTTTGGTGTTGCGTTTCCCTCGGGGGAGAGGTCAGTGTTGCTTCTGTCTTTCTGTTACCCTGCTATGCTCTGGTTAACGTTCTTCCTTGTAACAACTGGTCTTGTGGGTGGAAAAGATTAATACATTTACCTTTTCTAGCTGCAGTCTGCAATCTCTTTTTCATTCAGTCTAGAAAACTAGGCCTCAGTTAAACCAAACTGTGTTAAACCAAACTGTGTTTGGTTTAAATTTTAACAAATCAGGGATGTTCCCGAAGGCTGGGGTTTGGGACAGCGTGTCGCTCTGGACCTTAACCAGCCCGTGCCTTGCTTGTCTCATCCACAAAATGAAGGCTCTCTCTGAGCCGGTAGGACTGGTGGGAGTGTTCCAACAGGCATCCAAGGGCCACTGTCAGGGATCTGACATTGTCAGATTGTCCCCAAATATCTGTCCTGCCTATACTGCAACTGACTTAATATTTTCATTTAAGTCCATTCAAGTTTTCACTTAAACATTTTAGAAGGAAACATTATATCCATCCCAGAATAGAAAATCAGCATTACTTGCCATAAATAGAAAGCAGCCATAGAGATAAAGAAATGAAAACAAAACAAGATTTTTTAAGTTCTAACATAAACCCAGTGCTTATATGTTTAAAATGGAGCTGACTGAGTGCTGGTGGACTGTGGGAGGGGTGGGGGTGTGCCCCACTCGACAAAGGGCTCCTGAAGCCGGGAAGGGCTTCGAGAGAAGTCATTGGAGGGGAACTTCCAAACTTTGGGTGAATGTGGTTAATCACTACTGGAATTCGATACCTTTTGGAACCAGAGAGAGGGAAGGCGAAACGTGCTATTTTTAATTGCTATTATATTTGATTCAGATTTTCTCCTTTCCCTCCCCCTCCTGTTTTCTAGCTCACCCCAGAGCACATCTTAGTTAATAATAATTGTGATAATAATAATGTAGCAATAATAAGAGAAGCTAACATTTAATGACCTTTCCACTAGGCACTGTGGTGAGTGCTTTACGTAGATTATCTTAATCCTCATAAAATCCTTAAAAAAGAAGTACCCAAATTTCTCCTGCTTTGCGGCAGAGCGGGCCTTGGCTGAGAGGTCCAGCCCAGGCCTCCGGGGCAGGAAGTGTGCGTTTGGAGTACAGCCGCAGGCGGTGTGATGGCCAAGCCCACAGTCCTAACCCCAGAGCCCCTGTGGGCACGAGGGGCTGAGCTCACTCCATTCTCACACGGGCACGGTGCTGGGAGAGAGTATGAGCAAGCAGGGGTGGCCCCTGCCCTCCTGTTGCCTAGGAAGTGCCCTTCTGCCTCAGCCTGGGGCCTGGACAGGAATCCAGGATCTGCCTGTTCCAGGGTCCAGCCCTGCCCCGCACTTGCTCTAGTGTCTTCTTTGGCTCCCTTCCATTCTCTGCACCTCTGTTTGGGTCTTTAAACAAGGGAGGAATTCAGAAGATGATTGGTGGGGAGAAAAGGCCCTCCCGCACACACAGATCGTTCCTGCTCTTTGCAGGATCCAGCCTTGGGGCTACTGAGTAGCCAGCAGCACTGAGAATGAGCCGAGCGACCAGAGCGAGCGAGTACTCGGCTATTGTACCCCAGAGCCTCCCTGCGGTGCGGGCGGGGCTCCGGTGGAAGGCAATTTGACTTGGCCTCACTTTGTGCTTGGAACCTGGAACACCATCTGGACAGGCTCCTCTGTCCCAGCTCACCACTGTGGGCACTTTATAGCTCCTGTTTTCCCAATGAGGTCCCTGGGCCTCTCACGGCAGCCTGCAAGGAGGGAGTACTGACAGCTTATTTTAGAAAAGGAAGCCGACATTGTCAGGGAAGGTGATTTGCCCAAAGACACAGGAGTCAGGGCCAAAACACTGCTGGTCACTCCATTCTAACAGAGTTCTTTCCTCCTTCTCTTCTTTAAATTTGTTTCCAAATATACAAATTATCTGTTTAGAAGACATAGATGATGGGTTACACAGATAATGTATTAATGCAGTCCGTTCCCACGATACGAAGTTCTAACTAGAGAGCCAAACACCCCATGACTCCATCTTAATCCCACTCCCCTCCCGGGAGGTATCTGCTCTTCTGCCAAGAATGCGTTCTATGTTATCTCCATGTGTGTAAATGTACATATAAAAATATATGGTCTTGTTTTGGTCTTATATATAAATAACGCTCTAGAGCATCACCCGCAACCTGCCTTTTTCAACTGCACCGTCAGCGTCACTTTGCATCAACACATGGGACTCTCCGTCGTTCTTTCTAGTTGCTGTGTGTCCAGCCCACACAGCTGATGCTGCCCGCCACTCGGGGTTGTTCCTCCTCCGGGCTGAGCAGGGCGTGTGAGGCCCGCATTGGAGAATCAGCAGCCTCTGTTTTTCTGGGACTGTGCTAACCATGCGAAGGGCAGCCGGAGTGGGTTCATTTATGGGGCAGCTGTCCTGTGGAGAAGGCCCGCCTTACCTGGGCCTCAGCCTCCCTTGGAGGGACTGAGACCCTCTGCCCCCGGGGGCACAGCATCCTGACAGCATCCTGCTTCTGCCGCTTCCCAGATGCGTGCTTTGGACCAGGTATTTAATCTGCTCAACCCTGATTTCCCCAGCAGTGAATCGGGGAAGGAATGATCAGACACACTTTAAAGGGTTAGTATGAGGATGTATGCAAAGCACTTGGCAAAACTTTTTTAAAAAATATCTGAGAGTGAACGTTGGGTCTGGGGGACGGGGAGGCAGAGACTAAGAAGACCCCATGGAGTGTGGAGCCCAGCACAGAGGCTCAATCTCACCACCCTGAGATCACGACCTGAGCTGAAATCAAGAGTTGACCCCTCAACCCACTGAACCATCCAGGCTCCCAGCGAAACACTTTTAAAAATAAATGCTTTCATGGTATCATTTCTTCCTACCATCCTGGAATAGGGTCAAAGGAATAGGAGGTTATGGCAAGAGTAATAAAAACCCCTTTCCTGATAAAGGGAATTACAGTGGAAGCAGTGTTTTGTCCCCTTGAGGCCCATTTTCCCGTTCTCGGAGGCTCTCGTTGCCCCTTCACAACCGCCCTGGGCGGGGGGGGGGGCATTATTCCTTGTTACCATTTGACTGCTGAGGAAACAGAGCCCCAGAGCAGAGACTGTGGCCATCCCCAGGTCACCCGGCAGTCACCGAGGGAGTCAGGATCTGAATCCAGGTCTTGATTCCCTCGGTGCAGTCCCTGTATGGGGCCGGCTGCGCTCTCCAGAGGTCGTTCGCGCTCCCAGCTGGCGGCCGGGTAAGAGACAGGAGTATCTCACACTGACAGTAATCCAGTCGTCCGTCTGCGACAGTTTCTTGCGTGTGCCAGACGCTGCACTGCAGATGGGCAGATTGGTGACACGCCACCGCATGGCCAGACGGGACAACTCTGTCTCGACGGCAGGCATGGGCAAGTGCACCGCGGCCTGGGGGCCAAGTCCTCCAGCCTGCAAGCACAGTTTCTACTTTTTAAAGTGGTTGGGAAACAAAAGATATTTTGTGACATGTAAAAATTATGTGAAATTTAAATTTGTGGCCGTAGATGAAGTTGGATTGTAACACAGCCACGCCCATTTGTCAACATACCCTCTGTGGCTGCCCTCCCACTCCCAGCAGCCGGGGGACAGCCACGGGGGAGCCGGAAGTAGTGCCCACTGGCCTCGGGCAGCAAGTGGGCCGACCCCTGCCGAGCGGCAATGGCCGGACAGCCGCTCATTCCGCACGCACTGACCAAATGCCTACTACATGAGTCTTGTTCCAAGTCCACGGTTTTGTTTCTCAGATGTTCTGGTGTGGGCACCTTCTCAATGATTTCAGCGCTTCCTGCGGTCCCTGTTCTAACAGTGGGTTAGATGAGCAGGAGAGAGAAACCAGCAAGTTAGAAGGCAGCGGCCTCTAGCGGCCCATCTAAGCATTGTTTAGATGATTTGGTTATTCATCTTTACATTGAGTCTAAGTTGGGGGCGGCTTGTATTATTTCAGAATATCTAGAATGTTCTACAATTTGTTTCCCGCCTTTTCTAAACTGGAGAGTACAACACACTCTTAGTTAAAAGGGAGACTGACCTAGTTAAAAATAAGGTAATAAAAAGATTACTGAATGTAGTACGGACAATTCTTCCCAATGTGATAGAAATAATTTTGACTTGAAAAAGAGAGAACTTTGACGAAAAGATACTGATGATCATTCACACTATTTTAGTGTTAGGAAAATTTGCTGGCGCCCTTGTCTTCCCATGGATGTGAATGATACAGAGGCAGCCCAGTGGGAATCAGACACTTCAATTCTTGCCTACCTATACTTGACCAGTTCTTGACCATAAGTGAGCAATTTTCCCTCTCTGGGCGTCAGTTAATCCCCTGTAGAAGAAAAGCTTGGACTAGGCAGTTTCTAAGGGCCTAACACCTCACAGAGAACCGTAAGTACATATTCCATTTGGAAAGGGTTGACAAAATTTTTCCACAGACCTTCAGTTTAAGCAAGTTGTGAGGTCACTCGGCTAGCAAGTGGCAAAGCTATCCCTCAAACACAGGTGTTGCTCTAAAAGTTTTTTTTGCTCTTGACCCCTGGCCCTATAATGAGGCATAGATCACCGCCACATCAGAGTGATTTCTCTTCTGAGAAAGGAGAGGCCATCTCCTGGTGACCAGGTATCTTGGGAAATTCTGTTCTCCCCAGTGTCCAGTCATGTAAGAGCTCTTCGAGTTGGCTACCTTGTGGCCACAGGATTTTAGAAAAAAAGAGATGAGAGACCAGATTACACTGGAATCTTACTTAGACACAACTCTACACATTCCTTTTCTGTGCAGTATTTGCTACTCTTCTTTAAAAACAGGGATTCAGGTCCAAGGCAAGAAAAAAGTTTTTAATAAACTTTATTTTTATATTCAAGATAAAGCATATACACAATTGAATATGGAAATAAATAACTAGAAATGCTTTGGAAACTCCCATTTTCCCTCTCAAACTCAATTTTTTTTAAAACTCATAAGTCTTCTTGTATGATTTTAAGAAATATGGCAACTATAATACCAAGAGAAAAAAGAATCACCATTTTGTACATAAACATAAAGCTGCCTCCTACAGGGTTTCGTTGGTTTTAATAACACACAAAAAAAGCACACAAGACACAAAGACTCTTCAACAGATTTACTCAAACAGCTTTGCTCGAGAAGAAAAAGGCACAGATTTAAGGGGATGACAATGATTATTAAGAATATAGTAAACGGGGCTCAGCCAAAAAGTGACACTTTATGAACTAAGTCAGGAAAAATGAACAAAATGAACTCTTTCGAATTATCTGCCTTCATTAAAATGAATTTTTAAATTAAATTGTATAAACATATGATATAAAGGTGGTACTCGGGAACTGTCTTTGTATATTTCCTCTATGTACAAATCTTTGTATACAACTTCAATGTTCCTTATACATTTCCTATATACCAAAATGTGCCAGGGCCTCCAAACTGCATGCCCTGAATCCCTGTGGCACTCGCTGGCAGCTGGGCGACCCAACAGCTTCTGCCAGAATACCTGGGAAGTATGAGGGGCCAGTCAAATGTAGTCATCTTCCACCGGCTCCCCGTTGACATCGCAGTAGTGGATGAAAATGGCCACTACTCGCTGAAACACACCCTTCTTCATCTGACGCATCTCGGAGATTTCTTCTCCTATTGTTTCCATACAAATGTCTGCAGACAGCTGTCCTTTCCTTCGAGGAGCATAAATGGTGCCTTGGAAATTAGAAAGTAAAGGAAAACATGTAGGGTTATGAGAATCATCTGGAGGTCACTGGGGAAGCCGGTGCATGAGAAAAGCCTATGTGCTGTAATGTGATGCCACTGAACCAGGCGTAACTCCCGGACTGGGCCCCACATTACACGGGTCACACTACCACCCAGTCTGGGGCCTCGGAGAGCACGCCTGATTAAAGGCCCAACATGACAATGCACCAGACAGGTAAGTCATATATACACGTATGTGTCCTCTTCCAAATTGGTTTCTTCATAAAGTATGTTTTTAAAATTTCCTACAAATGGATGTTCAAGTATGCTAACACTCAGAAGAACTCTGTCCAAAAGATCTTTCAAGTTCCTCCCCAAATATCTACACCTGAGTTGTAAGTTCCTCCACAGTATCCAAGGAGAAGTGGTTCATAAGGAGAATAATTATTCGTGTAAATGGAACTTTCAAAACAATATAGCTGACAAACTCTTAGTAAAGCGTTAAGAAAATTATAAGCGTTTAGGTAATAAAAACACGTAGGTAGTAAAATCTGTCTCAAGGACTCCTGCCCACCAATCTTTATATGTCCGTAGTAGGTCAACTTACTATACAAATTGAGAGCTGCTGTTTGCAGGGGGAGAACCAAACAGCAACAAAAGGCAAAAAAAAAACCCCATTTATATGAGCATCTGCGCTCTTTCCACAGTTTGGCTACTATGGACACTGCTGCTATATAATTGGGGTGCAGATACCCCTTCGGATCACTATGCTTGTATCCTTTGGGCAAATACCTACTAGTGTAATTACTAGGTTGTAGGGTAGCTCTATTTTTGTTTTTTTTTGGTTTTTTTTGATATGATGTGATATGTATACACAATGGAATATGAATCATCAAAAAAATGAAATACTACCATTTGCAACAACGTAGATGGAACTAGAGAGTATTATGCTAAGTGAAATAAGTCAATCAGAGAAAGTAATTATCATATGATTTCACTCATATGTGGAATTTAAGAAACAAAACAGAGGATCACGGGGGAAGTGAAGGAAAAATAAAATAAGATGAAATCAGAAAGGGAGACAAACCATAAGAGACTCATAACTCCAGGAAACAAACTGAGAGTTGCTGGAGGGGAGGTGGGTAGGGGAATGGGATAACTGGGTGATGGGCATTAAGGAGGCCACGTGATGTAATGAGCACTGGGTGTTACATGCAACTGATGAATCACTGAGGAATCACTACCTCTGAAACTGTAATACACTATATGTTAACTGAATTAAAATAACATTTTTTAAAAGTTTAAAACAAAAAAACCTCCACATTTACATGAGAAGCAGTATAAAGTCTACCTACACTGCTTTTAACTCAAACAAAACATTAAGTATCTAACACAGTAGGATATACTCAAACTAGAGAATATAAATCAGGCCATAATTACTTTCTTCATCATCTTCAAAATCGTATCTGGCGAAGCTGTTGGGTTCTGCGGCCCGTAACGATCTCAACCAAGGGAAGTCAGAGATCATGGAATACGGAGCTCCATCCACAACCCCTAAAAGAAGAAGACACATTAACAGTGTTGCTGGTGTAGAAGTAAGAACAGGGCCAAACACTGTAACATTCTGTAAGCAGAATGTAAAATGTGCTTTCCTCTGCTTCCGATTATTTTGGGGATGGTAAAGACTCACACAGAGGGAGAACAGTATTCATCTGGTCCCTGCAAATACTCAAAACACCCATTACCTTGAAGAACTGCAGGGCTCCCATTGCTACCTTCCCTACGGCCTGTCCCTCCATCTAATCAGTGAGCAGCTAGGAAGCTGCCCAACCAGTGGTCAATGCTCACCTTCTAAAGTATAGATTTCTCTACCCCAGGGGTACTTGGGGTATTTCTTTAAATCATCTTCACTTCGTGTGGCTTCAGGGAAGAATTCATACTTAATGAGTTCTCTGGAGGCAACAAGAAAAATTAAATAAAAATTATAAAACTGGAAACAATGTTGAGGTGTGGGGAAGAAAGGACCTGTCAAAGTTGTATGGGGTCTAGATTCTAATGAACATCTCAAACAAAGTATTAAATAGCTAACAGAAGTAGAAAACTAGAGGATACATATCTAGTCAGGTCAAAATTACTTTCCTCACTATCTTCAAAATCTTATTGGGAAAAGAAAGAAAGCCACTCTAATCAAATGTCTTGTGTGTATAAGGTGCTAAATAAAACATTTATATAATAAATTCATAAAAAAAATCCAACTTTCTGATGATGTAAAACATTAAGTTTAAAGATCTTTAATTTCATCTCTTCCATGCACTGGGGCTAAAGGAATGAAGTCAATGTACATGTATGGTCTCTTCCTGCAATTTTTCTAAGTTTAGAAATAAAGTTACAAATACATATATGCATGCTTTTTAAAGTACACATTTCCCTCCAGTTTTTCATGTTACATGTCATATGTTTCAGCGCCTGAAAAGCTCAGACAAAATCATTTCAAACAAAGAACGATTAGGACTCATTTCTGGGAGCCCTTGCCAACGGAAATGACTAAAAAGTCCGTTGGGGGCCACAGATTACTTACTGATTGATGTTTGCTATCGTATCCATCCAGCTGCGGATGCGCACCTTGTTCCGCACATTGGGAGGGTTACTGAATTCGTGGATAATACAGATGTGATAGGGGTAGGGACCACTAAATAGCTTCTGCTCCAGGGTCAGTGTGTCCACCTGGGGAAGACATCATAGATAGGGTTTTGGACCAAGGAAGAGAATGCCTTGGACATGTCTCTTTAGAGTATGAATCATCTTTCTTTGGAACTTCAGTTTTAAAATCTTTGGTGGATTTGAAAATCAAAGTCACATTCAGTCCTAAACACAGCTTGCCATGCTGAGAGTGGGGCTTGGTAAAATTCTTCTCAGCAAGCTTGCTGACTTACATGTCACTGTTATATACACACTCATTAAAGCAGGGAATCCTATGCAGGCAGACCCCAGGGATCTACTTCTGAGTATGTCCTCCGCAGCTTTAAGTCCTGGCTGCATTACGGAGCCACAAGTGTGCAATGTCCTACACACCCTATTCAAACTGGCCTACTGCCAATCCTAAAGAACACGTTCCCTTGCCCCCTTGTAGCTTCTGTTCATTTGCCTTCTTCGCATGGTGCCCTTTTCCCCATCTCTATTTAGGCAATCCCACCGTACCATCTTAAGGGCAAATATGTCTACCGCCTACCGGAAAGGCAAACTTCTCAAGAGAAGGATGATGCTCTATGTATTCTTCAACCCCAGAAAATTAAAGACAACAAATGGTATGTTTGTTGAAATGAATCTTTTGGGGCCAAGCTTAAACATTGACTGCAACGATTATTTACTGTTTCCTTTAAACTTTATTTTGTCACCAAGCAGAGAGTCTTACATATGATGTTTGCTCTCCCACCCCCATCAGTTTTACTGAGAAGTAATCGACACACATCACTGCTAAGTTTAAGGCATACAGCATGAGAGTCTGATTTACATACATTGTGAAATGATGACCATAATAGGTTTAGCCAATATTCATCTTCTTATGTTGACATGATAAAAACTTACTTCACATATATTAATTTAACTATCATCGGTGCAGGTTTTTATTCTAATTTTACAGATGAAGAAATAAGACAAAGAAGCTAAGTAATCTACTTCTGGTCAGTGAACAAGAACTTGAATCAGGATATCTGAAACCAAAGTCTCTGCTCTTAAGCATAGGTAACATTTAGTAAGTATAAAAGCTTAAATAAGGACTGCCCTCATCATAGAGCTTGTTAAAAACCCACAAAAACCAAGCAGAGAAGCACTAAGGACGAAGACTGGCAAGGTAGTCTAGCTTGGTTAAAAGAACTGTATTGAATCTAAAGACTCATTACCACAGGTTGAGCAAATGAATAAATTCCAAGTCCAAAAAGGCGGGAGACTAAAAAAAAAAAAAATCACTGCAATATTCCTCAGCAAAGAGCAGAGCGTGCTCGTTACCTGCTGCATTGGGCGTAGGTAGATGATGCGGTTTCTCTCAGGAGGCATCCGTAGTATCTGATCTAGGACTTGATCCATATTCAGTTTCTTGCATTGCGCGTAGTCAAATCGATTCACAATGGGTGCATTTTCTACTTTTAAATGTTTCAGTACCCTGCACCTGGTAGCTACAAAAGGAAAACAATGGTAAGCTCAACAAATGCTTTATACAAAATAATACAGCAGTGCATAGCCCACCTGGAATCATTTTGGGAGGCCAACTTATATTAGCAACGAATACTGCAGAAGTAAACATCTCTAACTTAGGGCAAGTATAAAGTACAACTAATGGTTATCAAAATGATTTGACAATGTCTCAGGGTGCCTGGGTGGCTCAATCAGTTAAGCGCCCGACTCTTGGTTTCAGCTCTGGTTGTGATCCCAGGGTTGTGAGACTGAGCCCCACATCAGGCTCTCCACCCAGCGTGGAGTCTAGTCTACTCTCCCTCCCCTTCTCCCTCTGCCCCACCTGCTTGTGCTCACGTGTGTGCTCTCTCTCAAATAAAATCGTAAAAAAAAAAAAAAAAAAAAAGTCATTCTGTCCTATTCAAAAGAAGGTGGTCACCATCACGGTGAAGGAACATTGAGGTCCTTTTTCCTTGCTGAGATTTTACTGGCAAAGAATCCATGTTCCAGGGAGTAACTTTCCTAAACACAGCAACTGTTTAGAAATATTTCTTGAGGGGTGCCTGGGTGGCTCAGTGGGTTAAAGCCTCTGCCTTCGGCTCAGGTCACGATCTCAGGGTCCTGGGATCGAGCCCCGCATCGGGCTCTCTGCTCAGTGGGGAGCCTGCTTCCTCCTCTCTCTCTGCCTGCCTCTCTGCCTACTTGTAATCTCTCTGTCAAATAAATAAATAAAAATCTTTAAAAAAAAATATTTCTTGAAAAGAATGAATGGTGGTAACTATTAAATTATACAATTTTATGGGTAATGTTCAAATAAACCTAGAATAATTTACAAATAAATACTATCATACATTCACCCACAGGAAATGAACAGAATTGATTTTAACACCTATTATAAGCATAAAAGCAAAACCTTAAAAGACCTCAAATACTTGGATACTTTGGTCTGAAGCTGTATAGTCCAATGTGGTAGCCGCTAGCCAGCTTTTGAAATTGCTATTAAAACTAAAATGTATTAAAATTAACAATTCAGTTCCTGGGGTGCCTGGGTGGCTCAGTGGGTTAAAGCCTCTGCCTTCAGCTCAGGTCATGATCTCAGGGTCCTGGGATTGAGCCCCACATCGGGCTGTCTGCTCAGCAGGGAGCCTGCTTCCCCTCTCTCTCTGCCTGCCTCTCTGCCTACTTGTGATCTCTCTGTCAAATAAATAAATAAAATCTTTAAAAAAAAAAAAAAATTCAGTTCCTTAGGCATTAGCCACAGTTCAAGTGTTCTATAGTCACATGTGGCCAGTGGTTACCATATCAAACAGCATAGATACAGAACATTCCCATCACTGCAGAGAGTTCTATCAAAAATGCTAACCTGAAACATGATTAAGTATGCTCCCTGTTTAATATGTTAAGTGTCAGGTTATAGAGAAAAATAGTTGCTATATAAAAATGCATTTAACTGCAACAGTAGGCTAACTTCAGAAAAATACCCCTTCCTTTTTTTTAACCTCCAAGTTTATTCTGATCCAATTTTTACTATAGATTTCAACCTGGTCCAACTCAAAAGAGAGAATCAGATGGAAGATACAATAAAACCATAAGGCTAATATGCTTATCTCTTCAACATTTCATAAAGACATCTTCTAGAACATCCTGACACACTACCACCTTCTTGAGCAATCTAGCCCTGTAACTAACTTGATGTTGGAGGGCTAAGCAAGTCTCTGCCTTTCTGACTCATTTTCTCCTTCTGTGACCTGGCAGGAGGAAGGGGAAGCCCAGCGGGCGACAGGAAAGGAGGAAAAGAGAGGACCAGACGGTGATACAGGGTCAATGGCTCTGCACTATAAAACCAGACAAGGCAGAGGTCAGTTCGGACCTCAGTCAGTCATCTCGCCCACCATTAACTCAGTCAGCAGGCGTCTAGGGACAGAGATTCTTGCCCAGGATCCCTGGTCTCATGATAAGCTGAGCTAAACAATTCAGTTCAAGGGCAAACAAAAGGCAGAACCTGAGGCCGTGTGATCCACCACTAGGTTTAGAGAAGATATGGGGAGAATGAATCCTCAAAGTCAAGTGCAGAGGTAAAAATTATTCTTCAAGAGATGAAGAGAGAAGAGAATAGGAAGTTAAAGCAGCTCAAAGGTTGCGAGGCAGATTCTCAGACCTCAGAGGGGAGAGCGCTGACAGTGTGCCTTAAGCCAGGCTGGGCTCCCCTGCTGTTACAACCTCTGGCTTTCCGAAGGGCCCCCTGATGCTGGTGTAGGAGGAAAGTCCAACAGGAGATGGTCATTTAGGAGTTATTTTAAAACTCTGTTGACTGGAATAGAATAAAGTACCATCTCTTAAAGGTGAACATAGGGTCTAGGGTTTTCTAGAATTCAGGAGAGAGATAAGTGTTTAAATCTTCGCTTTATCTCTTCTTTCTGGGATTCTCCTAGTGTAGGACAAACTGTTTAGTAAGAATTTCTTTGCTTTGTTTACTAGTAGTAACAGAGAAATGCAAAGAAAAGAAAGTCCCTAATACTGCAGTACAAATATAATACCAGCTAGTACTAGGTAAGCTTTGAATTAGAGGTGAGATCCTCCACCATGTGTACGTGTATTACCTACATAGACACATGTGCACTTACTGTATTTAATCTTCACAGATACGTGTTTATAGGGTAGGCATAATTATGTACACTTTACAAATTGAAAAAAATGAACACTGAGAATATGTAACTTGTCCAAGGCAAAAAAAACATGTCATGTCTTCATAATTCTACATGGATTGGTACCAAAAATATAGTTTTGAGTGAAAGGAAGAAATGGACATATCATACATCTGAAATTTTAAAAGCTCACACAAAGTAATACCCTACCCTCTTATCTGTTCATAGGTAAATACACGAGTAAAGAGGGGCTGGCAACGTGGAACAATGGGACTAAAAGGAAAAGTCTGAACTAAGTAATACGTGCCAGGAACTGAAGTTCTGATCGATGATGTCAATCAAATCTACAGCCGCCAAGCACATAAGGCACAGTCCCCACTCGCCGCAAAAACACGAACACAAAACACGAACAATGTCATACGGTGTGGCAAACGGTAGAGAGGACTCAGGCTGAGATCTACATGACTCCAAAGCCCACCCATGTGGTGAATCTACTCTGTCAGATCAAGTAGCAATTGTCATTTGGAGGCAAGCAAAGGAGAGGCTGTTTTAAAAGACGAAGCCTCTGCACGTGTTCCCTCATGAATACTATGGAGAACTACTTGAGAACCACAGAACGAGGACGGAATTAGGAATAATCAATGTAATGATTCCTTTGAAAAAAATAAGGAAATGTTAATTGTAATATTTATGAGTCTTTAATTCTTTAAGCTCATTTGTGATGCTTTTGGATGACACAGGCCTAAATCCATACCATGGATGAACATCATCTTGGGACAGTCCTTTAACACGAGATCTGTGATTCCACAGTTGGTCATAGTGACTCCAACAAGATTTTTGGATTTTAATACAAGGACCTACAAGGAGAAAGATGTTAAAAGATGTGTCTTTCTGCAGATTTTTTTTAAAGCTTAAATGCTTTCACTGGCACAAGTTAAGGAGCAGCTGTTACCAATTTCTTCTTTTAGAGCAAAAAATTATAAAGATGGAAACTTAAGTCATTACTCAGGAACTTGGCTGAACTGAAAGTGGGGTTTTTTTCCCTTCACCTGCACATGGTCATCCTCAATGACAGGGTCACTGGTACTGGTGGACTTATCTGCTGTCCGTTTCCGCTTCATGGCATGACGTGGCTTTGTTTTGGCAACCTCTAGAAAAAGGCAAGAGGAAAATCCAAATTTTACCTATTAGCTTTCTTTTCGTCAAGAGAACACATTCAACTGCCTATTGCATATAACTATCAAGGCAACTCTCAAGTCTATGACTTGGTTCCCAATCGGGTATCATCGGATTATATCCCAACAGAGCATGACTGCTATCTCCAACTATTTCAAAACAAGACTGCCCTCCATTATCTCAAGCTGGTCGACATCAAATACAATATCCCTTCTCATACCTCAGCCGTATCAACAATCTAATTAACATACCCATCTTCAGTTACCAACCCATCCTAAATACTATTGGTGGATTAAACTCACCACTTTCCTGCTGAACTTGAAATTACTAACTACTGCTTAGTAAATATGTTTCAAGGCCTGATATCTATTCTCAATTTTATTCCAAACCATGTCCTAGTCATTTGCCGCCGCCAGAGCATCTGAAGTCAAAATCATTCTACCTCCTTCTGCCTCAAACCACCTTTCCTGACCTCACTTTTTGAAATTCTCCCCACTCCTGAAAAATCCAGCTCAAATACCACTTTCTCTAACAAATCACCTGGGCCCCTGCAAACCTTGTAAGTGGTTCTGTAATTCCCTACATACTTATTTTGTTTCTCCACTTAAACTAAAAGTTCCCTGAAGGCAAGAACACTTCCCTATTTCACCTTTGTGTCAAGGTCAGCCACTAGCAGTGATCTAAAATGAACATTTACTGAATGGACGGCACTCAACATTCAGTGAATGAAGGAGTGCATTACAGATATGGAAATGGGAGTAACAATAATAACAAATATTTACCGAGCGCTTACTGTGCATCAGGCACTTTTCCAAGGGTTTTACTTGCAATAACTAACAGAATCCTCAAAACAGCCCTGAGAGAGATTATTCTCCCTGTTTTACTTATGAGGAAACAGAGACAAGGGACGGTAGAACAGCCTGCCATGGTCTAAGTGGTGGAACCAGGAGGCAACGCCGGACAATCTGGTACCAGACACTGTGCTAGAAAACCTATAGTCTTTCAACTGGCCAGATCCTGGTTAGTAAAGCCCTAACTCATTTACTAGTGCTATTCTAAAACCTGGCAGTTTAATTATAAGAGCAAATATTGTGTTGACTTTATTTAAAGGCAAGGTCTAAATTCATCTCTGAAACTCTAACCAGCACATATACATTCTAAGACAAGACACTAAAAAAAATCACTGTCTTCATTTTTTGGCAAGAAATCTGTAGCAGAGCATTTATCGAATGCAATAAGGTTGATCTTCATGAATTAAGTCTCACCACACTGCCTTCAGATACCACTACTAGATTACAAACATCCTACTTGGTAATTCTATGACTTCAAACAAAGTTTAGAAAGAAAGATAAGGAAACAAGGGGCAAATGTGGCAAATTCCAAAAGGCTTGGGTTAGACAGGAACTGTAGAGATCTAATCCAAGTGCTTTTTTTTACCCACCAGAATCTTTCCTCTACCATTTGAAACCTTTGTGAAATCTCACTATACAAACCAATTAAAAGGAGCTACTCTGCTTGAAAGCTAAAAGGGAGCCTAAGAGTTCTACCCATCGAACTTCCTCTAAAGAACCTGAACCCAAACAAAACCCTGAGATTCCGGAAAAAGAAGAAAACTATTGATCTAGCCAGCCCACTGAAGGCCTTCTTCCACAGTATTCCTGAAGGAACTTCATGCAAAATCTAATTATCTTTACTAGCGAGGAATCTGCTAAAGGCAGCACATTTCACATGACAGATAAAATTCATACACCTGTTACAACCAATCACTAGGAACCGGTTTGTCTCCCAGTACCCAAAAAATGAAAACAAAAAGCCAAAAAGCAGATCTGCTTCCATTCCTCTATGACAGTGTTCAAATTAGAATCTTCTGTAGCATTCTCTTTTGAGGATCTGATTCTTAAAACTTTTCACCTCTCCCTTAACTGATCAGAACATGGGGTTCAAAGTTAAATTTCCTGCTTTCCAGAGTGCCCAAATTGGCAGTTCTTATTTTCTTAGAGAAGTTATAAAATGGAGTCACACTCCATAAGCATTAAAAACAAAGAATTCCCAATGTAAAAAAAAAAAGGAATTCATCGTTTTTTTTCTCATGCCTCCCTCTTTGTTTAGGGACAATTCTCAGTGATTTCATACATTCACCAGCATCAACATACCTCATATGTTGGTTCCTACCACTTATTAAGTTCACAATTATTCACTGAGCCCCATACCATGTAACACATTGTGCTAGAAGCTGGGAATAAAATGGCAAACAAACAGACACTGCCCCTGCCCTCATGGAGCTCAGTCTATTGGAAAGACAGACAGTAAAACACAGAATTACAACACGGTATGGTTAACAGTGGTGTAGAAGACACTACAGAAACACAGAAAACAAACCAATTCAGTTTTGGGGTGTCAAAGAAAGAAGTTAGTATTTATGAGAAGCATACCATATTAATCTTAAATGCTATTCTTTGATAATCCAATTAGTTATTTTTGTGATATTTTATACAGCACACAATGAAGATACAAACAACTTAAAGGTATTTATTCCCAAAATAAGAATTCACAAGATAATTATGTTAGCTTCTAACAGGGTTTTAACACAACATAAGGCCATAACTCGAAAACCAAAATAAAAACTCAAAACATTTTCTTTGAAAAAGTGATTTTTTTTTTTTTCCCTTGCAAAAACCCTCGGCTCACCCTGAAAAAGTGATTTTTAAAAAAATCCATAATACTCAATCCAGTTTTGTTCCTTTATTATAGTGGATTTTTCTCTTTAAAAATTTAAAGAGCAGAATGGCCAAGAGATATCAAAAACATGCTAGATCAAAAATAGCAAGTTGAGGGGCGCCTGGGTGGCTCAGTCGTTAAGCGTCTGCCTTCGGTTCAGGTCATGATCCCAGGGTCCTGGGATCGAGCCCAACATTGGGCTCCCTGCTCTGCGGGAAGCCTGCTTCTCCCACTACCATTCCCTCTGCTTGTGTTCCCTCTCTCGCTGTGTTTCTCTGTCAAATAAAATCTTTAAAAAAAAAAAAAAAAATAGCAAGTTGAAAGCTACTCAAATAATTCTTTCCAAAAGAGATCCAGACAATACTAAAATCAGCACTTTGATTCTCTCCAGCAAAGTTGTTACTGAAAGTAAATGGACATTTGCATTGTTGAAAAAATATAAGGTAATAATTTACCTACTGTATGACTAGCTAAATACACATTATAAACCTTCTCAAATTGAAAAAAAAAAACACAGATAACATAGAATTTACCTAAAAAAGCAAAAATGAGGTTTTCCCCCACTAATTTCTAAGAATCTTTAACCTAAGAAAAGTTCTAGACCTGAAACAAGTCAGAAGGAAATGGTAAAGAGGATAGCAGAACGTGACACAACAAAGAAGTCAAAGCCCTTAGTGTTAACATGAAGTATTTATATTAAAAACAAAAACAAAACAACCCCCCCACCACAAAACAGTAACAACTGAAACATTTACTGAGACAAAAGACAAAATGAGAGACAACACAGTCCCTAAAAAGGAAGACTCCATACTGTAAAAGTAACAATCACCTTTTCAGTAGATCAATGTAATGGAATTCCAAAAAAATCCCAAGATTTGCTTTTGGAGCTTGACAAAATTATTGTAAAAACTATAAAAATCAATGAGAAATGCGTAACTAGCCCAGGAAACTCTGAAGAAGAAAGAAAGAGGACAGAACACTGGAACAGAACAGAGAACCCAGAGACAAACTAAGTTTATCTCAGGTACATGACAGAAAAGCTTTTCAAAATAATGACATGAGAATGGATGCTGATAAATAGCACTGAAGCAACTCAGTGACAATTTGGAATAAAAGAATTAAGTTCATTCCCACAGATTAAAATAAAGACCTAAGGGGCGCCTGGGTGGCTCAGTGGGTTAAAGCCTCTGCCTTTGGCTCAGGTCATGATCTCAGGGTCCTGGGATCGAGCCCCACATTGGGCTCTCTGCTCAGCTGGGAGCCTGCTTCTCTCTCTCTCTCTCTCTGCCTGCCTCTCTGCCTACTTGTGATCTCTGTCAAATAAATAAAATCTTAAAAAAAATAAAGAGCTAAGATAAGGAAGTGAATAAAAGAATGAGAAGGTACGAACAATGATCTGAACCATGCATAAGGAAGGTCTTCCACCGCAGAAAATAGAGAAAGAAAATCATAAAGGTAAACAAGTAGATCTGACTTGACAAATATGAAAAACCATGCAACAAAAGGTGTCATCACGGGGAGTTCCTGTGTAATGGGCACAGAGTTTCCGCTTGGGAAGATGAAAACGTTCAGATGGATGGTGGTAATGGTTTCAGGACAGCACGAACGTACTTAATGCCAATGAAATGTACACTTCAAAATGGCTAACATGGTGAATTTTGCGCTATGTATAAGAAAAAAAAAAGATACGATAAAACATTTAAAACTCAAGGGAATTATTTTTTGTCATATGGCAGAACTAGTGTTTGTAAAGCATAATGAAATGTTTAAACAAAACTCCTATTTTTATTATGAGTTTAAGCTACTATGATCAGTACATAATTAAGGTCTCATATTCATCTTACAAAAGCTTATTTTTGTTAGTTTAGCTCCACATGATTTGATTGGCTCTATTCTGTATGTAAAAAAAAGCAATAACTCTACGTTCCTGAACTAATTTTAAGATCTTCAAATTAAGGGAGACCTGGAGAAAATTAAAATATATTATGCATTGATAGCTATTCATGACTTAATAAAAGCAGGAGAGATTACTTAAAAATAAGGTCAGAAATATAAACAGAACTATGAGAAATACGCTTACCTCATCCAAGCCAATGCCTTGGCAAACACATTATAAATCTTATCAATGAAATTATATACATGTAGATGTTTTGACCAAAAATCATTCTCAGCTAAACTACCTACTTACCTGCTTATCTCCTGGCAAACCTAACTGGAAGCAAAACTAGATTTCAGAAAGAATTACTAAGTGCAGAGGCAGACAGAGGGTAGACCCATATGCTATGTTCCCCAGCCCAGCAACTTCAGGTCCTTGCCTTTTGGCTAAGGTTTAAAGCGTCGCTGCACTAAGAGTTGCAACGTCCCTGAGTAGGGGCTGGGAGCAGAGTTACACTGGGACTTAGACATCACAATCAGTATGATGTTTAGGGTCAATATACACAGTTATATTTCTCTCAGAGGCTTAACTGAGTTTTCCTGGGCTGGAGGTTTTACAAGATGTTTCACATGCCTTCCCCCCACCCGCACCACTGCTGAAAATTAGTTCAAACCCTGTATGATCACAGAACCCCAACACAGAATTCCATTTGCCAGGCTGGCTTTATGGAAGCAAACTCATGGAACAAGCTCATGCCCCTGCCAAGGCCTACCCTGCAGTTACTAATCCTGGCAGCATTGTCATACCTGACTCAGATACCAGCGGTACATGGGAGAGTCTGCTCCTGGCCCTTGTTAGGGGCCTCCGAGGGTAGTCTTCATGAGACTGCACGTCACAGCTCTCAGGCTGGGAGCTCCCCCTCCTGTCCTCACCTGCAGCCCCAGAGCCACTCCCATTAGTCCTCTCATCATGTGCTGGGCCTGAAGACCCCCCTTGTGGCAGAGTCCTAAAGGAAAAGGCGGATCTCGTACCATCCGGGCCATTCACAACACAGGCTCGGCTGGTTGAAGGACGTTCCTCATCAGAACACCTGCTAGTTCTCCTTTGGGATTCCTGGGGCCTGTGACAGCAGCATCTGGGGCAGACAGAACTCTCTGCATCACCCTCCTCCATGGCCTCAGAGTCCTCTGACCCACCGGGGGAGCAGACACACTGCCTGGACACATCCACTTCTGAAGGGCTAGGCTCGGAAGAGCCGCCGCTGTTCACGGTCCTTACACAGTCGGGGCTTTGAGAAGCAGTGCTGTGTGAGCTGGAGGTTCCCACTGTGCTGGCGGTGGCGCTGCTGCAGCTGGGATAAACATCCTTGTTTTTTTTCTTTTCAGGAATATCCCTAGCTGCTTTCATATCGGCTTTGATCTGCTCACTGGTGACCTGACAGCCTTTCTCACAGCTGCTTTCCTCGAGGGGAAACTGCTTCGACTGGCCCATCTGATGGGAGTTGTACCTCTTTCGAAGTGGAGTCTTGCCTTTTCCACTTACTGCTTACAGAAAAAGAAGAATGGCCCGAGGAAAAGAAAAGATTTCAGTACAAATTCTGGACAAAAGGCAAGAGTAAATTTGGAACAGGAAACAATGTACACTAATTTTCCTAAAGTACAATGGTGACCACATCACTCAGCTGCTCAAAAATTCTCCGCGGTCTCTAGTGCCCACCTGGTTTATCCTCCTCGGCTCAGCCTCCGCGGCCCACCAGGATCTCGTTCCAAGCTAGCTTTCTGTTCTCGGCCCCTCTACGTGCGTACTGCAAGCTGGCCCAAACTCTTCTCTGAACATACCCCTGCCGTACTACCTGCGGGCCTTTGTTCTCACCAATTCTTCTTCAGCCTTGTGCCTCTGTTCAATCTCCCCTGCGCCCCCACCCGATGCCCCTGGAGGCTATGCCCTGCGATATTATCATCTAGGCTGTTGGCCTGACTCTGCAACCAGACTAGAGGTTCCCTAGAGCGAGGGATCATAACTTATTCATCTCTGCATCTCTCACCGCCTCTAACGGTACCTGGGGCACAGTAAGGCTCAATGAATATATAAAGGAACACTTAAATAAGATTCTTTCTGGCTGACAGATCTACTTTCTAAATTCAGAAACTGTACTTCCTAGGAAACATTAGGTTAGTCAGCTGGTCACATTCCTTTTCCTAAATTTTAGTTTCCACAAAAGCTCCTCTCAACCCCAGTGTGAAAATACCCGAATTTCTGAAAGGAATAAAATGAGAATGGAGTAATCAGACATTGGTTAGTAGGTGATTCCAAGTTTAAAGAACTAAGCTTTCCGCACCCAGAAGTGGTTATATATTTCAGGGCCAGTGTTAAATGTATACAAAACATTCAAACATATTAAGGAGTGGGGTACCCAAGGAAAATTAGTGGACAAATTTTAAAAACCTCATCCTTTGCTCAAAGTGGGATGCACGTAGTTCTGAGAAACAGAAGGGAAGGAAAGACAAGGAAGAAGAATGAACTGAAGGTTAAGAGAATTATAGTTCCTTGGTGAGACAAATGGTAGAGGCTGCTGACTAGATGTAAGGAGAGGCAGGGATCCCTCAAGCACCAAACTAGCCACCAACATTGACTAAGCACAACTGGACAGATTATCAGCTGGCAGAGTGGTTGTTTTCTCACTGCTCTGGATGCCTCAGGAGTCATCCCCCACGTGAAGCCCAGGCCTCTCGCTAATCCCTGATACCCTGATGCCACAAGGTCCTAAAGCCTCCACTGTGGAAGTCCACAGCCCTCTCGTCTTCTCTTCCCTGAACCCTGATTCCACAATATTTTTGTTGTGCTACACTTGTCCTAGAGAGCACCACCCAGATTCCCCTCTCCTTGGGACTGCCCTGCTCATCTTCTGTCACATTCCATAAGGAACGTTAACTGCACCACAGGCTGTGGTAGGGACACATTATATAAAGGTCCAGTGTGTCTGTCAGTTCTCATGATGACTCCCACTAAGTGGTCCCAGCAAGACATTCTCTCTCACCTGACAGTTCCCTGGACTGCACTGACTCTCCAGATTTTTCTTCACGTTCAGAGTAACGCCGGGCACCATTCTTAGGAATCCAGACTTCTTGAAGTTCTAGACTGTCTTCCTCATCATCACTCTCTGAATCATGAACAGTAATTGGGGTTGGTTTTACTACACGCTGAAGACCACTGGGTCCTAAAACAAAAAGCACAGACCTAACAGTTACTTTTTGCCAAGAAAGGCGCTCACTTCGAGTACTGTCTGCAGGGATCTGGGCTCACAGGGACGCTCTGGCTCTACAGAGCCTCCCTTAGCACTCATGTTAATGGAACACACACATTTCTAAAGGCAGATTAAAATAGAAGATCATACGGCATCTCCCTTGAGGATGTTCACTATTCGAAAAAGTGACATAAATCATCCTAAAAATAACCAAATAAGTCATAATAATCATTTAAAAAATCACCTACTTTCCCAATTTTGCAAATGTATGAATGAAGACAAAGCAAGGGAAGATGAACCTCAGACACCTCCTACAGGACTGGTGAACTCTCTGTATTCTTTAATTGAATATAGTCTTTCTCATTAGAAGTAGCAAGGTATGTTCTTGGAAGGCTGGATGCATGTTACAGTTTGGTTGAGTACTTATATACATGTAAAAAGTGTCTTCTCTGCTTGGCAGTACAGCTTATAAACTTTTAGTCTTATGACCCAAATCTCTCTGACAAATGAGTGAAGTTCAAACACTCTACCAATAAAATGTAAGCTCCAAAGAACCTTGCCTGGCTTGTTTCTGTCACATTGTACAATGCCTAGCACAGAGTAATACTCAATAAATATTTGTTGAATAAGTGACTGCATCTGTAAGACACTTAAAACAAGGATAAGTTAAAGATATTTTCAATTCAAAGACAAATTAGCATCTCAACAGACCAAGAGTGAGAAAACTTGGGTTCTAATCTTAGTGCTGTCCCTCTAAGCCTGGCTAAGAGGTCTGAGCAAATTATTCAAACTCACTCTGAAAGACTGTTAGTTTCCCCATCCGTAAAACCTAGGGTTGTTGTAGGTAATCTTTAAGGGCCTTATGACTCCATATAGCCTGTGTAACTCACCCAGGGGCAAAGAGAGACAAGATCTTGGTCTGTTAATGAGATTTAACCAGGTCAACCTCTCCACTCCTGCTCCTTCCCACCAAAATGAAGGAAGAGGACAAGCAAACTATTTAGTCAGGTCATTTATTTTCTCCATCAGTAATCTGAGTGCTTGCTTTCTACACACACAAACACGCATGTGTGAACACCAATATAGAAAAGAGAAGCTGCTGCCACAGTTATAAAAAATAACAAACCTTAATAAAATATGTATATGTGTGTAGCAAGGAGAATATCAGTAGAATACGGGTGTCAATGATAAATAGCATATAACACATCATTAGCCATAACGTTAAAAAATAATCACTCTTAGCGTTTCACTTTCTTCATTAGAGTCAGGCTCAAGTTTTCATAACCACGAATGTGGAAGTCACACGATTACCTGCTTGTTCCTCGTCAACATCCACAGGGATAACCGCCTGGCCACGAGCTACCGTCTCCTGCCCGCTCACGGCCACCACCTCTCCGTCTTCCGGCACCATGTCTTCCATCTCATTCAGTGCTTCAACACAAATAAACACAGTCAAAGTGAAACCAAGAGAAGTCTGAGAAAACCCCAATGGCAGGCGAATCTGTGGCAGCCCTGAGGAACGAACAGCCCTGTGATTATTAGGCCCACGCTGGAAAAACAGCCTCCAACGGTGCTTCATGATACAGACGAGAACAGGAAGTGCCCAATTATTCTCTGGGAGAGAAAATCATGATGGGAAAGCAGCACTTGGTGGCGCCATCCATCACCGTAAGATGAAAGCAAGGGAGCGGCAGTCCGAGTGCAAGGGGAATAGAGATAAAAAAAAGGAGCAACAAATTTTCTTATTGGGCAGGGAAGTTTTCAATGATATGAGGTGACACTTCCTAAACATTGGGAAGCATGCTACATTGTCCAGAAGAGTAAGGATTCCAGTGATAGAAAGAACAAGTGTTTGTACTGAAATCAGGGTGTAAAAGAAAAGAAGGCTAAAAAGGTAGCCTGGGTCCCAGACTGTGAAAAGCTTATGAAGTGTTGCTAAAAAGCTCAGAACTATTTCTCAAATGCAGAGGCAGACCGTTAGAACAGAAGTACAGTCATAGGCCTGATGAATGTTTTCCAAAGCTGCTGAGCAGAGCTTTTTAGATTGCAGGGTAACGTGTGGAGGTATTTAATATAATATCCAAAAGTTATTTTATATTTAATTTCTCTCATTGCATTCATTCCTTTGAATATTTATTAAGCATCTACTACAATGTGTCACTATTCCTAGGTGCGGAGAGACAGTGGTAAAATCCTAAGATGGCGCAGCACTTAGGGTGACAGAGGTGTGAGCTTGGCACACAAGAAGCGTGATGTGTGAGGTGGGAACAGGCCAGATCACGTAGGATTTTATGGCCCAAATCAAGAAACTTTTGACTTTTTTCCTAAGGCAGTAGGAAACTACTGGAGTCTGAAGTAAGGGAGCAATGTCATCTGGTATATGTTTTAACACTGCTCTGGCTGCTCTAAGACCCAATTTTAGCTGATCAAGAGAGAAAGTAGAGGGATCAGTTTGAAATGGATTAAAGCATTTGGATAAATATATTTCAAGCTGCTCACCCTACTTTCTCTCTTAGATAAAAAGAAAGATGTGGTACAATGGCGGTACAGTAGGCAAGGAAAATGTAGACTTAATGGCAAGATGCTCTGAAGACTTCTTGCTAAAGGACTCGATGCCATGGAGAACAGACAGGTGGGCAGTAAAGAAAAGAAAAGAGAACATCTTGATTTTTGTCTCTGGTAAGTAAATGAGATGGTGATACCCTTGGGCTAGGGAAGGTGCAAGTGATTCTTGGTTTAGATTTTTTTGCTTCAAAATATTAAATCATTAGGGCAGTAAGTTTTTTTCAGAATGATTCTAACTTACAGAAATTATGTAAGCTATCTTTTAATCAAAAATCAATGTTTACCAAATGTTTTGTTCAGTTTGTTATTTCAGTTGTAAAAAAAAAATCCTGTTACAATACATAACCATAAATCTTAATGGATCGGAGCAGTTTTTTACAAATATATTCCGATGCACTCAAGTTTGAGAACCACTGCCAAAAATAAAAGCTACAGAGCAATTCACTTAGGATAATTTAGCTTAATGGGGGGCAAAGGGCAGTGGTGAGGGAAGGGAGAGGGGCACACCATTTTTAAAAGTATTAAGTACCTGAGATTTTTTGTTTTGTTTTAGTAAAATTACGTAGAGGCAAAACTATGCTTTGTGGTTATTTTTAACTCAAAAGTAATTATGTTAAAATAATTTGGCAAAATGCTTTAGCAATCAGAGAAACATGATTTTGACACATGGTAGTTTTATGTTAGGCAAATGTGAATTATTAGAAAATATGAAAATCTATTCCTCCGTTTTAGAGTGCCATAAAATGCAGGTAATGAGGGGCGCCTGGGTGGCTCAGTTGGTTAAAGCCTCTGCCTTTGGCTCAGGTCATGATCTCATGGTCCTGGGATCGAGCCCCACATCGGGCTCTCTGCTCAGCGGGGAGCCTGCTTCTCCCTCTCTCTGCCTGACTCTCTGACTGCCTACTTGTTATCTCTATCTGTCAAATAAATAAATAAAAATCTTAAAAAAAAAAAATGCAGGTAATGAACTTAAATTTTCAATTAACATAACTGGCCCATAATAAAGTATTCTAAATTTGAAGAATTTTGGAAGTGCAAATCTAAGAATGATATTATCTTTAGCAAATTATAATATTCTGATAAATTAATACTCTGTAAAGCAATAAAGTCATATTCCTGAAATCATATATTACCTTAACGATGTTTGTTAAAAAAACACCCATGACTTATTATAGCAGTTTATAAACAAAGCCACTTGTATGAATTAAATTTTAATTTTAAAATTATACAATGCTCTTCTTTTAAACTCCGCTAATTCATGCAAGCTGATGAAGTTTTAAATATAACAGGGCAAGAAAGAGTGGGGGGGGGGTCTCTGCTTCATTCTGGGGTTGTTCCAAGACCAAGGAGAGGCCCATGCATGAAAAGTTTTAAAATTCTAAATTAAGAAAGTCAGCATATCAATGCCACTTTCAAGCTAAAGTAATTTTTAAATTATCATGATCACACCTAAAGAGTGGAAGCATCAAATGTTAGTCATTTCAACAAATACCAGGTCCCGCTGATCCCTTTTAGTATGAATCTCTGTACCACTATTTCACGAAACTTTTTTTGCTTCTCTTTTATATTTGAGTTCTTTCTACCCCTGGTTTTGATCAAAAGTCACACAGCCTTTCTCCAGTTCCTCTTTTTTATTTAGAAGAACTGACCTGATATATAATGCCATAACATACATATAAATACACTGCCAACTCAGGGAGATCTGCGGAACCAATGCTTTGTGACAATCTGCAGTTCCCTACAGTGCTGTCATCATGTCTGGTGTGCTGAGCCTTCCTCAGGGTGAAGCCGTTTAATTCTTTAATCCTGGCATTTATGTAGCTCCTTTGCTTCTCAGCCTTTAACAGCATTTGAAGCTAGTGTCCTTGACAATATATACCTCAAAATGTGATCTGCATGCAAGTCTCTCATCTCCTGAAATCTTAATTTAAAATGTTAGTAGATTTAAGTTCCAAGGTTCTATGCTATGAATCAAATACAGTGTTCTCATACACACTTTGGTCTCTGCTGCACCAGTATGTGTGATTTCACAACAGAGGCATTTTCCGTTCTGTGCTGAGAAGCCTATGGCCACGAAACTTCCAGTGGAGACTATCATCTGTCCAGTGCATCCACTCCAACTAAAACTGGGTTCCTAGGATTTAGGTGGGTCTGCACTGAAGCTACTCTAACAGTTTCCCACAGGTGATCTGTGTCCTCTGAAGTCCAGGTCCTCATGGCACCAGTGACAAGTATGATGGCACTAAGGGAGAATAAGGCAGATAGCCATCTGACCCCACTCTCCCTCCTCCAGTCCTAGCACCTGCTGGCTCTGCCCTTCTGTTTTTGTATTTTGGGGAGAGGATGTCAGGGGAGAGAATTAACCATAAGTTTCAAATGCCTAAAAGTACTTGTGTGGAAACAGAAAGTATGAAGTTGTATATGACCATGTTTACCTCAAAAAGTCAGAAGATCAAGGGTAGAAACAAAGGCTTGGAATTCATTAGCATATGGCTGATGCCAAAGCTAGGAGACTGAAGGAGCTTATGTAGAGAAAACGTATAGAAAGAAACCGGGAGATCAAGGACCGAAGTAGAATAGAAGAGGTATTGTAAGCAAAGGAAACTGAGCGGGCATGTCTGGTGAGACACAAGGAAAACCAGGAAAACAGTTTCGGAGATGCCAAGAGAAGAATTATCTCAGGAAGGTAAAAGCAGGCAACAATGACAAATGCTGCTCAGGTGTCAAACATGACGCAAGTAGAGAAATGACCACTACTGTTCTCAGAAGAGTCACTGGTGACTTTGCCAAGTGACAAAATGGAGAGTTCTACAGAGAACATGTGTGGTAAAGACAATGCCTACAGATGGTTCTTAGATCACGCCCTGTGTACTCAGAACAGTCCTAAAGGAAAGCATGCTCTACCTGGTATGCTTTCGTGATGAAAGGAGGGATGTAACATCAGGGCATCCCACTTCTCAGTAATCACTGTGTCCAAGAGAATGAGTAAAGGGGCAAGAAAACAAGATAGCTTGAAGAGATTCCTCTTCCAGTTCTTGAGGGCCAACTGGGAAACTGGAAAACTTGGTAAGAAAACAACTTCCCTTCATCCTCACTCTCCAGCAGAGGGCCATATGAAGCCCAAGAGCACATGAGCTGAATACAGCAGGTGTTCAGTTAATACTGACGAATGCACTGGTAATTACATAAGTGAAATCCAACAGGTCTTTATTGACTCATGTACTTAATTTGGTGGGTGTTTGTGAAGACTTAATGATGAGAGGTATATGAAAGGCGCCCAACACAATGTCTAGCACATGACTACTATTCATTTCTTTTCAGTTCTAGGAACAACCAAAAATGGTCCCCCAGTGAAGTTCTATCTACTCGTCTATTGGTCAGGGAGATAAAAAAGAGATGCTCCTTCACCCAAATCCTGAAAATTAAATCTCAGGCCAGGCCTCTAAGGCTCACTGTACCCTAATTCCCAGAGCATCCATGAGTCCTTCCCATGCTGCAAGCACCCTTACAGAGTCTAGGGACAAGAGGCATCACAAAGATAGCTTTGAAACAAGCCAGCAGACAGGCACACTTCATCCCCAACTCCCATTTGCCTTGTCAACCAGGTCCCCCATGTGTAAAGTGACAAACTGCGATACTGGGAGAAGGAAACAGAACAGGGTCAAAGAAATACAATCCAAAGTAAAAATCACTTCTGTGTGGAGCTCACAAAAGATCTGGGTTACCGTCGGCTGCAAACTGCTGCTCTCCTGGCTGCAGATCTTGCCGGAAGTCGTTCTCCTCATCAGAGTCATCTGGGTGATGGTGATTGTTGTCATGGATGTTGGCATTATTCTGGGCATTGTTATCATTGTCATTGTTGGAGTTCTGGTTGCTAACAAGGGCCGAGGAAACCCCAATTCCCGTGCCTGCGCTCAGGCCGACTCGAGCACAGCCCTAAGGTGAGACGAAAGCACATGCATATTCACTCAGGTTAGTATAGAACACGCCGTTTTTGATATTCCTCCATTTCATCTTGACCTAAGAATATTTAAAAGCACTACTTTCACTATGCATCAACACCTTATTAGAGGCTCATAAGACTTCAAACATGACGCAGTGCTATCAGTCTGGATTTACAGATGATGAAATGCAGTGGAAAGAGGTCTGGGTAAGAGACCAGCAGGTGCTAGAGCTGGGACTTAAAACCCAGTAATCTGACCTCCAATCCTGAGCCTTCCCCACTATACTGTACTGCTTGCACATTGGCAATGTAACCATTAGGAACTGAGGAGAGAGAAGATAATTAGCTGAAGCATTAAGTTTTTATTACAATGATAGCAAAAAGTTTTATCAGTTAAGCAGTTTTAAAATAACATTTCATACAGCTAGACAATCTCAGGTTTTCTATGATTCTCAACTGTATGGAAGAGAGAACAGCAAAGTAAAACATTTCCAAAATAAATCCCTAATCCATATTTATATCTGAGGTTCTTAGAGATTTAATCTCCCAACTAATTACTCTGAGTAATAAATTTTGACCTAGCTCAAATTTCCAACTTCGCTCTTACCTTACCTTCAGCTTACAGAACTGACAGAGACAGCTTTCCACCTACTTTTTCCTTTCCCTTCTCTGGAGACCCCTTACCAGAGTAAGAAGCCATGCAAATTATTACCTGTATGCCTTCACTGAATCTAGCACTAAAAAGTCTAACTGCAACAATATAAGGGAATATTATTAGGAAAAAAAAAAAATTCAGTTAGGTTTTGTTTTCCTCCTTGAGTATTAAACAATAATTCCCTCAAATGTGACTTACTTTGGGTGGTTCACGAAACATCTGGTCCAGTGAAATAAACTCAAGGCTGGGCAACAACTCAATAAACTGGCCAAAGGAGTCCAGCTTTAAAGCATGGCACCGCACTAAGTTGATATCGACCAATCGCGTCCATCTTGAGTGGTCTGTTGGGAGAAATGACATGGCCAGAGAGTTTAACTAACACTTTCTCCATTATGGATGAATTCTGCTATAGGTCACAAAGATTTTCAAAACCTTTTCCTTTAAATAACTTCGACTTTATCTCACGATCTCAAAAACTTGATGTCTAAGTTATGATGTCTTCTTACCTAATTTCACTGTGAAAACTACATGGCTTGGGAATTACTAACTTGAAACCAAGTCAACATTGATCTAAATGTGATCCATTCAACAACCTACATGCCTACTCAACAACAGGACACTAAAGAAATATTGGTGCCTTCATTCAATAGAACATTATGCAGCTGTTAAAAAGAATGAAGGAGAACGGAGTATGCTTGCTATGAAAACTCTCCCAAATACTCTTAGTGTAAAAACCAAGCTGCAGGAGAGGGTATACCTAAAAGGTCCTTTGTATATATAAGTAATTTTTAAATGCTATACATGTATAGGTTGCAAAATGCACAAAATAATCTGTCCAGAGAATATACAAGAAACCGTTGATGGTGGTTACCTTTGAGAAGAGGAGACTTTTCATTTTGTACCTTTCTGTACTGTTTGGTATTGTTTACCAAGTGCATGTATTACTTTTAGTTTTTAAGTGTTAACAGGAGTTCTGAGTGATGGGTTTATAGGCCATTTTTTGTTTTCTTCTTTATATACTTCTGTATTTAAGAAAACAAACAAACCAAAAATCCAATAAATGTTATTTTTAAAAAGTGATCCATGCCTGCCTCCACCTAAAGTTTGTTTTTCCCAATAACTTCTTGGTGCAGTTGGGCTAGGGACAGAATTTCACTTCTGGTAGGGGATTCATGGCCATTCTAGCGAATGATCTCAAGAGATGCCCCGGAGCCTGAAAAGAGGCTGGAGACGAACTCTGTAAGGAGCTACAGCAACCCAAAGAGGCAACTCAGACAGTAGAGGAGACCGTGTTGCAGGTGTCAGTGAGGGGGTGTGGTTTGGTAAAGAGGCTGTCACAATGAAAATTCCCTAGCTCGGAACTTATTTAAAGGTTTGTGAATTTAGGTATTTGAGAAGAGCCTTGAAAGAAACAAATAGTACCATTCTCTCAGGGAGGAAAATGAATTCCCCATATAAGGAAATATATCAAATACAAAGGTCACACTTCTATACACGAGGGATCAGGTGGGGCAGGGGAAGAGCTGAAATAACTTAAGATTTTAAGGCAAATGAAAATTTCACTTTTACTAGAAAAGTTAATGCTAAATATGTCACCTAATTCAAGTTTTTGTTTTGTTTTGTTTTTTTAAATACATACCCACTTTGTCCTTTCAGGTGATGTGCCATTTGAAGGTACTTCAGAGAAAACAAATGTAATATCCCAGGCAACAATTCCTAACCTTAATTTCATGTGCCCGGCTCAAAGAAATATATATAAAAAAATCAGGGCAGTTGAATCCATAACTGAGACAGTACCAATTTCCAGGCAGAGAATTTCAGGAGTTCAGAACAAGAGGCACTGATAGAATACTTCCAACTTGGTTATCAAAGGTTCCCAAAGGTTCCCAGCACTTTATATGACCAATCATATAAAATATCTACATTTTACATTAGGAATACAATTCATACCACACACAGAAAACAAAAATGTATATTCTTTTGATAGCAGGCAGACATAGCCATAGTTAGGCCTATAGTACCTGAGATCCAATTGTATGGGTTATGAAGATGGGGGCAATTATAAATTGCCAGATATTTGATACAGGAAAAAACTTCATTGACTGCCTTCATCCCTATATCGGTGATGATACCAGGATTTTCTACCACATCAGCCAAACCATACTTTACCAGATCTGCATTCGCCATTCTACCTAGAAAGAGAAATCAATTAAAAAAAAAAAAATTCTTAAATGTCATGGAATATTGCCAATTCTTTATCTTAACATCCAGTATTATTATCACTCTCTATGATCATTGTGTGTCATTGATCCATTATCAGGTTCAAATTTGAATACAATTTTAGGTTAGGTTTTCTGTGCCATTTATCTTGCAAAATAAAAACTTATATTAAAAGTCAAGGGATAGCTAACAGAAACAAAGTATTTTCTATTCTCTAGAAAAGGAAAAATAAAAGCAAAAATTCTTAAAGCAAAACTGAGGGATATATTGTATTGGTTCACACTTAACGGTGAAGTTTTAGCTTTAGCTTTTCAAAAGAAAAGTCAGATCTTAAATATGTAACTCTCTTTCATAGTACTGGGATCATGTTTTTGGAGTTGGGTGTGCCCATGCATGGAAAAGAGTAAACTGGGAATTCAGGTTCATTCTTAGAACAAATGGCATTGGTTAGTAAAGATGTGCCCATCCCCAGAAAATGGACTTTTACCTCAAATACACCCACCCCCCTCTGCCAATGGGCTATAGTGCCCCCCATCTTGCAGGCACGTATGGGGATAGGGGTGGGTGGATGGGTATCAGTAAGAGACGATCCTCCGTCCTAGACTGTGGTGGCACTGGAAATCACCCTTCATTCCTTGCCTCCTGTCCTCATTTTCCCTCAGTTCCTGCCCTTACTCTCCAGGATGATCTGCTTGACTATAAGCAATCTGAAGGAAACGGGACTGCATCTAGTTAGGTGACAGTTACATTTTCAATGACCGGCAGAGTGCTGGGGAGACAGGAACTCAATAAACATCTCTCACAGTCCTTACTGCCACCTGCCACCAAGTACACAGAAAATGCTGTTGCTCTGGTGAAAATGCCCCACACATGTTACAGGGTTTACACCTTTACCTCGGAGAATGTTTAAAACAACTATTAACTCCAAACTCTTCCTATTTTACTCTCCACAAAGTTTCATAGTCTCTGTCCTACAGTTCCCATTTTTGAAATTGTCATTTCTTGCAGATTTTACCTTACTCCATCCTTTACAATTTGGCTGAGCCATTTTCTTTAGCTTGCTGTAAAAACATTTTTCTTGCCCTTTGGACTTGAAATTTTTCTAAGGATTGGGTAAATCTTGAACTGACCCTGTTCCCTGTCTGCATAAATGTTGTAACCTGACCTAACAAATCCATCATACATTCATTCCTTTGAGACCACCACCTTTTTCCAGCTCTTGGGTTCTCCTGATTGTCACACTCCCTCAAGAACTCTGAGGACATCACGCAGAGCACATTTTTGTTTCCTTTTTCTTTGGCCCATAGGTTGGCTCAAAGAAAAGCTACCACCATTTACTAAATGCTTTCTAAGGGTCAAAGATTATATGATAACACTGGTTTTATTACTGACTCCTCCAAACCATCCATGGAAAAAATGGCAGGTGGCCTTGTCTCCACTTAACAAATGGAAAACCATGGACTTTCTAAGAAGTAACTTGCCCAAGGTCCATTCATTTGTCAGAGGCAGGTCTCAATTCCATCTTTCTCCCTTTCTCCAAAGCCCCGGCACTAAAGACAACACTGCTCGGGCTTTTAATGAGTTTTACATTCCTATCACCTTCGAATAAAACTCTGCTATCATAAATCAATGGAAGGAAAAAACCCCTGTAAGTATTCATCTTTGGGACACTTTTCTTCTGCTCTTAACACACAGCATCTGCTTCTCAGCACATCCATTTCCCCAATCTGGCGCTGTCATTTTTACCATAAATGTATGGAGCACAAAGGTGATGTTTCTATTGGTATTTTGCCAAGTCTTTGTAACAAAACAGAGACATAAGTTTTACTAGAGGTGATGCCACCCCCACCCTCCTGGAGAGGCGCTTCGAAATCTAAATTACTGCGAAGAGTGAGATTAAATGGCAAAGTATGAGCAGTGACCACGCGTTCCTCCCTGGACGCTCTGTTAAAGGCACCTGGCACCTACAGTGATAGACAATCCTGGGCTGTCTTTGGAGGGTCAGAGGCAAATACGTATCTGGAGAAATGGATGAACTGCAGCAAATATGAAAACAAGAAATGCTTATGAAAAGGTCAAGACAAAGAGATTTCAATATGAAAGACACTATGAAACATGCTGAAAAGCATAAGGTAGCAGTAGTCAAAGGTAAAGTGTTTTTCCACTGAAGGTGTGTTTCAGGGAAAGAGACACAATTGGGAAACAGCTGGTTATAAAGATAACTCTCAAAAGACAATCTTTCAGTGGGCCTAAATGTGGCCATCTTGAAAACACAAAATTTGTCAAGTTTTGAGCTCTGGGGAAGAGGAAAAAATAAAATTATAGAAAGAACACCAATTACCAAGCTAAAAATTTTGCTGGGTTACACATAAGCCACTGTAGAAACAACACAGAGAATGAAAGCAACCTCATTCAAAACCAGAAAAGCCTGGTATCAAATACATTAATTTTACATGAAATGACTGTACTAGGTCAGCATTTTAAAGCTATGTTGGTAAAAAGCTGATCTTTTTCAAAGCTTTACAGATTAAAAATAATTCCCATTAAATTGGCAAGAAGATAATGATTTGATTTCTTAATCCTTCACATGTAATAATGAGCACTGCAACAAAGAAAAAGTAAACAAAACAACAGAGATGTCTACTAAAAATGCAAAAGGACAACAGTCATGTTGTTTGACCTAGACTGTCCTGACCAGAGAAATAAAGCCTTGTGTTCTTCTACAGTGCAAACTAGATCCTAAGAAAAAATGCCATCTGGTATGACAGTAAGTTTAAGAAAGACTTGTTAGAAATTACATGGGGAAGAAACAATTCTTGCAAAAAATAAAAACATGCTGACGGTGGAAATGCTCTTGCATGTCTGATTAATGTCACGTAGGAAAAAAGCTCGAATGATGAACTGACATGCATTCAAACCCAAAGGAATGAGTTCCCAATTGTAAATACATTCCAGAAAATGCTGTCAACAAGCCTTCCAACAGCAATCATCATCAAATGAATACTGACCATTATGTGCTCACACTATCTGGGAAATCCAGAACCCCCAGCGGGCTTATTATGGAAATGAAGAGCATGGACAGGGAATGGGACCTCATCTGAGAGGACCATCAAAAGCTTCAAGAAGTGTGGCAGATCAAATTCAACAAATGGAACCAAGGATGACATTCTGTGAAAAAAATGAAGCAGAATGGGAAAGAAACTTGGGCAGTAAAATGAAGACAATATCAAATGTAGGTAAGGATTTTTTTTGTATACTGTTAATCATTATATTTTCTATAATATGCTAAGTCAGAGGCAATATGAGGGGAAAAAAAAATCACTGACACTTCAAGTTTAAATTAAAAGTTCCTTTTTCAAGAAGGCAGAGCCCCTAAGACTTTAAGCTGTCTTATATTCAAGAAAATATCACACATCTCAATTCAAGTTTCAGTTTGACAAGTAAGTTCCCTACAGCAATTCTAAGGAATAAAATGGCTGATTAAGTCTTACTCTGCAGCAAAAACTCATCTACATATCCCAGATGAAGTGTTTCAAACTGGGGGAACTCCAGCTCTGCCATCTTTAGGGCAGAAAAGACGCCATCTTTGGTTAGGGAAGGCTGGATCCGAACTTCATGTAACCTACAAAAAAAAAAAAAACAGAGTAAAATAAAAACCATCAGAATCAAAGGTTCTTCCTAGCATAAAGCTCTGAAAGAAGTTCACTTACTGAGATGTCACATGCAAACAACTTTCCTCTCCTCTATTAAAAACGTTAGAGATGTTTCCTTTAAAGGAGCATTTTGTAAAGCGTAGACACATCTTAGAAGGTACACTGAAGTTACATTAACAATGAGCTATACAGTAAGAATCGTATATCCTTTCTAGTGTTTGCTTAAACCTGATTAAGTCAAAGTCAGAATCTGCATCTGGTGCTGATTATTCAACATCTTTTTTTATGCTGTTAAAAGTACCATTAAAAAAAAAAAGTACCATTTTAACAAAGATTATAGTTCTATATCAGGTAAGAATACCTACATACTTAAAACTTAGAAACAGCTTTATTTATACTCTTAATATTCTTTTGATGGGAGAGCAAGAGTTTTATTCTTAAATGAAAAAAATGGTTACCTCAATTTTAATAAAATATAAAAGCAGAGGTAGACCTTTGATCTGTAGGAAACAGTAAAAGTGGCATAAACTGATATAAAGGTATGTTAAAAATATAAAGGTGTTACAAGGTCAGGATTCTTTAAAAACTGACTTAAAATACTGATTTCTGAATAGCAAAGAGTGTCACCAACTAACTAAAATAATTCCAAAAATCAGAGAAGGTTGAAAGAATGGTTCCCAAGAGAGCTGCAGACAGCAGTGCATCACGGCTGATTTCTGTTGGACTTCCAGAATGCTGACTGCTTTTCTCTGATGAGACCACACTGTTGCAGAGCTTGCTGGGTCTGGAGGGCAGCTCAGCTGTCATGAGTTATAAGAGAAGACATCACCACTAAGTGATGCTCTAATGTCATTAAACAACTCCTTTATATTTTACATCTGGACAAGGCATAATCAAATTTCACACACACATTCCCCTAATCTTTGTGAAACAGGAAAAAACACTACTCTAAGACAAAAGACAACATAAGAGGAAACATACCTACGAGCAGCAGTGATAATGAGGTAACCAAGATCTACTTCAAGAGCATTTTTGCAGGCTCCCAAAACAATAGTGTGCAAATTTCTAAAACCACCTAGTTAAGGGAGAAAAGGAACAAGAAGTTAAGTATTTCCTTTGACCATAGCACTTTATCAGTATTTATATGCATCTTAGAGGACAATTAGCTGGTTAAAAGTAAATCTTAAGTTTGTTTTTTCATTCAAATTAATACAGATACTGTCATCCTGAAGAGGCATTCTGATCGTGTTGGAAAATGACTCCAAATTATTGAGACTGTTAAAAGAAAGGATTTTCAGAAAGCTAGAAGTTCCTAAGGGAACTGTAAAGAAGGGATCCTGACATTTTTGAGCCAGTGTTTGAACCTCCAATGTATCATAGGGAACAAGATCACCACTCCTTTAACTTCAACTGTTTTATGTTTTTGAAACTTGTAAATACAGAGCAAAAACAGTATGAGAATTATAATGCATACAGCACAATGAATTTTCACAAGATTGACCTTAAACTTTTATGACTAGAATTACATAGTATGTACTTTTCTGTCTGGCTTCTTTTGCTGAAATTTTGTTTAGAAGATTAACCCAGATTGTTGCATATAATGGTAATTTATTCACTCTCATTGCTGTGTAATATTCCTTGCACAAATATGTCACATTTGAATCATCCATGCTGTTGCTGATAGGCATTTGGGCTGTTTCCATCTGGAGGCTATTATGAATAGTGCTACTATCAACAATTTGGGGCACTGTCTCCTGGTGAAGATATGCATGCATTTCTACTGGCTTTAAAACCAGAAAGGCAACTGCTGATATGCATAGATACTACCAAACAATATTTCGAGGGATTATATCAATTTATACTCAGCCCTAGCAGTGTATGGAAGCCCTGTAGGTCTTTCCTATCAGTTATACTTACGTATAGTCATTTTAGTGCCTGTGTATCACACTGTGGTTTTATTTTGCATTCCCCTAATGACTAATGACATTTCTCATTTATTCATGTTTATGGACCATTTGGTTATCCCCTTTTGTGAAGTCTTTTCTACTCAGGTTGTATCCCTGTTTTTCCTATTGGGTTGTCTGCCTTTTTCTCATTAATTTTAGAAGTACTTCATATACTCTAAATACAAGTCCTTCATCTGATACCTATATTGCAAATAGATTCTCCCACTCTGAAGCTTCGCTTTTCATTCTTAATCATGCCTTTTGATGGACAGAAAAAAATTTTAATATAGTACAGTTTATTAATTTTTTTGTTTATGGTGTTTTTTGGTATCCTGTTTAATAAATCTTTGCCTACCCAAGGACAAAAAGACGTTCTCCTACTTTTTTTTTAACGAATGTTTGTTTTTCACATTTGGATCTATGATTCATCTGGAATTAATTTTTGTGTGAGGTACACTGACTCTTTAATTAAAATATAAGGCAGAGTCATTCTTAAATGCTTCTAAGGGGAGAAAAGTCTGTTTTTCCTTCAGGACATTTATACAAACTCTTCACTTTTGGCATCTCTGGTCTTTTCTCTAATGAATAGTTCCACTGTGGTCTTCTTATCCCCTCTCTGACTTTTTCCTGTTAGCTACAGCCATGCAATAAAAATAATGCTGTTGATCCTGAGGGAGCCTGCTCCATCCCCTTCACAATTTAATGAAGGTGTACTTCCACCAGACCTGACTGACAAGATGCCTAAAAATGTAATGCTTACTCATATTTTAATACTATTAATAACATAAATTTGTACCAACAGTATTTAATGATACTCTATTTGTATTTTGAATATACAAAGTTAGATTTTTGTTCTCAACTGTTAATTATCTACCTCACTAAATTCTGTGGTATTTGTGTTGCAATGAGGAGATGTTTAACATGGAGCACATTCTGTTACATATCATTATTTAAAATATAATTAAAGGACCTAGAGAGTAAAATACACCTTCCTTTTAAAAGCCATCATCTGAGATGAAGCTAATATCCAAATCATAAACATGAAAGCATTTGATATACCTTAAAGTATTAGACAAATTAGACAAATATTAGACAAAAGTGAGACATTATCATCATTAATGCCTGAGTTCTTTTGTAGGCCTGAAATGTCCAAGTCAAAAATCATCTCTTTTCACCTATGGACACTAGAAATTCCTGTTAATATTTCTCAGAAAAATTCCAAATGTAACAGCTGTATGATTAACTAAGTAATAAGGACTAAGAAGCCAGAAAACATGCTTTAACATGCTACTATTTATTTCGAGAAGGCTTAGCATTGCATAAAACAAAAATGAATACAAGTCCATGCTCATGGTTACTTATTCTCCATCACATGTACCACACAGGGCAATTACTATCAAGGAATTCTTTTAAAAAGACTCATAAAAGAAGCTAAATAAAAGCATAATAATTTTTAAATCTGACTTATAAAGTATTCAGTAACTAAAGAAAAATGAATACCGGATCTCCAACTGTCTTCAACCACGTGTTGGATAAGACCTCCAAGGAAAGGGACTCGAACCATTTCCAAATGTTCCAAGTTTCGGGCAGATGCTAAGCCTGTTACTAAAGGGACATACTTCAAGGAGTTTGTGGGCCCTAGGGGAGTAAAAAAATACTTCAATGGAACAACGTAAATGGATTTAAAGATGAATTTTCAAACCAGCAGCTGAAATAAACTAACTTAAAAATTCTATGTGTGAAACTGACAGCCAAGAAGTTAACTCTATATTTTATACCTATTAGAACGTATTAGCCTGTTAGACGTGTATTTATTCAGCGTAAGGATTCACCATTGTAGTAACACTGGAGGAACGCTTAGTATTTTTTGCAAATCCCCTGAAGTTTCAATAGTTTTGAGTTCGCAATAACTAAGGGGAGAAAGCCAAGTTGAAGATGTGATCCTTCACATCTGGATCGTAAGTATCTCTCTCTGTGACCAGTGTTGTATGAGGCGTTATGGAGGATCACAAGACACAGGCCTATCTATCACAGAGCTTGCAAAAGACATGGAGATAAAATTAACTGAATAATTCTGAGAATACAAAGGCATGACATATCAACTATAAAAACACTATCTGTTGTACTACATAAAAAAGAAAAGAGTAAAAGAAGAGAAGAGGAAGGAAGGAAGCGTATACCTTAGGACAAGGGAACAATAACATAGTGTAAACACAGACACTGAGGTGAAGGCTGGTAGGATGGCACAGGGGACAGTGAATAGGCAAGCCTGACAATAAAAGAAGGTACATCTTGGTAATGAATCAGAAAGAAAGATATCAAGAGGGGCCCCAGGTATTAAAAGCTTTAAAGCAGAATAGTTCCCACTTGACAGTCTAGGGCAACAGAGATGCTGAAGGTTTCTGAACAGAAAGACAGGACCATAAAAGCAATGCTTTCTGCTTTATGAGATTATGTAGCACAACGTAATCAGAAATCAGACAGAGATCTATTATAACAATCCTACAGAAAATAACAAGTGAGGGGGGCCTGGGTGGCTCAGTCGGTTAAGCATCTGCCTTCAGCTCAGGTCACGATCGCAGGGTCCTGGGATTGAGCCACGCATTGGGCTCCCTGCTTAGTGGGGAGCCTGTTTCTCCCTCTCCTGCTCCCCCTGCCTGTGCTCTCACTGTCGAATAAATAAAATCTTTTAAAAAATTTTAAAAATAAAAAAAGAAAGTAAAAAGTATCTGTAAAATATATGTAGAGACACGGTGATGCTTCCCCTTCCCCACTAAGGGTAAAACAAATCACATTTCAACTGACTTTAAAACAAAAAGTACGTTTACTTTCATAAGGTGAATAAATTACTGAACACAAATAGTAATAATAATGAAATGTAATTCCATTTACACACATAGCTGTGGAGTTTGCTTTAGGATATTTTTAGAATAGCATATGTATATTTCTACCAGAACTACGTGCCATTACCTGCACAGTTCCTCATGACGAAAGTTCGTAAACTAATGCAAAGAAAGTCTTTGAACGGCTGTGGTTTAGTGAGTCTTACCCACTTCATATAAAGGTGCCTTAGCATCGGGATACAAGGAATTTCAGGAACATTCACCCCTAAAAACATATACCAAAAAACAAAAATCACGAAAAAAGCCTGTATTCTACATAAAAGTGCAACAGTCTACTTTTCAGGTTGACAATTTATCCTTCATGGAGATTTTCACCAGAAAGAATTACCTAACTAAAGTTCATCAAGTTTGGCTTATTTAAAACGGGCTTGTAATGACCAATTTAAGTAAACCATGAATACTCTACTTTGTTATTTCTTTAGAAAAGGCGTATGGAGATGGGATCTTAAAAGTGTTCCCACATTTTATACACATGAATCTTTCTCATAACTCTACAACTCTTTTAGCATACATACATACACCAGCAGACATAAGATGAAAACAGGTTACTGAAAACAAAATTATGTGGAAGGAATACACAAAAGTACTATTTGATTACCAAAACCCACTGTCCCACCAGTGAGAAAACTAAAACACAGGCAGGCTAGCTGGCTACAAATACCATAATATCCAGAGACAGAGATTAAAGCTGTTTCTACAAATGAATGAACCTTAAGGATTTGTAAATGAGTGGGAGAAGCCAGTGGACATGACTCTGAGAAAGTGAGAACCCATCAGTCATTTATCTAAATATTTTAAACTGAAAAGGTATTTTATCCTTCAGATCTATAAGTGACTTAACACTATGAATCATACCTGCAGAGGACACTGTCTGGGAGAAAGGGGATGTAATGTGGAAGGAAAAGCCAGGAGACAAAGAAGAAAAAGACAGGTAACTTGTAAGTTCTAAAGGGAAGAAAGCAGATCAAGGAACTTGCCCAACAGTCAAACACCACAGCCTCATGAAAAGCCAAGGAAGTGACACAAATCTCTGAGAGAAATCCCAAGGATCCAGTGTGATGGCATTTAACAAGCAGCAGCTGGCAAAACTAGTTTAATACAAGTTCAAATTGAAGTTGGTAGAAGCCCTGCTAGCAAGGGCAACTAGAGAAAGCAAACTAGTAGAGTACCTGAATGACTGGTTCTTTAGAAGCTAAATTCTGCAGGATGCTCCTACTATAAGGATTATCCCTTAACCTGCCCCTTCCCAAAAAGCAGTGACCTTTAGCTTTGAACTACGCATATACCCTATATGGCAGCAGATGGGAAGTAAAACTGAGGTTGAGACCAAAGGAAGAAAGGCAGCGGCAAAGAGGCATAGACTGAGACTCTGGATGTAGAGCTCACAAATGTACACTTAGTATCTACCATGATAGTGGCAATTCTGATTAGCAAACTCAGGGTAGAAAGAGTGAGTCAGATCCACCAGACAATACAGCTCTATCCTATGCTTCAAACCCATTCTATAAACAAAGGACACAATTACCATCTTCCCAGCATGTGCACTAATTTACTATACACATTTACAACACCATCACAGTGTTAAACTGTTGAATTAATCGAATGAATGCATTTCAACAAAATTTACCAACTACTTATATCTGCAATGAATAATGACAAGAATCATGGGAAATATAAAGATATAAAAACAATGACTTCACAGAGCTTATAAATTTCATGTATTATAGTAACTTTATTATCTAAAAATCCAGTCTCACACTAGATATCCAAACGCCTAATCACAATCATCCCTTGATCGTGTAAATAACAGAGGGCTAGAGAGTATTCTTCTTCTGCCATAATTGTGCACATAAACCCTAGTTAAGACCCACTCTTTACCATCCCTGCACTACCTGACCCAGTTTTGGAAATTTCTAGTTCTTAAGACCATCACCAATGCCCAGAATAATGCTTAGAACAGAGCAGATACTCAACAGATATATTTTAAATAAAATATTTAATAGATAAATATTAAAGGTCAGACTACAGTAACAGGAGTCCTCTCAAAACCCTTTCAATGGGGGTGCCTGGGTGGCTCAGTGGGTTGAGGCCTCTGCCTTCAGCTCAGGTCATGATCTCAGGGTCCTGGGATCAAGCCCCGCATCGGGCTCTCTGCTCAGCGGGGAGCCTGCTTCCCTCTCTCTGCCTGCCTCTCTGCCTACTTGCAATCTCTCTGTCAAATAAATAAATAAAATCTTTAAAAACAAAAAACCCTTTCAATAACGTAAGTCAGAGGTGGCAAATTAAATTTGAGAAAAAAAATCTGCCCCTACCATCTACCTAGATAGAAATTATTGGGACACAGACTATCTGGATGGAGAATGTGCACTGTAATCACTGCAAATAAGGTGTTTTTAGAAAAAGAGCACCCCATTTCCCATTTCTAAGAGAAAAAGAAAAGTAGATGTTTTTCTGGTTTGAACATAGGGAATGTTCTGCTTGGAAAAGATACAAGTAAACTAAGAGCTATTTGGCTTTTTTATTCCTCAATGTTCTAAGCTGAGCTGTGTAATAAAGTAGCCACTATTGCATGGGGCTGTTTGAGAAATGAAGAAGGCAAGGTAAACGTTCAGCTCCTCTGTTTTGCTACCACGGAAGGCAAGGTAAACGTTCAGCTCCTCTGTTTCGCTACCACGGAAGGCAAGGTAAACGTTCAGCTCCTCTGTTTCGCTACCACAGAGGGAACCAGAAGGGAGAGTACAAACCCACGACATTTCCACCACCACAGAAAGCTGCACTGAGAACTCTTCTCTGAAGGGTCAAACTAGGACCAAGGGCAGAGAACAAGGGCAGGATTCTGGCTCCCTGAAACAAAGCAAAACAAAACAAAACAAAAACCACACCCTAACAACTTTCAAAACCATTCAAATGGTCTTCGAAAACGGAACAGCCAGCCTTCGAAAACTCTCCAGCCTCCATCTAGGACTCCTTAATGGCCATCATCAATCAAAAGCTATTTCTAAAATTCTCATTATTCCTTCTCAGTGAATATTCAGTTAAACGACATTCTGAGGAGTCACAGGTGACCTAAGAAACATGTACTTACCAACTAAATGTAAAGTTTGAATTTTGGCTCCTATAGGAATTTTCAGCTTATTTTCAGGAGGAATTGGAAATGCTCCATTACGATTACGAAATTTCCCCAAAATATGAACATGCGGCATATATGTCCAAATAGATTCTACCAATTCCAAATGAGAAGTTTCCACACCCTAGAAAATAATGCCAAACAAGCATAAGAAAGGCTATTAATTTAGTATCCAAAGCTTCTATTTCTGTATCCTAAGATGCTAAGTATGTAATGGAATTTAAAAGTTTGTTATGATTGAAATCTGCATGTAAGTGAGCATATTCTTTCATTCTGATTTATTATTTCATCATTCAGTTGATACCAAATGTTCAACCAGGTACACTCACCACTAAGTTTGGGCATGCCTGCAAAGCTTCCAGAACGCCTGGAATGCTAAAAGCCTCATGGCCCCGTACCCTTCGCCTTTCAAGGTATCGAGGGTGAAGGCCATAAAGCTGTTCGACGTCTGGCATCTTCTTCAATAGTGTCAGAAAACTGGAATCTGTAAAGCCTGAGAAATTCAGAAGCATTTAGAGGCAAGTTCATCTTTGTGTTCATGAACATTTATTAGGCACTTGTCATTTCTGTTGAAAGTTAACAACAAAAGGTTTCCTTTTTAAAGTTTTGTAAGACTAACACTATGGCTGAACAAATGATAAAACAGATTATATATCCCTTTAGTAATAGAGGAAGTGTTTCAGAAATCCCACTTATCTTGAATTATATTTCATAGAGCTGAGGCTTTTAATTTATGATTGCCTTTTTGTTGCTGCTGCTTTTAAGGCACAGAAATCTTCGATGGGACGACACATATTTAACCTGGATAACTTGAACCTATTACTAGATTGGTGAGTGAGGAAGGACCACCTACCTGATCAGCACCACCCTCCTCCTCCCCAAAGGTGCTCTCTGGTCGCAAGAACCTCTAGGGCTCTGCAGAGCACACAACTAAAAAAGGAGGAAGATATGATTCCTACCTTTAGGAAGCTCACAGTTCTAACCTAAATCCCATCTCAAACTAGGTTCTCTTGGTCTACCCATTTCCTAATAATTACTCTATCCTATGTCTAACCACCACCCCCTGGACATTTCGGATAGTTCATTCTTCTGAAAAAGACAGATTAAGTTAGCTAAGAGAACATAAGTGAAACAAACTGAAAGGCTGCTGAGCTGACAGAAAGCTGTTTAACTGGGAGGCTGACTGTGTTCCGTGCACCAGATGGGAATGGAGAGGCAGGTTACTTTCACAGCGGTGGGGGGGGGGGGTGTCTGGTGAGGTAAGCAGGGAGACAAGTTTCACACAGTTGATACTTTATTATCTGGGGTGTTTTGTCTTTAATGGAGGCTGTCAGAAATCCAACTGTCTGTTCACTAATGACAAACAAAAATATTAACTCTCAAGAATGTAAGTGAGGACCCAAATCACTAAGTCTTACATACTAAAGTTTTCAAAAGTTGTTCTATTTGCACAGGGCTGGTCCAGATGGCTCTATTAACTTTAGAATCACAAAACTGAAAAGGAAGACCTCCAAGATTATTTGGTCTAATTATACTAACAGTTCTTATTATCACTGTGTAGAGTAACCTTCGCTAACTGAGCCACTAAATATGTTAACAATTCTGTTTTCTCATCTATTCTCCCAACCCAAAAGAAAAGGTAATCACCCTACTTACAAATACAAAAAATGAACCTGAAGGAATTTAAAAGCTACTGTGCGAGAAGCCAGAGTTCAAAACCAAGTCTGACCACTGCCAATGTCCCTCCTTTTTTGTCATACACTACACATTGCCTCTCATCAAAAAATGGGTATAGTTCTACCTTGCTTGAGATTGTGTGAGAACTCAAAGAGATCACATATGTAAACCATAAAGTACTACATAAAAACCTTAGTTATCATTATTATATAGAGAACCAGGGCTTAAACTCCAGGTTTAAACTATTGCCAGACTGGCATTAGTAAGCAGGGTTAATGAGATCTTATTCTAGGCTAGAGACTGCTTCGATCTTCTTTTATATTCATTGAAGGGATGGGAAGCCTTGGGCTCACAGGTATTTATCACAATCTGAAAGAAGTCAGCAATGTGCAGATTCTTCTCTAATTTGATAAGGGGCAGAAGTGTTAAGGCTGAGGCTGCATTACAGGGGCTCTGCTGTCCAGCCTCTTTATACAGTGCATTAATCCCATTGCCGAAATTCCTGCTGGTCTAACCTCTATTAAAGCAAATCTAATCTAAGGACTGATGGTCATTTCCACACTGCCTTCATTTTTTTTTTTTTCCTCTTTCTTGCTAGAAATGATCACTCTCTGGAATAAAAGGAGTCTTTTTCCTTTACGATGGTTTCTTTGAAGTATTTGAAGATGACTGTGGTTAGCCTCCCACCAAGCTAAGTTCTAGCCTCAGGTCTTTGCAATGTTCTTCACAAAAAGGTATATATGCTGATAACTAAGTGGCCAATTGGTAAGAGTTACTAGTTGACTGATGACCCTTTCGAAAGGATATAGCACCCCAAACTGTAAAACATCCCAGTACCGCAGAGAGTCTATCCTGTTCCACTTGACTTCTGTCAAGGCCTCCCCCCAGCACTCACATCACATTTTCAAAATATCAGGATCTGGATAATGCTGATAAAATGTCATTAAACAAGACATTCAAAATTGGTATACAACACTAACTAAAAGTCACTAGTTAAAAGATTGGTGTTAACTGAAAAGAAGCCTTGATTGGCCCTTCATTTTAATTCTTCTCTTTCCGGTGTACTCTGCTTAACTAGGTCATCAACTTTCTTTTCTGGTCTCTTTACCTGAGATCCATTTGTGTGGTTAGGCTACTAACTCTGAATTCTCCACCTACAAGACGAATGTCTTATTTGAGAATCTCTAAGACCTTATACAGGCCTTCCAAAAGTGCTAAAGAAATGAAAGCGCCAGAAGTGGAATTTCTGTGGCCTGCTACAGCAGCTTTACACAAACTGATTGATACGCGTTTAACTAGCGGATGCCATTGAGGGTATAGGGAAGCTATGAAAACCTGCATAGAACGAAGGCCATTTTGTCTAACATAGTGACATATACTGAGTTCTCCAATGGTACATCTGTGGAACAGACTGATGTATTCCCTTAAGGAACAAAACCAGTAGAGCCTGAGACAAAACATATTTTATCAACCCAAACGAACCTAACTAATTTAGATAAAATTCTGCCTCCCTACCTACAAGGTGACTTATATTGGCTATCTTAAGACAAGTAATGTATGATGGGAATATTATGAGGTTCCGGTAGGACTCCAGGGTACCTTACAGGCTAGATCCACTTACCACTTGGCATGTATTCCCACCACCGCCCTGCACAGAGATCCACAACCCTCACCACTCTCAGATATAGGGTCACTGCTTCTTTTAGCTTCCTGGAGAGACATTCCATACACATGATATCCTGCAGAGGGAGGTACCTTTGTGAGAGAAAGAAACTCGTATTTATCAAGTGGGTAAGTACTTCCTCTCACCAACAGGTTACTTTTTGTCCTTCTTCCATTCTCCTACCCCTTGAATGAAATAAGACCTTAGGAATATTCACGGGGTTTTAAGATTAACATGCATATAAAGCTTTTCACTAAAAACAGATGAGTCAGCAAATACTCAAGCATCCAAATAAAGTACCAAGTTCCTTCCATAAGATATTTGCTAAAACCTGCCTTTCTCCTTTTAAGCTTTTACAAACAAAGAAAACCTCAAGAAAAAAAAAAGGAAGAAAAAGGATCTCAGTGAATTTCAAGGCCTGATAAGGAAACATGAGAGAGAACTAATCAGTTTAAACATGGCCAATGCAATTTTATAGCTTTTACAGAAATCATTTCCTGTAGTGGCTAAAAAAAAATCCTTTCTGCTCCCTCAACACACCCAGAAACTATTTTCTCCATCAACCTACAAGTATACCAAGTTTATAGTATACAATTTTTTCTCTAGATCTTCTTATCTTTTAGATCACACACAAGTATTGCACGAGCATTAAATGAGAACACCTCGTTTCAACTACAATTTCATCTTTTCCAACTCTTCGTTATCTCTTCCTCCCTGAAACTTTTCTTTTTTTTTTTTTTAAAGATTTTATTTATTTGACAGAGAGAAACACAGCGAGAGAGGGAACACAAGCAGAGGGAATGGTAGCGGGAGAAGCAGGCTTCCTGCCGAGCAAGGAGCCCGATGCGGGGCTTGATCCCAGGACTCTGGGATCATGACCTGGGCCGAAGGCAGACGCCCAACGACTGAGCCACCCAGGCGCCCCTCCCTGAAACTTTTCAACTAACCTGTACTTTTGGTTGTTTCCAATAAAAGCAATATATTTCGAAAGATCAGAAAATCTCACCTCCCTCTTCCTAAACACCCATCCATATACAACTAAATTTTTTTTTAAAAAAAAAGGTAAAAACTACCCTTTACTGAGCTTGTATTGTGTCAGAGACACTGTACTATAGTCACTATTTCACAACTTGACCAAGTAGGTTTTCTTTATTTGCCCTCCCCAGTCCATTTTCTTTCTTTCTCTGTTAGGGTAGTTCCCTACCCTTCCAGTCACCGGGTGATTTTGGTCAATACATACCACGGGCAAAGGCCTTCTGCTATTCCTAGTCTCCTAGGTGAATTCTTTAGCACTCCTTATTGGCTCCCTTAACCTTATCTAAGCCTCTCTATATAGTCCCTTTATTAAATGATCTTCAAATTCCAGCCAAGTATATGTACCTTGTTTCCTGCTAGAACCCTCACTGATATAGCAGAGCTATTTACAAGTGGTGAGATCAGCTCAAAAAGCTAACCTGCAAAAAATCAAAAGCTGGAAAGAGCAAGGGTGTCAACACAGTTGGATCTGACTAATTTCTAAAAACTAAGCTAATTCTAAAAAAAAAGTCCAAGAATGCCTGCTGAGCATTTCTCTGCTCCATTTTTTTCTACCTCTGTACACTCTCTCTTCCTCTTCAAACTATTTAGAGAGAATAAAATCAAATATAGTTTTCTACCAAAAAAGCATTATTGCTAACTTAACTGTCTCCATAACTCAGCTATAAGTAGGATAATTTTCAGAAATTACATGACTACATATTTTATAAACAATGAAAAAGAGTGAATGTTTTCTGAATCAATTTATACACTATTTTTTCTCAAATCACTGATTGTTATCCAAAGTATATGCCTGAGTAAATATTACACTCCCTCTAAATCCAAATAGATCAGTAATCCCACGAAGAGGATCTTATATCTTATTTGCACTGAGAAAAAGAAATGTATTTTTTCTTCAAAGATACCTAATCAAAGAGTTGGAGGTAGTTCAAATACATTTTTTAAAAGATGTGACACTAGGGCCGCCTGGATGGCTCAGTGGGTTAAAGCCTCTGCCTCCGGCTCAGGTCATGATCTCGGGGTCCTGGGATCGAGCCCCACATCGGGCTCTCTGCTTGGCGGGGAGCCTGCTTCTCCCTCTCTCTCTGTCTGCCTCTCTGCCTGCTCGTGATCTCTCTCTGTCAAATAAATAAATAAAATCTTAAAAAAAAAAAAAAAAAAAAAGATGTGACACTAGATTCCACTCCTTCCATTTGAATGTTCTGCTTAAACTACAAAATGTTATCATATCCACTCTCAACTTAAAATATGGTCCAATTTGTTTATAATATGTTCTCATTATTCAAGTACCTTACATCCCTAGAAACAATTTTACCTATGGTTTCTTCCTGGATTTTAATAGCTTTATTGTTTAATTCATTGATGCAATTAGAATTTGGTATCAGATATGACACATAAGAACATGCTTTTATTACTTTCTTCAAATGATTCCTGGGTTATTCATTACTTTCTTCAAATGATTCCTGGGTTATGACATCATCACTGATTAATCCACTCAGCTTTTCCTCACTGATGTGAATATCAAGTTTATCATAAACTAGATCCCGACATATGTCTGAATTTCCATATGGGGCCTAATATGGAAATTGTTTTACCCAACTGTCTGCGTAACTTCTTCAGTACCAAATCTTCAATTGTTGTATATTTTAGAATATATTTGAACATGTGGTAGGGTTAGACTCCTTTTCTGAGAAAGCTTTCTGAAAAATTTTCAGACATTTTTCTGCCAAATGAACTTCAGTATCATTTTGTTATGTTAAAAAAATTCTGTTATTTTGGACTTCCTATTCCCAGATAGAACTGAACTGTGACAAAACTATGCTATGTCACACAAGAACAAGCTCAGAAGATAAAAACTAATCCAAATTTATGTTAGAAAAGAGAAATAAAGTGCCTATGGCTCCTGTCTCTATTTTCAAATTTCTTGGGATGCTTGAGTGGCTCAGTTGGTTAAGTGTCTGCCTTCAGCTCAGGTCATTATCTCAGGGTCCTGGGATCAAGTCCTTCTCCCTCTCTCTCTGCCCCTCCCTCTGCTTGTGCTTGCTCTCTCTCTCTCAAATAAATATTTTAAAAACTAAAATTTCTTTTTCTGCAAATATTCAGTAATTTTCAAAAATTTAAAACACTTCTAAGAATTTCATAAATAGAAATTTCCCCAACATAAATAAAACAGTGGAAAATCCAAATGCTTGGAAAAGTTCATTGCAATTGTTTAAGAGAAAAACTGGAACAATCCAGATGTCAGACTACAAAGGAAAAGTTAATTATTGTGTCATAGTGACTAAAATGCTTATTATGAAGGCCATGCAGTGATATGAAAAAAAGCAGAATGGGATCAGAACCACTAACACTCCACAAGCATTTATGCTATGCAGTGTACTGAGTGCTTTAAAAGCATTATCTCACTGAATCTTTATAATAACATCTTTATCGATCCCTGGTCTAAGACAAGTAAATGAAAAACTCATGATATAAACTCAGGTCTCCAATTCCAGAGCCAAAGTGTTAGGGTTGTTTATTTGAATGGATAATGATTGAAAGAAGAAAGCAGGGGAACCTCAAAGTGACAGGTTTTTGTTGTTTTTTGTTTGGGTTTGACTTTTGTTTATAATGTTTTATAATCTCCAAAAAGATTTTGAAAAAAAAAATTTACCACAAAACAACTTAATGTGTGCACTGCATATAGTAACGATAGGTATCATTTCACAAAACTTTGATTCCAATCACTTACATATATGTGCATATGAAGAAAATGTTTCTCACTGTGGGTTGTAGTCAAAAAGGTCAGAAACACTGCCTTATGTTGTACACACACAGTACTGTGACAACAAAAGTCAACACATCAGTCACTAAGAATGCCGAGAAACCTGAAATGTTAACGTAGTCTAGAGAATGGCTATCCAATAGAATTTATTGTATATAAAAGTATTTTCTACCTTCGCAGTGTGAGCTGTCCTACAGAGCAACCACAAGACATACAGGTAGTGTTAACTGAAGAACTGGATTGATTTTTCATTTCATTTCATTTCAATTTCAATGCCATAGGTAGCTAGTGAACACCATACTAGACAGTGCACTCCTAGAATTTGCTCCTACTTATATGTTCTAGGGGGTAAGTCAACCAAACAAAATCTTACCTAAAAATATGGCAAAGCACTTCATGGGAAAGTTGATTCATATAGTCCTTTGTTTCCTCAGATATTGCTTCCTCAGCGATTTCATTATTTATGAGACATGTTTTAACACTTTTCTTTCGTGGACCCATTGCTGTGTTAGCTCCAGTATCAAAGAGCAAATGTTCCCTCTTGAGAACTTGAATTCAAAGCACCTGAAAGCATGCAGAGAGTAGAATGGATTAAAGCACTCCAACTCCAGACTCAGAAATTATCCCAAAAACCTACTTTTGTAAAACAATGTTTTATAGAAATGATACAGAACACATTCGAATTAATAAAAACATGACACAAAATGCACAGAACATCTTTTTCTGAAAAGAGTAAAGAATATAAAATTGCATTATTTAGAATGAGCAAAAAAATAAAAAAATAAAATGCAAGGAATCAGGAGTTCTGGATTCTATTTTGTACTGTTGCTTCCTAACCAATCCACTCAATTTTCCCAAGTATGAATTTCTTCACCTGTAAGGTAAGATAGTCAAACTAGGTCAACAAAACCCCTTCTAGTTCTGGGATTTCCTGATTCTAGGACTGCCCCTCACACAGAAGGTAGAAGAGGAATATTGGATTCTAGTCCTGGATCTGCCAAACTACTTTTATGAACCTAAGTCACCTTTTAATTCTTCATTTTCCCACCTATAAAGTGAGGGGATTAAACTCTACCAGTGGGTCCCAGGTCCTTTTATAAATCTGATGAAAATATAGACCTTCTGCCCCAAAACTACACACTCTTTATGTACAATTTCAGATGGAGAATAAAATCACCCTTTCCCTCTCCTGTAAACGTTAAGGAGCAAAGGTTAATTCACTTTTGTGTCAAATGTATGTTTTGTCTGTTTTTAAAATAAGCTTTGGTAACAGAGGAAGAGAGGGGAAGAGAGAGGAAAAAAGGAAGGGATGGAGGGTAGAAAGAGAATTAAAGTCACATGAGCAAGCACCCAGTGGGCTTTGTTTTGTTTTATTTTACCGGGCAGGATAAGAGGGAACCATATAAAAACAGTGACCTTTCAGTAGCATGATCAACTATCACTTGTAACAATCTCCAACATGAGTTGGACTCAAACTCAGAGAACTCTATATCAGAGCTTAAACATCATGCTGCAGTGACGCACACAAGTGCAGTTCAAATCAGTGCTTCTCTAGAATAGTACTGGCTCCATGTCATGGACCACCTTTCCCTTTTTCCTAATTATAATCCTTTACTATTCAAACTTTCTAAAGCGGACTACCTACTTCTATTTTCCTACACAGTGGACTCAATAAAAGATTAACCTTTTCTTGATGACCTCAGGTTATCAACATGAATATCCACTATATTCTAGGATACCTCTCCTCACAAACCACGGAAGTCTGTGAGAGTTCCTGGGGATTCTTTGCTTTACCAGTAAATGGGAGCAAACTGCACGGCTATGTGAATCCTCAGATTTCCTGTGCCTGTGTGTGTTCTGGCCTCTTCCCTGATTGACATGTCACTTGTAATTTCTAACAGGTGGCAGCACGCTCACTTCTCCCTGCATTCCACACATGCACACGTGCAAGACATATCCCTAACCCTACCTCTAATCCCCTCCCCCTCTAATTTGTTGCCTCTTCAGCCACGGCTGAGGAAACCAAAGAACTACCTTTACACAGTTGTGTGCGGATTAGTAGCAACAGGCATCTAGCAGTACAGACCTAAGCAATTCTGCAGAAAGCAGGTGCAGGAGCTACCTTGCACTGAATGAATTTGTGACATCTCTTTTGCCTTCTCAAAAGCTTATATGCTATCCATCCCATTTTGGTTAAGAGACCTTGGGAGAAATAAAAGTTTGTACTCAGAACTCCCCACAAAAAAGTTATACATATACTCATCTATTCCTATCGCTGCCTACCTTTTCCTAAGTGCTGCCCTCTCTCCAGCAAAATGAATCTTTCCATCTTACAGTGGCTCCCGAAACCGCTCTAAGGTTATTTTGACTTCCTCATCATGAATCCGATATACCCTCTTCGAAGCTCCCCCAACCTGACCCATCTGGAGTATGGGTGTTAACCTGTTAACCACGCTTTCTTTGAAACCCTCACATCATGAGCCCCCCAAAGTGATATTCTCTCAATCCTCTTCATTCCTCTAGGAGCACTCCTCAGTCTCCTTTGCCAATTCACCCTAGAATCCTCTTATGCCTGGGACAACGGCAGCCACTCTCAGGGCTCCCACTACTACTACTACAGAAGTACTTAAAAAAAAAAAAAAATCCACTTCTAGCTCCTATCTCTCCTGAGTTCTGACCTTTACTTCCTCTCAGGAACCTTCATCTCAGTATCTTGAATATCCTTCAAAAATATGTCCAAACTGAACTCTCTCCACAACCATCCTCCTCCCAAAACACACACACACACACCCACCCATCCTACTCTAGTTTACCAGATGCCCAGAACAGAAACTGTGAAATCGGCCTCAGTATGTTGTGCTCTCTCACTTCCCAGGCGCTCGAGCGGCTATTCTTACCAATCTTACCACAATATTGCTCTTGCATCCACTTCCGCAGGCTTTCAGGCCTCTATCAACCCTCACCTGGGAGACTACAATGGCTTCCCAGTGACATCCCCAGGGCCTGGAACAAAGCCTACCACACAACAGGCCCACAATAAGTAATTTGCTGAATAAATGCTTACCATACCATACTCCACATTGAAACCACAATTATCTTTTTAAACCATTCCTTTGATTGCATATTAAGTGAAAAAAGCAAGATGTAGGTCATTTCAAAAGTACTACCTCATTTGCATTAGAGAAAAAGGACAAATATGCGTGTGTCTGTATAGGACGTTTCTGGAAAGGCCCACAACAAGGTGTCAGCAGTGGTTACCTCTGGGGAGAACAGAGGTTTAGCAAAGTAGTTAAGACTACTTTTTCTACTCTTCTCCATAATGTGAACATTTAGATTTGTTTTGTATATTGCACCTCTTAAAAAGCAAACAAAAACCAATCAGCCTTCAAGGAATCCCAGTTTCCATGGGATAAAATCTTTCCAATCTTATCCCAGGGCACCTTCCCAATCTCATGTTTCAATCCTTAACCACTTCTTCAGGACACTCGCTCCTGCCCCACCAATATTCTTAGTTCCCCCAAAAATTTATCTCTCATTCCTAATAAGCTATTGACTCTGCCCTTTCCTTCTCTTTTTTGCCTAAAACAGCATTAATCTGTTTTCAAAACCTAGTTTAAAGGTTAAGACCTCTATGAAATCTTCTCCCCTCTTTTGAGCTCCCTGTGAGAATTAACATACGCTTCTCCTATAGAAACTTGTGTTGTATTTTTTTTCGGCCACATTTTGGCCAGGAATAGGGAAAGAATCTCAGTCTCCTGCCTCTAGGTGAAAACAAGTCTTTGCTCATAATAAATCTTCAAATATCTGATGTATGAACATCCACCAGTCTTTCCATTATTCCGGATGCATCCAGTAGCTTCAAGGCTGCTAAGAACCATCTCATTGTCCTCTGAGCACCCTGTTTGCAACCACAGCACTCAACAGCCTCAGCAACAAGCTTATAACCTGGCAAAAATGCAATCAGGTTTTAATCCAATTAGGAAACACAAACAAATAGCTACCTGAACCTACAAATGCCTCAACGAGACTATTAACCAGTTTTGACCAATCCAACCATGGATGAATTCTCCAGCTACCATTTTTAGCACATGCTTCACTTTTAAGAAGGTTGATAGCTCTAACCTTTCATGAATACCATGTTCCTGACTTTTCATCCTCTAAGTAAAAATCTTTCTTAGCCTTTCTCCCATCTTTTTCTTTACCAAATCTGTATCACTATTTATACCCTCATCTTATGATTCCACCCTTTACTGTTCCTTATTTTGCAAGCTGTGATTTTGTGGGAATCAGATTTAATGCCCCAGTGTACAACTGACACTTGAATTTTTAAACCAAATAGACTGCACCTTAAATATCATTGGATTTATAAATGTTCACTTGTTTAGAACTCAAAAATATTTACTCACAGATATGATTTTATAGAACACTGTGCAGAGATTGGGTCCCTAGCAAGCCACAAAAATCTAACTTACAGTATGCATTAACACTATCAAAGGGCCCAAATTAGCAGCTTTTTAGGTGAAATTATATATCTATTTTCCACTTGATGCCTAGAACTGAAGGCTTATTTATGTAGCTACCTACTTGGGAGCAAGTGGAGTAGTGACTCCCCTGCTGGAAGCCTCTGGTGGGGGACATGTGGACATGAATACCGGGGTATAAATAAGATCTCCATCCCACATGTAGGGGTTTAACAGGTCAGGACTCACAGCCAGGGGAAAGCCATCAGTCCTCTCCAAGTAGGTGCCCTAGAAATATCCAGGAGATAAAAAACTTCCTTGTTAAAGGATTCATTTATTTGCCCTTACCACCATTCAAACTCTGTAAAGGACAACAAAATTACTTCACCTAAGGTTGGTTTCATCTTCATTGAGGTGACTATGCTGAGAGTAACAAAGGCCTGGCAGCTCTGTATGAGAAGAAAACAGCACGCAAAACAAGCAAAATCCAAGTGATGATGGTGTCTCTCTTGTCTGTGCACTCTCTCTTAACTGCTTTTCTTTTAGCGGGATAAAGGATAAAAGCAAGTAAGAATAGAAAGTAGCCTTCCATATCTGGAATGGAAATTTCTTCCTGCCCCTATATCCAACATATCACTATTTGCCACTTGAGAAACTCAAAAAGGCAGGGAAGGTGCAAAGCAGTAGTAGCTTAGAAGGGAAAGAGCTAAGGAAAAATCAACAGTAGGTAAAGATGAAACACTGAAGCAGAGCTAGCAGAGGAGTCATAGAGGGTAAGGGAGAGGTGAGTATAAACAACAGGTGAGTATAAATACATGAAGAATATATTTTGCACCACTAGGTGTTACTTCTAGGGTCAGCCAAGTTCTGGAGACTCAGACTCCAAATCTCAGAAAAATGTCATTCTGGCAGAAGTACAGAATCCCAGAATGTTGAAAGCTGAAGGGGCCCTTAGAGACTACTCAGTCACACAGTTCTTAATTTTTTGTGGGTCACAAACCCATCTGAGACTACGGTAAAAGCTGCACACCGTCTCCCCAAGAGGAAAATAAAACATACCTCAGACTCATGCATGATGAATTTCATACACAATTTCAGGGGTTTACAGACACATCAAAGCTCATCCAGAGGTCCTTACCTCTAAGACCAGCTCCCTCAATTTTCAGATGGATAAACAGAACCAGAAAGGATAAGTCACTTGCCCAAGGGGATGTATTAAGTGTCTTCAGACTTCTCAGCCTACATTACACACCCTATCATCAAGTCAGGCTCTGCACCTAGGCAGTCCCTCTGCATTCCAGAGCTGTGCCCCAGTGCTCTGACACGGGCTTCTGGATGCTCTGACGGAATTGCTGCTGACTACACCCTGCTTCACAAATTAGGGTTTGTGGTCCATCTAATGTAGGGTCCCACAGCCGCAGCTTTTAGCAGTCCTGGGTATCCTACAGTCTTTCGGTGGCTGTCTGTTCAGCAGACTTTAGCCACTGGAAGCATCCTTTATGTCCAGGTGGTACAAGTACATTCTAAGTGGTAACCTGAGTTATCTGTGTATATTCTTTAAGGCAAGGGGTCCTTCTGTAATACAATTTCTCTTAGGTGTGCTCTTCTTCCAACTGGCCCGTTCAAATCTCCTTTTTCCAAACAGAACTGCACTATCCTCTATTAATTCAGTTCATTCTCTTTGCTCCCAAATTTACCCCTATCTATTTTAATCCCTAACCCTTAAGGCTATCTCCACCTCTTGCAAGGTAGGCCTAACATTTCCTTGTAATATCAAGTTCTTTACCTTTTAATTCTCAATTTCCATTGTAGAGGTTTTAGTACTTACTATTCACAATTCTGACAATTGGTGATATCTACAAAAATCCTATATAAATCCACTCCTTCACTCCCTAAATGTCACATCTAAAATTCTTCCTATACCTCTACCATCTTGCCAACATTTTCCACCATCCCTGACTTATTCTACTAATTAATCCTTTCCTCAGACCACAGCAGGCCTTCCTGGGTACGTTTGTCTCTTATCAATACACTTTATAGGGCAGAGATAAACTACCTTATCTTACAACTAGCCAGAAAACTTTGGGATCTCTTGTCCTATAAAATTTTCATAATTCTGAACCAATTTCTCATTCTGAATCTAATTAATAACAATTCCACGGAGAAACTCCTTTTCTTGATTGCTATTACCTGTACATTCATCTATCTCCCCTATCATTTACTGCTTACTAAGTGCTAGGTGTTGATAAAGTCTTTCTTCCCATGAAACTTACTTAGAATGCAGATAGACTCAACACAGTTTCTTATAACTCAGTCATTTCCATTACTATAATTTAAATTATCTTTCACTACCCTCATCAAAAATATCCCTCTCCCATTTAAAACTTCCCAATGTCTTCAATCATCTATGTGGTCAAGGGCTTTCCTGCCCTTCAAGTTCTAATGACTCTCTTTAGTTTCTATTGGCTTCAGTTTGCTCATATCAAAATAATCTTGCATGTCACTTTATCTGACTTAAGATCATAGATCCTAAAATCATAGAGCTTCCATGTCTACTACCTAGGATAGCCTCTCTTGCCTAGAGAAGTGCCACACCACATCTACCAAACTGCTCAAATAAAAAACAGAGAATTCTAGTGCCAAAAGGATCTAGAAATCATCCAGTCCAACCCTTCACCTTCCAGATAAGGAAAAGTGAGGCCCAGAAAGGTAAACTGGCTTGTCCAGAGACACAAAGTCAGAAAGTACAAGTGCTGAAGCAAGAATACAAGTCTTAAACTCCAATTTTAATTGCAAAACCAATTTTATTTTAATATGTTACTTCACCTTACTGAAACCTCGTTTTTCTTTTTTCTCTTATGCTATGCCTTCATATCTTTTTCACTGAAGTGTGTACCTGCAGGCACACATTCATTTAAACGAACACACACAAAGGGTGCCTGGCTGGCTCAATCGGTAGAACATGTGGCTCTTGATCTCAGAGTTCTAAGTTTGAGCCCCATGCTAGGTGTAGATTATTTTTAAATAAAATCTTAAAAAACAAGTAAATAAACACACACACAAGTCCATATTCCTTACCCTAAGAAAACATAAGAAATCACAGCATTGCAAATTTTAAAAGGAGGAAAGGACCCTCAGGGATCACCTAAACCAGTAACTGTCAGAAGTTAAAAATTACAAGCACAGATTTTTCAGTCTATGGGACTATACAATATGTAGTTTTCCACATCCCACCTCTTCTCTCTCCCAGAATATCATGGTCTTATAGAGCCATTATTTTTTTCTTCAGTTGTGCTGAGACTATGGGAAAGAGGCTTAAGAACCAGTGACCTAATCCGTTTGCCAGCTGAGAAACCTCAAGTCCAGCTGAGAAATCTCAAGTCCAGAGAGTGCAAAGGAATTTGCCCAAAGTGCCAGCAAGTTAAAAGCAGCTTTAAGACAAAAAACCAGATCTCCCATTCTTCAGACAGGTATGTTTTCACATGCTGGTCTAGATTTATAAAACAAAGTCGTCAGGACAGAGCTTCTCCCTGGACAAGAACCTTCCTAAGTACCCAGTTGCCCTTGGCCAGTTTGATGCTTGAAAAGAAACACGGTAGACATCTCTTATCAGTCAACTCCTGGCTATCCAGGAGGCAGGGAAAACAAGCTTTTCAGGTCTGACTCTAAGGAAAGACTTCTTTAAAGGGAGTTGAGAACCTGTTCTTCAGAGCTAGGAGAAGCATCAGAGGCAACTAAAACTTTCATTTTACAGATAAGAGAACTGCGCTACAGAGAGGGTAATGCACCTGCGCAAGGTCACACAGGGAGTCGGTGGCGAGGTAAAAACTAGAACTTGAGGCTCCTGATCCCAGGGCTGGCCGCCTCTCAAAAATGTATTCATTGCGTCCTGCTCAGAGACATCCCCTCAGTACACTGACTACAGTTCTTCTTAATTTACTGGCTTAAACGCTGACAACGTTAAAATCGTAGAATTCGTGAAGCTCGGAGTGGGATGGTGTCCCATAAATTGCTCAGGCCAACCCCTCATCCTGCCCCCATTCTGAGGAAACCAAGACCCCGAGAGGGTTCTGTATGCTAGAATCTTCAGTCAGCTCTGGACAAGGTAAGCAAACCCCGCAACCAGGGCCTACAAGGCCAAGACCCACAAACCCAATCCCTGCTCTCCCGGGAACTCTAGGCCTGAAAGGAGCCCGAGACCGAGAGCCCAGGCGGTCGGGAGCCCGAGAGCCCCAGAACCCAGGAAATCCCATCCGGCTGCCTCCACCCCGCCGCCCACAACCCCGGCTCTGCGGCCTGCCGCCGGTCACCGGGCCCACTCGGCCGCCGCCTCACCTAAGCCGGCCCTCCGTCTGTTATTGTGGTTGAGAGGGAGGGAGAAACGCGACCGACACTTCCCGCGGCCCCCACCGCTCCGGCGCTTCCGCTTCCGCCGAAGCTCGGGCATTTCCGGAGGGTTGCCTTCCGGGGCTGGGCTCGGTCCACGTGTCCATGTTGGGTGTGGGATGGAGGCGTCGAGCACGGCAGCCATGTTGAGCGTGGCGGTTCTTGGGTTGCTGGAGCCCGTCCATCTTTCCGTGACGGCGTCGCCGCGCCGGAAGTGCCTAGAGTCTGAGGCTGGGGCGGCAGTCACTTTTCTGTAGTTTGGGTCTCTCTTTGCGGGTGTTGTTAGTTTAGGGTAAGCTTTTAGACTTTGCGTTTGGCATTTGCAAAACCACTGCGTTCCAGTAGGGAGTTTTCCAGAACTCGTTTAGCTAAAACAAGAAACTCGCCCTTCTCTATTTTGGGGACGTTGTTTCTGCACATAATTAACAGTATTTTATAGGTTCCAAAGGGCTCCCACATGAGTGTCTCATTAAGAACTCCCTACCACTCTGACAGATGGGCAGGAATCAATCGTTTTTTTCATCGTTTAATGGATAAAAATTTTTCTATAGAGATTAATTGATTTAATGTCACACAGGTGGACGAAAACTCAGAATTTTACCCTCCACATCCCACGTTCTTGCCGCCGCATACATGTAAGTAAAATTTCCTAAAATGCATAAACTAAAATAGATACAGATAACCTTTAGGAAAGTTAGTGTGCATGAGACCCAGTTTGACAAGACACAGGCTCAACTAGACGATTCTGCTGTAGAAAGAACTGAAGATGGACTTTGGAAGGGAGGCGGTCCTTCCTAGTCCTTTCTTGATCACAAAACTGGTTTTTCCTCTTTTCCTACTATGATTTGGCCTCATAGGTTTCAGCTTATAATGGCAGTCACAGTTTTACCTATCTCATTCCAGATGTCAAACTATGTGTCTTGATTTAAGCCTCTGGAAAGAAAAAGTAACAAAACCTTATCATATTTATATACTGTTCATCCTAACCCCCACCTTCATATTAGGTTATTCCTGTAAGTGAAAATAAAGTTCTGTTCCCATGTTAGTAGCTTCCATCCATTTCTTTCACATTTGAACTTAAATAAATTAAACAGTAAAACAAACCTTGGCTTTTCCTGTTTTCTGGATTATTTAGGAAAACAAATAGGAATTATATATGAAAATGTCTAGCACTGAGCCTGGCATAGATACAAGGATTTCAGTAAAGTTTATTTCCGTGCAAATGGGCTGAATCTTTATTTGAATATATTACTGAATGTGCTTAGCATTCTCCTTCAGTAAAGAGTCCTATGGTGGGACCAGAAATACTTGCAAATATGGTATGTTTCCTCTTTCAAATTTAGAAAGGGAAATGAAAGCTTATCTACAAATATTGTAATAAATGCTGAATGGAGATGTTTTCTGAGTGCTATGAGTGCCTGCTCTGTACAAATAGACTTAAAAACTCATTTTAACATTATTTTTCTAAGATTTTATTTATTCATTTGTGGAGGGGGTGCAGAGGGAGAAGAACAAGCAGACTCCCTGCTTAGCGCACACAGCCAGATGTGGGGCTCAATCTCAGGACCCTGAGATCATGACCTGAGCCAAAATCAAGAGTTGGGACACTTAACCAACTGAGCCCCCCAGGCACCCCAGTTTTAACATTTTTTAAGATAGAAAGTATGCCTCCTTTTACCTCCCAAGATTTTTTTGTTCCTTGGTGATGTGGATTATTAGAGTCCTGAGCTAGTGTTCCCTGCTTTCATACATTAGCATCATCAGGAAAGCTCTGCCCTCCGCAGTGAAATCTGCCCTACGCTAAATGGCCCTGAACCACTGTGGGTTTTGTTTTTGTTTTTTAAATTCTTACTCCCTGCTTTTTTTTTTTTTTTTTGTTAAAGATTTTATTCATTAGACAGAGAGAAACACAGCGAGAGAGGGAACACAAGCAGAGGGAATGGTAGCTGGAGAAGCAGGCTCCTTGCTGAGCAGAGAGCCCGATGTGGGGCTCGATCCCAGGACTCTGGGATCATGACCTGGGCCGAAGGCAGACGCTTAACGACTGAGCCACCCAGGCACCCCACTCCCTGCTTTTTAATTAGTTTTTTTAAAGATTTTATTTTTTATTCATGAGAGAGAGAGAGAGAAGCAGAAGGAGAAGTCGGCTCCCCGAGGAGCAGGGAGCCTGATGCAGGACTCAGTTCCAGGACCTGGGCGCTTAACTGAGTGAACTACCTAGGCACGCCTTAATTAAATTTTTAAATATGTCTTACTTCTTGTACTCCCATAGGTTCTAGTACCAACCTCTCTTGTCCCTTGAAATTTCTTAGGCCCTTAGACAAGAGCTGACCATTTGTTAGAGGGTCTTAACACTTAAGAGAAAAAGCTCTGGCTGAGGATAGGGGACAGGGTTTCTTCAGGTCCCCTTCTTATGGCTCTGGGGCCTGTGTAATACACAACTGCAGGAGTTTGGGGTCATCCACATTACCCTTGGAGTTGAGTAAAGTGGCAGAACTCAGCTATGAATTAAATACAGGGTTTTTGAAAAGTAAATCCTTTTATAGCTGTTTCAACTGAGAAACTGTATTCAGTGATCAGCAGTGCAGGCATTACAATTTTAGAAGTTTGGATCTGCTTCAAGTGTGAGTTCCTCTGCTTACTGGCAGAGACCATGAGCAAGCGTTTCCATTCTCAGCTTCAGGTTTATCAAGTAAAAATGGACTTCATTATGGTACCTACGTAATAAACCACAGTAGGTTTTAGCGGGTTAACACAATTTGTTATGATCTGTCACAATTCAGTGGGTTGACTGGACTTGGGTGGGCAGTTCTAGTTTGGGGGTCTCTTACACATTTGCAATCAGATATCAGTTGAAACTGTAGTTAATTTCAGGTTCAAATGAATGTTATGTTACTGGCAATTCAGGCTGGAAGCCTTCTTTGGAGGCTCAGCTAGAGCTATCCCAGAGTGCCTGCAAACAGCCTCTTTTTCTGGTTTGGGTTTCTTGCAACAAAGTGCTTGCTGAGGGAGCTCTCAAAGACTAAATGCAGAGTGAGCTGTTCCAAGCAGTATGGTAGGACTTCTTATGATCCAGCCTTAGATCCCAGAAGTTACTTCTGCCACAGTTTGTTGGTCAAGAAGACACTAAGCCAGCCTAGATTCAAGGGGAAAAGAATAAGACGCCACCTCTTAATTGAAGGAGTAGCAAAGAATTTGTGGCCATCTTTAATTTACCACACTACCTCATTTGTTTGTTTTTAAGTTTTTTGGACGTACATAGATTTTATTAGTACAGGTAACAAGAAGAAAGCCTGGTAACCCAACCAGTACAAATAGTTTTGAGTCTGTATATGAATCATTCTTTACATTACTTGTGTAAAAATATACATAAAATTTACCATCTTAAACATTTTTGAGTGTGGACTTCAGTGACATTAAGTATATTTACATTGTCATGCAATGATTACTACTATCCACCTCCAGAACCTTTTTTTTTTAATCTTCCCAAATTGAAACTCTGTACCCACTAAAGAACTCCTGTCCCTGCCCACCCCCCAGGCCCTGGCAACTATTCCACTTTTTGTCTCTAGATACCTAATGTAAGTGGAATCATATATCATTTGTCCTTTTGTTTGGCTACTTTCACTTAGCATAATGTCTTCAAGCTTCATCCCTGTTGTGGCATGTGTCAGAATTTCCTTTTTAAGGTTGAATAATACTCCATTGTATGTATATACCACATTTTGTTTGTCCATTCATCCATCAATGGAAATCTGGGTTGTTTCTACCTCTTGGCTATTGTGAATAATACTTCAGTGACCTCGAGTATGCAAATATCTCTTCTAGACCCGCCTTTCCATTCTTTCACATATATTTCCAAAAGTGGATTGCTGGACCATATGGTAATTTTATTTTTAATTTTTCCATATCGGCTGCACCATTTCACATTCTCACCAGCAGTACACAAGAATTCCAATTTCTCCACATCTTTGCTCTCTTCTATTTGTGAGGAAATATTTGTAAACCACTTAGAACAGTGCCTGGCATGCATCAAAAACTCCACAAAGCTTAACTGTTACTATTTTACTGTCCAGAGGCCTCTTTTCTTTCCTTCTTCTCAGCTATAGTTGAAATTGCAAGGGCTGAACTCTTAGTATGTGGTATTTCTGAAGTTCATTTTCAAAGCGTTTTTACACTTTACCAAGTTACATAAGGAAATCCTAAGAAAGGATATTGTACGTAGGTATATACATAGAGAATTGCAGTTTCAAAACCAAACACAAGGTGATAGATTAGAAAGAAAAAAAAAAAAAACCACCAGAAATATAACAACAACTAAAAAAAAAAAAAAAAAGAAATAAAAACAAGAGAGAAGAAAGGAAAGTAGGAAGAGAAAGAGAAACAGGGAGAAAGAAAATCCTGCACAGGAGGCTTTTATAAGCCCGAGCTCTGTAGTAAAGAATTAAGCAACAAGGCCTTTGCTTTTTATTTTTATTTTGGACCAAACTGCACCAAATCAAAATTATGTCATAGGAAAGTGAAACGACTGAGGATAAAACTTATGAAACTAAGAAGCATTCTTTTTACGGTTACTCATATTATGTTTTCCCTGTCACTACTTCTAGGGCAGATCATTTAGCCTGATCTCTGGAGATATGAGAGCAAAGAAGTCACTCTTTAGAAAATTGTTTGAAATGTCAAGAACAATTTACGATCAGTTGACATTTATTAAGAAGATTTCACGGAAGCTGGAAATATATTAGACACTAGGGCTGCAGAGATGACCAAGAACCAGTCTCTGTTCCTAGGCAGGCATTTCAGGGGAATGCCAGGATGCCCAGCAGCACAGCAGGCACCGAGTGAGTCCAAGCTGTTAGCAGCTACACTTGAAATAACTGTGAGCAGCCTCTCTAACTCACTTTTCCTCCTCCTCTGGACTTCTGTGTCACTGCTTCTTGCTTGTATCTCTGTCTCCTGTCATTCTGGCTCTGGCCTCTCCCCTGCAGTCTTACTTTCATTGTGTTTGTTTTGGTTTTGCATTCTTTTAATCATAGTGTTACTCTACCAGTCATTTCCACACATCATCACATTTAATCCGATGAATTATGACCCCATTTTATAAATAATGCAGCTCAGGTTCAGAGAGGTTAAGTTTTTTGCTAAAGGTCACACAGCTGGTAAATTGCAGGGAATCATTATGAAATCTGTGCTACCCAACTTCAAAACCCATATTCCTCATTACTAAATGGTACACTCTTGTAATTTTTCCTCCAAATGAAAATCTGATTAATCTTCCTAAAGTATACTGTGGATGGTGTCAATGCCTTCTTTGTGATTGAATTTTTAACCTTCCTGTATACATTTGTAACTTGTTAATCAGATGTCCAGGGCCCAATACATATTGGTTGTGGCCTACCATTTCAAACCTGTTTCCCTTCACAGTGTGTTCCAGCTGCACACAGGATTCACTGTTTCTCCCCTTGCATACCCTGTGATTCTCCCCCTCCTGTTAGCTGAATGAACAAGTTACCTCCCTGTAAGCAGAAGGTGATTCAATGTCATTTAGCTATTACAAGGAAAGAAATGGAAGATGGGCCCCACAGTGATCCCAATACTGCAACAGAAACTGATGGTCCTTAAATTCCAAAGATAACAGTGAGAGAACAGTTGTAATTTTTAAAAGCTGATTGCATTTTGGGCCTCACATGGTTCATTCGTTCATTCGATATTTATTTCCTGAGTGCTTGCTCTGGGGCCAGGCATTGGACTAGGTGCAAGGAAGTAATTGTGATGGCAAACCTTTAGTTTGGTAAGAAGACAAATAAGCATAGAAGTGAATTGGTTTCTCAAAATTGAACAGATGTGGAGGGTGGGCACACAGTTAAGCTTTGTTGAATGAAGGAATTCATGAATGAATGGATAAATCTAATATACTCAATTTTTCCTTTTAAATGCTTCAATTGCTTCATAAACAAAACCTTCCCAAATAAATAAACGTTATAATTCTATTTAATTAAACATATAAATATGACAAATGCCAACTTCTCAAAATGACAATGTTGTTTTAATAAAATTCTTACTCTTTCAACTTAAAAGTCTAAGTTTAAATCAATAATTAAAAACTTTGAATTAGAATAGGATTCATCCATTATATTCTTTAATATATTATACTTTCTTAACATATGACAAATATTTTAAATGATGTTATAGATTGTTTCTGAACACCCAATAGTAATGTATATATAATTCAATCTTCATTTCTATATTTATATTTAATCTTTGGGGGATTATAAGACACTTAATCATGTAAAAAAGTTCTGTTTCATGTATCTGGGGATTGTAGTTGCATATTAGTTGGAGGGATGTTGGACTGGGTCCCAGTCCCATTCCCTTCTTCCCATCCTCATTCCTTTTCCTTTTGGCTCATGAGCTTAAGGACACTTGACTGGGGAGGTTGCAGCCATTATCTCCTCATGTAGATGGAGTCTGTATGGGAGATGATGAACCAGCACTTAAAGACTAGCAGAGGACAGAGATGGACTCCTGGTATTGTTTAAGTCGGTGGCTGAGCTTAAGTTAAGATCCACCCTGAATCCTCCTAATTGCATGAACCTACACATTCCTTATTTAGCCTAAGCTAAGTTGCAGTTGGATTTTCATCACTCTTTTTTTAATATTTATTTATTTAAGAGAGAGAAGAGAGGGGCAGAGGGAGAGGAAGAGAGAGAATCTCAAGCACACGCCATACTGAGCACAGAGCCCAACTCCGCACCCTACTGAGCCCAACTCAATCTCACAACCCTGAGATCATGACCTGAACCCAAACCAAGAGTTGGATGCTTAACCAACTAAGTCACCCAGGTGCCCTAGATTTTCATCGCTCTTGACCAAAAGAATCCTGATATATCTCCTATGATTGCTACCCATTGTCCTCCCTTGTTGTCTCAAACCTTCACAGAACATTTGTTTCCCCCAAATAGCCTTGAAAGTGCTTGAGAAATGAAGGAAGATGGGGAAGATCTCACTTGCACCTAAGTGGTGGGGAGTGAGGCATCAGTATCAGGTGAAATGAAAGCTGATGGAGAACTCTGCAAAATTAGAGATACAGAGCAAGTAGTAAGAACATAAATTCCCTGGGGTCCTCTTACTGGACTTCCCATGGTTTGTGGAATGGGAAGTCAATTTTGTATGTGTATGAAGGCATGTTTTCCAGAAGACTTAAGATCTCTGTGACATTTCCTTGCTTTCTACCAAGATAGTAGTGTTATCATGACACAAAAGGGCTAAATAGTTAATTGTAGTAAAGGCAAAAAAAAAAAAAAAATAGCAAGGAGTTGTTTTGCACAGGCTTTAGGGCAACCTCAGACTCAGGAGGGAAGACGGCATCCAGAGAGGATAGTGTCAATGCATCTGTTGTTTTTGCTTGACATTCATTCATTTATCCTGGCAATAATGCCTCAATATTCCTTTTGGGAACAGTTCTTTATCATCTTCTAATCCATATAGAGGGGCTGCATCACCTCTGGCTCCTGCGGTGTTTTATAATTCAGTCCATTTGAATGAGTTAGGCAAGCCTGTAGCTATAGCTTCTAGACTGAGTCAGGAATTTTATTCCAACTAGTCTAATAAGCCTCAATTTTTTTTTTGAAGTTTTGATCTTACATTTTTAAAGATTTTTTTAATTAACATATAATGTATTATTTGTTTCAGGGGTACAGGTCTGTGATTCTGTCTACAAATAGAAGCTGTCTTCTACTGAAACTGTTAAGTCTAGAACTGCTTAGATCTGCCACAGGGATGAGGGTAGGGTGGGGTGGTTAATGTCTATCTGAAAATGAAGACAGTATCAAAGAAAACATAGATGGATCCCAAAAACGGAGAGAAAAATTTCTGGCAATTTTTTCTGAAACTCTCATCTAGCCATGCCTGAGTTCAGAGTTTCCTCTTGACTTTTCAGGTGTAGAAGCTGTAGAAATTACCACACACACACATATATATATGTTTTTTTACTTCAGTTACCTTGAGTTGGATTTTCTTTTGGGTGGTTACTCTGACAAAGTTGGTTACATTACATGTGGTTTCCCCACTAGAGGGTGTAGCTCACTCAACTGTGCTAGGAGGAAGTCTTTTTTTTTTTTTTTTTTTTAAATCTTTCAGAGAAGGAATAATAACAGGCTGGCTTTTACTGTCAGAGACACTTGTTGGGAATGGTGTGGGGTCCCAGCCACAGAGCTTACCTGCCTCATGGGGCCCTTGGCTTAGAAGGCCTGGGAGAGCAGTCAGATGACCAAGTCATGGCTACAGGCATAAGAAATGGGATAAGACTAAGGTACCAGATGAAGACTTCATCTCGAGAACCATGAAGCTTCCTTAGACTTAAAAAGGAAAATGGATTTTGTCTTCCATGGCAAATCTGATTGGCAAGGCCTGCCTAGATATTTATGTTGAGAAAAATTTTGAGGCCACTCAGAGCTCAGTGGAGTGTACAATTGTTGATAGCTGATACCTGGTGTGGGCACAGGAAGAGGCAGGGTTAGAGATGATACTTTTCATCTATGGGTGAGATGTTTCTCAATAGGAGTACTATTGGCATTTTGGATGGGTCATTTCTTCACCGTGTGGGCCTCTCCAGTGCATTACAGAGCCTTAGTCCACTGAATGCTAGTAGTACCACTCCAGTCTTTGTGGCAAGCAAAAGTCGTAGACACATATTTTAATGGCTCTTATGAGAATAGTACTACTCAACTTAAAGGTCATTAGATTTGACCAAGAGTGGCCGGACTTGGATTTACCTGAGAAATGAACTAGAGCTTCTTAAATTCGTTAAGGCTAAGGGAGAATAAATGATTCTTTGTTTTGTTTTAGATCCTGAGATCAGACTGAGCTTGCCATCAGTAGGGGGATAGTGATTGAGAATGGAGCTGGAAATGAAAGGTACCCAGCCAAGGAAAGAAGATGCTTATGGAGACAGGGAGTCAAGTAGAACCTGACAGGAGGTGATCCACATGTCATTCTAGGTGGAAAAAAGCATAGGGAGAGCCTGAGCTGTGGGGAAAGGAGCATTCTTTAGAGGTCAATGTCATTTGGGGTATCCTCATCCCACCTTAGGGTTCCAAAGAGACCTAAAGGTGTCTGTTTGGTCAGTGTTATCTTTATATGACTATTCTCAGAGAGCTGCCCTCCACTCTGTACTTTAAATCCACTGAATAATATCTATCACCTTAAGTTATTTTTGGAACCAGATATATGAGTCAATGAATGAAAAAATAATAGAATATTCCCTATCCCTTAAAAGTTCAAATATCACCTATTTTCTATTCTTCCTGTCCCTCTCAATGCCTTGAAAGAGAAGTGAGAAAAGAGGATTTTGAGCAACAGGCATGATACTGTTGTCACTTTGAAGTTTTACATTTGTCAATCCCCTCCAGCCAAAGAACACCAGGAACATTTGAGTTGAACAAGTTGGGTTTAGAATTTCTTGTGGAGAGGGAGAACGCACATGGGAAGTCATAGGGCAGCTCAGTAAAACAATATTAGGAAAGATTTATTATAGGATTTGGGATTGTTAAGTTAATTTCAGGAAAATTTAAGGAAGACTGGCTTTGCTCTAGATTGCATGCCCTCAAGAGTGGAGTAATTCTACACTTCGATACCCTAGAAAGTCTTATTTAGAAAGAGGGAAGAATAGCCAAAGGCTAAAGTTGTAATTGGTGGAGAAGTGGCAGTCACTTAGGTTAGTCTAGGTAGGGGATGTTTAGCATTTTGTAGATTGCTTAATATTCATGTTTAGCCTTTGTTCAGGTGTGATCATGGAGTAGTACTGTCTTTGTCTTGATTCATTGTGAATTTGCTGGGTGTTAATGTTCCATGAAATTGTTTATGTCAAACAGGACATCAAGGTCTAGCTGCTTCAGGAGGCTAACCTGCAACAATACCAAGGTTGGCTCTTTAAGGTCAAAAGTTTTGGAGTCATGGAGTTTTTTTCTTCCCCACATATTTTCAAATAGTCATTCATTTTCTTGTTCCCTTGCTGGATTGTAAACTACACAAGGACATAGACCTGTTTTGATTACCATTGAGGTCCCAGAATTTAACCAAATCTCTCAGTCTAATGACTACTTAAAGAATATTGGCTGCATAAATGAATGAATTGTCCAATTAGCCTATCAGACTAAGAGTTGCTCAAAGTTAGGATTCACTTTCTATTCACCTCTATATTTCTAGAAACACAATTCTGGCGCATCAAATTAAAGATATCTTGAGTTAAAGAGGGGCTTTCCATTAGGATAAGATTTATTGATTTTTTTTTAAATAAAGTAATATCATGAATTCCACTTTTTGAAGGAAAGACAATGCTAAATTCAAATGGGTTCACTCCTAACAAAGGAAAATCACATCACATCCCAAACTTCTTCGGTCTTTCTGCATTTTCCATGGTACTCAACGTGAAGAGTGAATTTCAAAGCTCTAAGAGAAATTGATATAAATATTTAGAGACCATTTATATGCAACATAGCCTTCCTTATTTCTAACCTAGATGTACTCCAGTAAGAATTTTAAGGGAAGGGAGGCCTTGATTTATAAACCCCTGACTTACAGATAACCCATAGCTGCACAGATAGGCTCTCCTCTCACTCCTTCACCCTGGAGAATCTTCTACTTCATAATCATGGTGGAAAATTATTAGAGTTTTTAGCAAATGTTTGAACCTGTATGTTAAGAAGTACAGGGAGGGACAAACTGATTCGCTGAGGTACCCTCAGGAACTTTTTTCACTTTTCTGAACCAGGATTGCCTTATTTGTAAAATGGCCATTACTGCAGGTACCTATTGTGAAAGCTCTTTGAGGCTCACTGTGAGAGTACTCTATGAACTGCAAGCAGGAAGGATTTTTATTGTTGGGGGCAAAGGACAGAGAGGTCAAGAGCAAGACAGCAATGTGGAACACATATATGAAGATATTTACCCTTTTTAGCCAAATATAATAACAATAGCAAGCTAATGACTATATTTTGTTCTAAATTATAGTCAGTGGGCTTTTGCTACTGCATTTTTCATGAAAAAGTGGTCCATTTTTTTAATGGATTTATTTATTTTAGAGAGGGAAGGGGAGAGAATCTCCAGCAGATTGCCCATTGAGCTCAGAGCCCCAGGTGGGGCTCCATCTCACAACTCTGAGATCATAACCTGAGCCGAAATCAAGAGTCAGATGCTTAACCAACTGAGTCACCTAGCAACCCCCCCAAAATGGTCCATTTTTTAAAAAATTTAACACTAGCCACATAGGAGCTACTGGACAATGATAAAAATGTTCATCTTCTGTAAATACTTCCTATTTGACGTTGGGCAACAATTAACTTTGGAGTCTGTGATTTTTATATGTAAAAAAAGGGAATAACTGTATTCCTGCCTACAGGGAAGTATTAGTGTGGGTCTCACAGGTGCCTTGTTTGGGAAAGTGCTTTCTAAGCTGTGGCAGGCTTTATGATCATGTATTATTTATAGTAATAGTATATTTTTTCCCTTTTTCTGCACCTAGCACAGTGTCGTGAACTTTCAAGGTGCTTATTAAATATTCATGAGACAAACTGATAAATATGAGAAATTATTCTGAAAAATCCTAAAGCTCTAGCCAAATATAAGATTCTAATAATGAGATAAGATAATGCAAAGTTTAACTGGGGCTCTAGATGTCAGATTTCTAGGCTTATCTCTTGGTTTTTCCCCTTGTGAGCTATGAGATCTTGGGTATGTCCCTAAATTATTCTAAGCCTCCGTTACATTATCTATAAAATGAGAGTGAATACCAATACCTCCTTCACAGGATAATTTTGAATATTGAATGAGATAATTCTATGTAGTAGCATGTACAGTGCCTGGCTTGAAATAAGCACAGAAGTTACATCCATTTATTTATAAGTTCAAAAATATCCATTCTCTATTCTCTTTAATGTATTTTATATTTCCATGTGTATATAATGAATATGTTTTTCAAAAGTCTGATCATACCATACATATCATTTTATATCATCATATTTTCTTTTTTTTAAACTTAACATTGTATCGTGCTTATTTTTAGAAAACTAAATACGTAATGTCTAGTAAAATTTCTTTTTATTATCTATGCTTAAAAAGGATGAGCCTTGAAGCAAAATGTTTAGCCAGAAGTCTTTGGTTTGCCCAAGCAGATCAACCTTCCATCTGCCCCAGGATGCATAAATAAAGTCCTGGCAGAACCTAAGCTATAATCAGAAGAATGGAGGGAGACACATATGCAGAGAGTGTAAAGTTGTACTTGGTCCCCTCATCTTATCATGAATGCATCCTGGCCCCACATTTGGAATGCCTTGAAAATCTGAGAAGAAAGATACAGCAAGTTAAAGGAGATAAATGTGACAGCTGGGGACTCAGATAATTCTTATGTGTGAATCGTCTGAAATGGCCAAGCATGAGAAGCAGAATGGATTTCTCAACTGGACCCGGACAAAGAGAAGATTGGCAGTAGGACATAGGTGTACTAAACATCAGGGAGATGGACGTGGACAAGGATATTTAATGGCAGTACCACAATAGGAAAAGGAGCAGATTTTATCTAAGAAAATTGTATTTCCCTCCAGTGCTACTAATGTCTTTGAGCTCGTCCAAGAACAATTTGGAAAACGAAAACCTTGGAAAATACTAAATTCCTAGCAAAGCCAGAGGACATTGGAGCACTGATATTTGTAGAATTACCATAGACAGTAACACAATTGTTTTCCATGACTGTTTCCCAAGAAGTATTGCCTGCAGTTGTACTACAAACTATTGAAACCCATCATCTATTATTAGAATATTTAACTTTTTCCTAGTATTTTACTCATAAAACTATTATGCTGAACAGATCTGTACATTATTCTTTGACAATACCTTTAAAACTTTCTAACGATAGCACCCAGAATAGGCAAAACAATTTGAAAAAGAACAAAGTTGAAGAATCTGCCCTTCCTAATTTCAAACCTTATGGCAAACTTCAGTAATCAAGACAGGGTGATACTGGCATAAGGATGGATATACAGACCAGTGGATAGAATTTAGGCTGCAGAAGTAAACCCTTGTATTTATGGACAATTGATTTTTAACAAGGGCATTAAGAAACTCAGTGGGGAAAGAAGAGTCTTAAGTGAATGGTACTGGGACAATCGGATATCCATATACAAAACAATGAAGTTGGATATCCTTCCCCATACCATATACAAAAATTAACTCAAAATGGATCAAAGACCTAAGTATAAGAACTAATAATGATAAACCTCTTAGAAGAAAACAAAGGAGTAAATCTCTGTGACCTTTGATTAAACACTGGTTTCTTAGATATGACAACAAAAGCATAAGCAACAATAAATAAATTAAACATCACCAAAATTAAAATATTTTGTGTTTCATAGGACATCATTAATAAAGTAAAAAGACAGCCCACAGAATGGGAGAAAATATTGCAAATAAATATAAAGAACTCTCATAACTTAACAATAAAAAGGCAAATAATATTACTCAAAGGTGAGCAAGGGATTTGAAAAGACATTTATTCAAAGAAGATAGACAAATGGCTAATTAGTCCATGAGAAGATAGTAAACATCATTTGTCTTTAGAGAAATGCACATGATAGTCACAAGGTAACCACTTCACACCCATTAGGATGGTTATCATAAAAAAGATGAACAATATCAACCAGTAAGTGTTGGTGAGGATGTGGATAAATTGGAACCTTCATATATTGCTTATGGGATTGTAAAATGTTGCAGCTGCTTTGAAAAACAGTTTGGTAATCCCTCAAATAGTAAACATTAGATAGAGTTATCATATAACTTGGAAATTCCACT
>CM053607.1:32902123-32916906 GCA_028646535.1 Procyon lotor | reverse complement strand
ATGTCTTCTGCCCATTTTTTGATGTGATTATCAGTTTTGTGAGTGTTGAGTTTGAGGAGTTCTTTAGAGGTCTTAGAGACCTTTAGAGGTCTTGTTTTTTCTGGGGCCTGAAACTAAACTACAGACCTCTGTCTGTAGTGTCATTTGCGAATATCTTCTCCCATTCTGTGGGTTGCCTGTTTGTTTTCGTGACTGTTTCCTTCACTGTGCAGAAGCTTTTTATCTTGATGAAGTCCCAAAAGTTAATTTTCACTTTTATTTCCTTTGCCTTTGGAGACATGTCCTGAAAGAAGTTGCTGTGGCTGATGTCGAAGAGGTTACTGCCTATGTCCTTCTCTAGGGTTTTGATAGAGTCCTGCCTCACGTTGAGGTCTTTTATCCATTTCGAGTTTATCTTCGTGTATGGTGTAAGAGAATGGTCAAGTTTCATTCTTCTACACATAGCTGTCCAATTTTCCCAGCACCATTTATTGAAGAGACTGTTTTTTTTCCACTGGATATTTTTTCCTGTTCTGTCAAAGATAATTTGACCAAAGAGTTACGGGTCCATATCTGACTAAGATATATTATTTAAAGTTATAAAGGTAGTATGCAGAAGTTTTGAAAAATCATGATATACTCATCAAAAATTTGGAAGAACTAAAAGTGGGAAGGTAATATAATTTTCCCCCATAAATGGTAGTCAATTATCATACGATTTCAGCTAATTGTGAAACATAGGGGATAACATGGAGGACATTAGGAGAAGGAAAGGAAAAGTGAAAGGGGGAAATTGGAGAGGGAGATGAACCATGAGAGACTGTGTACTCTGAGAAACAAACTGAGGGTTTTAGAGCAGGAGTGGGATGGGGTGGGGTGGGGGGATGGGTGGGCCTAGTGGTGGGTATTAAGGAGGGCATGTATTGCATGGAACACTAGGGGTATATGTACACAATGAATCTTGGAACACTACATCAAAAACTAATGATGTACTGCATGGTAACTAACATAACACAATAAAAAATAAATAAATAAATAAATGGTAGTCAATCAACCAATCAATCAATAAATGGTAGAATCTTCTTGATTCTAAGAAATCAAGAAATAGAGGTATCAGTATACAACTGAGAATTGTGATGGTAACAACCTTAAAATAGAAATGATTAATATTAGCTCCCACTGAAGTGATATTGGCAATGAAGACTTTTGGTTTTCATCGTAAGCTTTTAAGGTCAATGTCAATGGTCAATGTCATTGTCATTTAACGTCAATGTCTGTCTATCTATCTATCTATCTATCTATCTATCTATCTATCTAATTTCTTACTATGGCATTTGTATTTCATTTTTTTCTTTTCCTTTATCCCTGTCAATGTCATTGCCATTTAATGTCAATGTGTGTGTGTGTGTATGTATATCTTACTATGGCATTTGTATTTCTTTCTTTTCTTTTCCTTTTTCTCTGTCAGGAAAAGTATATCTTTGCCACAGGGAAGCTCTTAAATCACCATAAATGTAAATGTAAAGTAAGTGTATTTTTAAATTTTTACCTCTCTAAGTTTAGGTGTGGGAGAAAAAAAATGACTTTATTCAGTTTTACTCACTTGTCTACGAACTGATCAGCACTTGCCTCACTGAGGTCTTTCGCATATTCATCATCATTGTCTTCATTATAAGACTCCACCAAGCAGCTCAGGAGAACACAACAAAACTTGGAACAGGAGACTTGTATGTATATATACATGTATGTATAAGTATGTATGCTTATACATACATAAGCATGTATGCTTATGCCATACTTGAACATCACCAAGTGTGTGGCTGTAGGTTGATCATTTATGTGTCCAATATCTCTTTCCTTACTGACAAAATCAAGAGAATAATAATGCCTAACTTAACCGGTGCATTGTGAAAGTCAGATAACATATGCATGTGAACATGCTTTATAAACTATAAAGTCCTATGGAAATGAAAGTGTTGATTAAGATCTGTATGCCCATCATTCTCCAACATTTACCCAGGCCTGAACACATAGACTACATTCTTGGAAATATGTTTGGCATTTTGAGGTAAAGGCCCATGATCAGTAAATGTTGTGGGATTTTTTTCCTGGTTTGGGATATGGGAACATTTCAGTTCCTTAGAAATTGATACTAGAAAGTGAAAAGGCAAATGTACAATTTGAACATATAAGATTACATGAATTTACTTATATAGTTTGCCCCATTTGAACATGGCCTCACTTAATACCATGAGTAAAACTGTGATGAAAAATGAGATATTCAAATAATCTCAAGGGATCTTATCATAAAACATTTACTAATTTTGAAAGGAGAAAGAGTAACAGTAGGGTGGAGAAACATTGCAGACACTAATGTGCACAAGTGAGCAAAGTTAGCATGGTCAGTGATAGGGCAAATCAACATGATGGATATTATCTCAAAGTATACAATGTGAAGAATATAGAATAACTTCTGTATTTCCCTGCCAAAAATGTACAACCCAAATATAGCCACTAGGAATCATGAGATAAACTCCAATTCAGAAACCTTCTATAAGATAACTCATCTACAACTTTCAAAAACCAAGAAGAGGCCTTTTAAATATTCTGCTTTGAAAGAGACTAAAGAACATAATACTGCATGATCCTGAATGGCTATTTTGTTATTATCATTGTTGTTTGTTGAGAAATAGTTCACATACCATAAAATTCAGTTTTTATCTTTTTAATTTTTAAAACTGAAGTATAATTAACATGCACTATATTAGTCACAAAAATTCTTGGTTTTAAAATGTAAAATTATGGTCTGTTCACAAAATTGTGCAACCAGCACCACTACTAGATTTCAATACCTTTCGTCGTTCCAAAAAGAAACTACAAACTGACTGGCAGTCACTCTCATTCCATATTTCCAGCGCCTGGTGGCCAAGAATCTAATTTTTGCCTAAGAATTTACTATTTTGGACATAATATATAAATAGAGTCATACAATACAGGTCTTTTGTGTCTGACTTCCTTCACTTAGCATAAGGTTTTCAAGGTTAACCCATGTTGTAGCATGTGTCAGTATTTCATTCCTTTCTGTAGCTGAATAATATTCCATTCCATAGCTAATCCTATGTTCAGTCATTTGTCCATTGATGGATACTTGGATCGTTTGCAGTTTTGGTCCATTATGAGTAACACTGCCATGAACATTCATATACAAGTTTTTTGCGGATTTTGTTTTTGTCTTCAATTCTCTTGGATAAATACCTAGAAATAGAATTGCTGGGCCATGGGGTAACTCTACATTTAACTTTTTGAGAACCTACCAAACTGTTTCCAAAGCAGCTGCTATGACATTTTCCATTCCCACAAGCAATTTTTAAGGGTTCCAATTTCTCCACACCCTTGACAACATCTTGTCTTTTTTTTTTTTTTTTAGCAATCCTAATGAATGTGAAATGGTATTCATTTTGGCTTTGAATTGCATTTCCTTAATAACAAATGATGATGAGCATATTTTAATGTCTTTATTGGTGACTTGTATATCTTTTTTTTTTTTTCTTCTTGTATATCTTTTTTTTGGAAGAATGTTTATTCAATTCTGTTGCTCATTTTTTAAGTAGATAATTTGTCTGGTTATTGTTGAGCTGCATATATTCTGTCTAGCTTTATATATTCTGAATACTAGGCCTTCATCAGATCAATGATTTGCAAATATTTTTTCCCATTCTATGGGCTGTCTTATTAAGTGCAAAATTTGGATTTTGATAAAATCCAATTGATCTACTTTCCCTTTTGCTTATTATATTCTTAGTGTCATATCTAAGAAACCACTGCCCAAAGGTCATAAAGATTTATGCCTATGTTTTCTTCTAAGACTACTATAGTTATAACTCTTCCTTTAAGTTTTGATCCATTTTGAGTTAATTTCTGTTAGAGTTTTTTTTATATAATCTGATTAGATTAAATCATTCTGTTATAAAGGCATTATTGACACAAATGGCAAAATGTGAATGGAGTCTGGAGGTGAAGAGTACATGAGAAGTTCTTTGTTCTGATCTTGCAACAATTATTTCAAAATAAAAAATTAAAATCCAAAAATGTGCTCTAGAGCCTGCAAAACAAGTACTAGTAACTTGATAGACCTGTTCCTTCAAGGAAGCCAAGGCACAGAAGTTACTTCAGAATGGGAAATAGCAAGAGAATATGGAAAGGATATGCCACACAGGCTGAATTCTTAAGTAAATTCTCAAATAAACCACAAGGCTCTGCCCACTTCCCCTCCCTCCACCAATACACACTGAAAATAGTTCAGAATTCCGTAGGTGAAAAAAAAACCCCTTCAATTCATAGTGACATTTTAAGCTGCTGCTTCTGCTTCTGCTTCTCCTCCTTCTCCTTCATCTTTGTTTTGTCAGTATAACTCAGGGTGCCTAATGGGTCTTGATTAGGAGGAAAGGACCGCCATTGTGTTGAAAGACATTTCTGAAGAGCTCAAGGGACTTTGTGTCAAAGTTTTCTTGATTCCCAGATCCCACTTCTGGATTTTCCCTCCAGAGGTGACCACTTAACCCATGCGTGCCTATCAGTGGCTCCAAAACTCTGTCCAGTCTTCCCCAGAAGCAGAAGAGGTTTTAGCAATTACAGCCCCAGCCAGCGCAGGTCTCTGACACCCTCCAGAGAGTCACCTTTATATTTTGGTTCTCTTCTAATCTTGTATCTAAAAATCTAGAGATTCAGTTCTTCTCGGGCTTCAATTCAGATGACTGCGCTTAATTCCCTGAACTACAGAATCTCCTTTATGGCCTCAACTCTTGTGAACTTTCTTCTTCTAAATCATCCTCTTTTTTCCTCTCTTCTCCTTTCTGCATTCACTCTCTTATAACCAGCCAAGCCGAGGCTCTGATCCAGATAAGCTCTCCCTCAAGTAGCACTTGCCTCACTGAACCCCTATGGACCCACCTGCTGGAGTCACCACTTGAGGGTGGAATTTAGGAACTTCTCTCCTAGACTAGTGATCTTCAAATCATCCTGTGGACCCCTAGGGACTCCATGAGTGTGACTCAAGAGCCATTATGGGAAGATGGGGACAAGGAAGCCAAGATGCCACCGTCCTTCTTCAGGTAATGGTGAACATCTGTTATCTGTTTAGTATCTTATGCTTCTATACAACATTTTCCAGTTCCACTATGCACTCTTGTGATCTTGGACAACTTGCTTATTTTCTCTGTGCCTCACTTCCTTTATTTGTAAAGTCTTGGTAGTAACAGTATTTACCTAATATAGTTTTAAAATTTAAATAAGTTAATATTCATACAATAATATCAAAACTACCTGACACATAATTAGTGCTCAGTAAATATTATTACTGTTACTGCTATTGTCATTAAACAAATGTTTAATTTGTTAAAAAAATTAAAATTAAATGTTTAATCTGTTAAAAAAAGAAAAGTTTAAAAATGCAGATAGAGGCCGTTTTCACATTCAATAAAGGAATCACCTTGGCAAGGTCCCTGAGAAGTATTCATTTGACCTCCAATGAGACACTTAAAAGGATCTCATTACTTCAAGTCATTAACAAACGTTACTGATCATCACAGAGTTTCTTTTGTAATCACACGCCAATATTTACCTTTTCCAGTATAGCCACAAAGATACATCATTTCCTTATTTTAAAATAGTTTGTAAGTGCTTTCTGAGTCTTTTCTTCAGACCACTGTCACTGTCATTGTCTTTGCTATCATGATCATTATCATTAAATACCAAAATTTGTTAAGAACTTACTATGTGCCAGAGTGTGGATAAGAATTTTACAAATACAATCTCATTTGAAACTTATAACAGGCTTATGATGATGGTGCCATTAACTTTGTTTTGTAAGTTTGTTAAAGTATTTGACACTTGTTAAAATGGTAAGGAAGATATCATTCAAGGTATAGTCATGAATATTCCTATTGTAATTGGAAAGAAAGATTGGGTTCAAGTCTGCATAAAATACATGGGGGTTTTTTAGCTAAGGAGCAAGTTGAGGGGGTCAGTAGATGGAAAATTTTTAATAAGAGTTACCAAGGATAGGAGGATTCTTGCTAAAGAACCCCTATGGGCCCACCTGCTGGAGTCACCACTTGAGGGTAGAATTTAGGAACTTCTCTCCTAGACTAGTGATCTTCAAATCATCCTGTGGACCCCTAGGGACTCCATGAGTGTGACTCCATGAGTGTGATTCAAGAGCCATTATGGGAAGATGGGGTCAAGGAAGCCAAGATGCCACCGTCCAAGGAATTATATATTAAAAGTAGGGAAGGAAGAACTTGATCAGATATCAAGAGTGATGAGATATCAATGGTAGGGAGATGACTTAGCAAGATTCTATGCCAAAACAGAAAGCGGAAGGCCAAAGACTTGAGATGGAGGGGAGATGAGGAGGAAAGATAAGGCCTTGTCAAGAAGAGGACTCAAGCAGCCTAACTAAAGTTCAGTCAAGAACAAAGTCCTTGTCAAGCTATAATGAAGATACTAGCAATTTCTCATTATTCATGGTATATCCAAGTTGTATATAGCTTCTAAGAGTAAATACACATTAATATTTACCGAATGATTAAATGAACATTAAGAAACTAAGATTACTAAGAGTTAAATAACTTGCACCAGGTCATATAGGGAATGGTGAAGCTGGCAATGAATTCAGATCTGCAAGACTCTTAGAGTTTCAACTCTTAGTAATATTATGATGCTCACCACCCCCAGACCAGCAGTTTCCAGCTGTCTTTATCCTTTTTTTTTTTTTTAAACAATTGTGAGTTTCAGTCTCTCAGTCTTTGGCCCTACTTTCACTAGTGGTATACACAGTGTCTTCCAACTCTGCCTACCAAAACTGCAAAAGCTGCTCACCCATCCTTCTCATAAAGTCACTGTATTTGAAAATTGGCACATTCCAAAATAAGTGTCCTTGTTATAAGCCTTTATAAGAGATTTCAAATGAAAAATGGTTTGATAAAGCACAGTTAAACTTGTTTAAACCATGACCAAATGATTGGTGAGCTTGTCTGTTAAAAAATGATTGTAAGATGTCACTGGCCTCATATGTAAGCAACTATGGCCCAGGGCAAAGTCAACATCTCATTCTTGAATCATCAGGCTGTGTTTTTGGGACTAGAGAATCATGGCCCAAAGCTTTAGGGGCAATCCAGCTACTGCAATCACTAAATCCGTTACTGACTAAGATGGTCATATAGCTCTTTATTATTGCCCTTGAGGAGTCCATTCTCCCAAGGGCCCTTGATAAAGAAGCTTCCACCAGAGATCTGGCAGGTAAATGAGGTGTGACTGCTCACCAGCTCCACCCACTGTTCTATCTCCTCAATTTAGATTCTTGGGAAAATTATCCCCCTGCTAAAGAGCATCAATTATTGTTTATTTCTGCTGAATCAAGACTTAGATGTTGGGGTGTCTGGGTGGCTCAGTCAGTTAAGCATCCAACTCTTGATTTTGGCTCAGATCATGATCCTGGGGTCATGGAATTGAGCCTGGTGACAGGCTCCATGCTGGGTGTGGAGTCTGCTTGAGATTCTCTCTCTCCCTATCCCTCTCCCTTTCCCCACCCAAAAAAAGAGTTGGATGTTGATACCTTTTCTCTGTGCCCAGTCAGGAGTCTTATTTGGTAACATTTCCTATTTGATATCAGAGGAAATAGGGGAAACTGGGGATATGTCTGAACTTGGAAAGCTGCCATGCTGATGAGTGTTCCTGGAAGTAGGAAAAAGATGGATATGTAGTAAAACTGGTGAAATTACTTAACTTCTCTGTCACTTCATTTTTCTCATCTGTAAAACAAAGAAAATGGTAATAACTATTCAATAGATTTATTATGAAGATCCAATGGTATAACAGATGTGAAAGCACTCAAACTCTCAAGTATGTAAAGAAATAAGGAAATAGCAGCTTTATTGGGTTCTATTATCTATTAAAATGTGATGAGCAACTATCTGATTTCACAATAAAAGAATTCCCATACTAGCAAATGTTTCTGACCTCTTTCCATGATTCTATTTCTGGAAATAGCTATTTCACAATCGAGGCAGAACTCTTGACAATATATAAGGCAGGACCCAAGTGGGCCGAGCAGACACCAGAAAGTCACTCGTTTTGCCACCATCTGACTGTGCTTGGCCACTTCAGCAGCATGAAAGCAACAGCCTTTTCCCTGCTCTTGGCTCTGGCACTTATGACCATCTTCAGTAAGTATCTCCCTCATAACACTACCCCTGTCCTGATACCAACAGCTCATCTCATCTTCTGCTCACAGAATTCTGGGATATACACAGCACATAGATAATAATTTTGAAATGCATTTTTTTTTGTCTCTACCAATAAACCATTAAATGATACCATCTTTGGGACTGAGTTGACCTAAATGGTCAGCTAAGGCCAAATTCTTATCCATATAAACATTTTGTATAACTTCTTTGGTCAGTGTACATCCAGATTCTGCTTTGACTTGATATCTCTATGTATGGGGACCTCATCTCTTTATAAAACTATCCCATCAACTGAGGGTGGTGGAACGGGAGGAAGGTGGGGAGATGGGGTAACTGGGTGATGGGCATTAAGGAGAGTACGTGATATAATGAGCACTGGGTGTTATACACAACTGATGAATCACTGAATACTACATCTGAAACCAATGATGCACTGTATGTCGGCTAACTGAATTTCAATTAAAAAAAAAAACAACAACCTGTCCTATCCATTGTTTGGCATCATGAGCTATTATTATTTTTGCATTGAGTTGAAATCTGCTTCCCAAGAATTTTCAACTGTTGGTCCAGCTTCTGCCATTTATGCCTCCTACACAATAGCAGACATTCCCTAGATATAAGACCAGTTCTTTTTTTCAATATTTTCTAAACTCTGATTATGAAGTAGGAAAGAACAAAATTATTCATTATTACAGTAGCTTCTCCATGCTTTTGGCTATGCTCTAATCCTATCCAAAAAAGAAAAAAAAATCTAAGTTGAGCTTCAAATTTTGATATTATATTGTTACACAGTTCTGAAGAAAGTCTTATATTTTTGATAGGCTGAGAGCTGAAACATAAATGAAAGATCATTTTTTAACATGATTACATTCTTCCAGAGTTTAATTTGGTTTCTTGTCTTTGTTTTTCTTACAGATGTTGAATGTGCCACATGCCCTCAACAGGCCAGTTCATCCAGCTTGATATAAAAGTCTTCCTTTTATATATTTTTTTAAAGATTTTATTTATTTATTTTACAGAGAGGGAGAGAGAGAGATCACAAGTAGGCAGAGAGGCAGGCAGAGAGAGGGGAAAGCAGGCTCCCTGCTGAGCAGCAGCGAGCCCAATGCAGGGCTCGATCCCAGGACCTTGAGATCATGATCTGAGCTGAAGGCAGAGGCTAAACCCACTGGGCCACCCAGGTGCCCCTACTTTTATGTTTTACATAATTTTAAAGCCAGTATCAACAAGGAAATATTCGCTACTGTACACTAGTTAAATTGCTACATGTTTGAAGATTTTTTTAAGTATCAAAACTGATTTTATTTAAAAAAAAAAAACGATTAAAAGACCTTTCTGAAATGGACGTAGTAGAACACAGTGGTTAGATACTCAGCATCCGAGTTATTATAAAGTCCTGGGTTTGAATTCCAGCTCCTTGATCGTGTGGCTGTGGGCAACAATACTTGCCTCATAAGCTAATTGTGAGGGTTAAAACCACAGTGTTTGAGGAGAGTTGAGCACAGTACCTGGCACCAAGGAAGGACAAGTCATGATTCTTATAACTGCTAAATGGGTCACATACATTTTTGTTCTTTATGACTCATATTAGGCAATAACTGTTGTTGAGAAAATCTAGGTGTGGTAGTAAAAACTTTAAAGCAGGAGTCCAAGCTCAATGGCTTTTTAGCTGTAGGCCTGTGGGGCCCCAGACAACTCCTTCCACTTTTTTTGAGTCTTTTGTTTTATGTATTAAAGAAAATAAGAGGGTTAAGAATGTAAATTTTGGAGTCAGACAGTCTTGAGTCCAAGCCATCCTTCATTATTAGTAGCTGCTTGAGAATGAAAAAGTTTAATGGATATGAAGCTTTGGTCGTTTCTTGGTCACACCGTGCATATGACATAAGTCCTGACACTGGGGTTTGAGCAGGCAAGGAGAAGTGAAATCGTGCTGACATAGACTCATCAAGGGGCGCCGTCATTCCTATTCTCCAGTAGACTCCACTAGCCTCTGAGTGCCTTCTGCCATTTTATCTTGCTTGCTAATCTTTGTATTGCCAGCCGTTAGCTCAGCCCCAAAACTTAGAAGATACATGGTGTATGGCAAACAAATGAATGAATGGATTAAGTCTTAGCTGAAGGAGAAGATGAATTTAACCTGAAGTTTGGGTATATTTCAGGCTACCCAAGTGGAGACAGTCAACGATTAGTAAAATATCCCATGTGGAACTCTGAGTCAGATAAACTGGAAATGTAAAGTCTTCTGTATACAGCTAGAATTTGTGTAGTCCTGAATAAAGCCAAGGGATAAAACTAATAGCTAGTATTTTTTTTAGTATTTTCCATGTCATGAAGTGGTAAGCATTTTATACATATCTTCTTGATTTTACATTTTTACTTTAACCTTACGATGTAGTTATCACTCTTACTTTGCAGGTAAAGAAACCAAGGCTTAGAGAAATAAAATGATGGTCCCAGGGTCATATAGTCAGGATTTGATATCTGATGTGTTTGACTTGTACTGTCTATACTCTTCAATTTACTCACAGATGAAAACCCCAGAAAACCCCGTCTTGGTGATTGCATACCTGCTCCTGCAGGGGGCTTCACGTTGGCTTTGCTCCTGATATTTACAACAGTGGTTCTGAACTACAACAGTAAAATATAAGGGTCTGCTGATGGAAGTGTGTAACATGTGCTTTGTGACCGATAATTAATGGTAAAAGTTGCTAGTGATGTGTTAGTTCTTAAAATTATAGGAAGTATCCCTATAAAACATCTCATACCTGCACTCAGAACATTTTAAGTGAAAGAGAGAAATAGGTTGTGTAGAAAACTAACCCCGTGGAAATGATTACATCTACGAATCTGCCATGTGTGTTTTTAAATTTAAATTTTAAGTTTTAGGTAAATTATTTGGTTACAAGCTACCATAAAGAAATTTATCACTCATGATTTTATATCTGATGTAAGAAATCTCTATACTTGATATATCTCAAAGGGGTTGGTGAGGACAGATAAGAATAAGAAATAGACGATCTGAGAGCCCTCTGACTTGCCTGGGAAATCCTAAATCCTGGGAATAAAGATTTGGTTGAAGGCTTTTAATATGTATTTCCATGTTGACTTCAGTAAATATAAGAAGTTACCACCAGGAAAAGTGGGATTTTTTTTTTTAAAGATTTTATTTATTTGACAGAGAGAAACACAGCGAGAGAGGGAACACAAGCAGAGGGAATGGTAGCGGGAGAAGCAGGCTTCCTGCCGAGCAGGGAGCCCGATGTGGGGCTCGATCCCAGGACCCTGGGACCATGACCTGAGCTGAAGGCAGACACTTAATGACTGAGCCACCCAGGTGCCCCGAAAAGAGGCATTTTGTCATGAAATATATGCACCAATTTGTGGATCTGATGGCAAAACTCACCCCAATGATTGTTTCTTTTGTTTTGAAGTTCAGGAGTGTTGAAATATTTTTGTTTTCCATATTTAAGGTGTAATTAAGTGTTATGACAAATATACCTCAATTAAAGAAGAAGTGGTTTAAGGCACAATGAATATGTAAATATGATGAACATGTAGAATTTGGGGTCTCTAGTGTCTTTGGATCTGTGCATATTCAGGCAGTAAGAATAAATCAAAGAAACTAGAATCTCTAAATTAGAAGGAAATTTGAGGGTCATCTAGTTCAATGTCCACCTACTCATCTATTGCTTGATCTCCCTCTACAAAAAACTCAAGTCATCCCAGTGTATGCTTGATTATTTCCAGGGATAAGGAACATGTCTTTCAGGCATGCCAGTCCAGTCATTTGTCAGAATGAACCGTTTCTATTGTTTAGTTTTAATAATTAAGTTTAGATGCTTAGAGCCCCCTAATTATCAGCACAAAAAGGGATAATATCTAAAAATTCTAAAGAAATTTTTCTGTTTCAGTATGATTTCTCAACAAAACATATATTGAAGCTCTGATAAAAATAAAATATGAAAATCAAATAGCCAAAAATAGCTTAAAGGTTACAAAATAATCACCTGAAAGATGTTAGTACCAGCTCGAAAAATACAAGATGGTGTATGATATACTAGAATGTATAGAAACATATGGATCCTTTTAAGTATTTTCAAAACATACATGAATGAAAACAAACACCTAATATAGATGACATATCGTTCCGGTTTGGTTTTTTTATCAGAAAAAATTACTTTTTTTCTTAAGATTTTATTTATTTGAGGAAGAGAGCAGGTGCGGAGGGTGGGGGCACAGAGGAATAGGGAGAAACTGACTCCCCGCTAAGCATGGAGCAAGATACAGGGCTTGATCCCAGGACCCTGAGATCATGACCTGAGCCAAAGGCGGATGCGTGACCAAATAAGCTACTCAAGACCCCAAAAAAGCTACTTTTATGAGAAAAAGTATTCTTTGAAAGATGTATAATGTGACATTTATGATGAAATCATTTATGAAAAAGGGTTTCTAAATGTGTCTCCTTTAAATAAGAAATTCATTAAATATGTTTTCAGGGATATAAACTAGCTGTGATGTATTGTGAGCATCATCCTCACATAACCAGCACCGGTTGCTAAAATATTTCTAAATTACAGTCACTCTCTCCCCATTTTTTAAAAAAGATCTTATCTATTTATTTGAGTAGAGAGAGAGAGAGAGCACAAGCAGGGAGAAGGGGGAGAGGGAGAGGCTGGCTACCCCCTGAGCAGGGAGCCAGAGTCAAGATGGGATCCCAGGACCCCAAGATTTAACAGCCACTTAACAGACTGAGTGACCCAGGTGACCCAGTCACTCCCTCCTTTTAAAAACATCAATGAGTGGACTGACTTGAGTACCTTGTGGGCGGTGGGTTCATTAGTGAATGCTAATTAGTTCCGGATGCTAATAAAATGCCTATGGCCTCAGCAATTTTCATTTGTTGCTATTTTCTCTCCACAGAAAAACTAACAACAAACTTAAATTTGAACATTTTGGAAAGTGTTGAATCTAGCTTGTGATTCCAGTTCACACGAAACACACTTCTCCCATATGATCTGTGCTGCATTGCCTAATCTTGTCACCGTTATGTCTGGATTTCTCTGTAGAATAAAGTAGACCTACATGAAATAAACATATGTCTGATTCTTTTCGTTTAGGAGTTGAATCTTCCAGATTTGTTTCACTTTTGGGTGATATCTAAGGGACCACCTTAGGGCCACATCCGGGAGAAAAGGGCAGGAACCAAAAAATCAAAGGACCTGAATCTTATGCCTTCTTTTTGCCCAGGCTAGAAAAACACCCCCTGTGCATAACTTAGTTCTTTTGAATTCCTGAAACATGAACAGAAAAAAAACCAGGAGTCTTCAAGTATAAGAATCAGAAAATACTGTTTTTGCTAGATGTTTCTTATGTTTAAGACACGAAAGCTGCCCTAGATTGAGACGACTCTTTACTTCCTACCAGAAAACATGTTTGTAAAATGTGGCTGGTCAAACATGCCCAGTAAAGCTGTGTAAATTCCCATGAATTTAGTTGATGTCTTCCATGTGTTTTTTTTTCCCAAAGTTTTTTTTTTAATTTAAATTCAATCAGCCAACTATAGTACACCACTAGTTTTTGATATAGCATTCATTGATTCATTAGTGGCGTAAAACACCCAGTGCTCATCTCATCATGTGCCCCCCTTAATGCCTGTCACCCAATTACCCCATCTTCCCACCTACCTCCCCTTCTGCAACCCTCAGTTTGTTTCCCAGAATCAAGAGTCTCTCATGGTTTATCTTCCTCTCTGATTTCTCCCCATTCAGTTTTCCCTCCCTTCCCCTATGGTCTTCTGTGCTATTTCTTATATTCCACATATGAGTGAAACTATATGATAATTGTCTTTCTCTGACTGACTTTTCCTCCTTAAAGTCTGGTCTCAGATCTAAGACCTGAAACTTATCTGATCTCACTATATATTATCTGATAACTTACCTCATCTCACTATATATAAGTATATTATTATATTATATATTTCAAAAAACATACTATTATATGTTCCAAAGATCATATTGTCTGTTCCAAAGAACAGACATGATGCCTTGCACATCTTTGTAATCCATTTGTGCATCTCTGCTATTAACATTTATCTATTAATGCCTAGTTTGTGTCACTATCTATGATAGGATTTGGACATATAATGGTAAATAGAATAGACTTGATATTGCTCTTTTGGAGCTTATATTCTGCGGAAGAATTTGCCATGCTTAGTATAGCATCTTGCAGAGAACTGATACTATGCAAATATGTTTATTAACCCTGAATCAAAATTAAGCAATATTTCAACTGGGTTATAGCAGCACATCATGCATACATTTAACGTATGAAAATCTAACTATTCTCCACAAAGAGGGAGAAAGAGAAACTAGAGTCAAATCTTTTTGAGCTGTGTTTTTGTCTATTAGAGACAAATCCATTAGAGTTCAGACACTAAGACTGGCCACAAAATGACCTGTGCTAATTTACAAAGAATTCAAGTAGAATGGTGTGCTCTGGGGTGGTTTATTTTCTTTTGTTTTCTCTAAGGGTGGCCGGGGGGGGGGGGGGGGGGGGGGG
>CM053607.1:32868986-32901623 GCA_028646535.1 Procyon lotor | reverse complement strand
AATGCCATCACATATGTGATGGCATTCAACACTCAATACTCATTCAATACTCAATACTCATTCAATACTCAAAGCTATTTTGGGCAGTAAATATTATTTCTATGTTATATATTTCTATATATATATATTTATACACACACACATATGTTATATGATACATATATATGTTATATGTGTGTGTGTGTGTGTGTGTGTGTGTGTATCAGAGTGCCAAGATCATAATTAGAGCTTCATACATGGTAGCTAGTAGCTAGAATATGGAATGTGATCTTCAGGACAACTCATTGAGGAAGGAATTTTTATTACCCTAATTTTACCGGTGACTAAGTTGAGACTCAGAGGATTCAAGTAATTTTCACAAGATCATGATACTAATTAATAGAAGAGACTATGTTGAGTTCAGTAATGGAAAATAAGAGAAGTGAATGCCATAATAAAGAGAACCCATTACAAGTTTTATTGTTTGCTATGTTAGTTTGAAGACAATGAATATTGAGAAAAAGCCATTGTGTTGGGGTTTTTTTCAATTTTATTTATTTATTTATTTATTTATTTATTTATTTATTTATTTATTAAGATTTTATTTATTTGACAGAGAGAAACACAGCGAGAGAGGGAACACAAGCAGAGGGAATGGTAGCGGGAGAAGCAGGCTTCCTGCAGAGCAGAGAGCCCGATGCGGGGCTCAATCCCAGGTCCCTGGGATCTGACCTGGGCCGAAGGCAGACGCTTAACGACTGAGCCACCCAGGCGCCCCTCAATTTTATTTTTTTAATAACATTTAATGTATTATTTGCCCCAGGGTACATGTCTGTGAATCATCAGGCTTACACATTTCACAGCACTTACCATAGCATATACCCTCCCCAATGTCCATAACCCAGTCACCCTATCCCTACTCCCCTACCCTCCAGCAACCCTCAGTTTGTTTCATGAGTTTAGGAGTCTCTTATGGGTGTATACAATGGAAAACTATGCAGCCATCAAGAGAAACGAAATCTTGCCATTTGCAATGACGTGGATGGAACTGGAGGGTATTATGCTAAGCGAAATAAGTCAGTCAGAGAAAGACAAGCCATTATGTTTTAAGAAGAAGTGTCTTTGTTGCAGTTTGAAGATGTATTTAGCAAAGAGGAATGGGAATGGGTTCAAAGGGAAATTAGGATGGATAGTGTAATTTTTTCAGATATTTGATAGTCAAAGAGAGGAGGGGAATGAAAGAAGCTAAGGCTTCATTCAGCAAGGTCTAGGACAGATTGAACCTGTCTTACAGCCAAAGGAGAGCAGAAAGGATGTAAGATACATGGTGGAGGGTGGCTAATTACAGCATTATAGAAAACTGTAACTGGAAGAAAACTATAATTTGTCCTGAAGATCACATTATTTATATATATATTCTCTATATATGTAATCTCATTCAATACTCAAAGCCACTCTGGGAGGTAAATATTATTTCTATGTTACAGACGAGTAAATTAAAACATCCGTCCTTAAAGTTGCACAGTCAACATTGTAAAGTTGACTCTGACTATTAAGTTCTGGGGTTGCCTTTTGTGATAGAAAAATTGCGTTGATCTGGAAGCTGGAGAAGGCTGGAGAGGCTTGGTACAGACATCAATGGAAGAATGTCAGATAGTCAATAATGGATATGAAAATTAATGGCCACTAGACAAAATTAGCACTAGATTTTTGCATGTCCAGTCAGTACCATGCTGAATATTTCTCCCCAAATACATTATCACATTGAGTAAGAAATTTTTTTTAAAAAGTGACTTTCTGGATAGGGAGTGTGTACATCAGATACTGGAAGAGAGCCATAAAGAAGGCCATAGGCTCAGAATAAGAGTCAAGTGTTCAAGAAAGTTCTGATAGACTATGCAATGTGTGAGTACTTAAGAGTTTAGAGGTCAAAGTTCAGAATACACGTGAACTTAGTAGTAGTAGGTTTAGGGAATATGAACAACTGTTTATGGAGGCTTTGGCTAGTAGGCAAAATGTCAGATTAATTTCTCAGGGGTGGGGCTGCGATATTAATCCTCAGGGTGTATCCAAATATGAAGCAGATCATAGATTTGTAGAAATAAAGTTCTTTGGATTTAAAAAGGTGAAGAAAAGTGAGGTCAAATGATCAGTCATGGGTTGCTTAGGTTTGGGCAGCTGTTTACACATAAATTTTTAAGTTGCACAATGAGCCATGAATTGTAGAGGGAGGATCCTTTGGAGGTGAAAGGTGAAGGTTGAGAAGACAAAAAGTCATCTGTTTAGTGTCTTTATTCCTCCGAGCCTTCTTGCAAGGAGGGAAAACTTGAGGCCTTGTAGGATATGACCATGGCTTCATTCTAGGGAAGGTAGGGTAGAACTAATGTGGGAAAACATAAAAATGAAATGAGAGAAAAGTTTGAGAGTATTAGGGATTTCTTCCCCAGTGTATTTAAGGTGCCACAGGGAAGAGAAAGGTGACCCATCAGAAGGTTAGAGATGGGGGGTAGAATTAAATTGGTGCAGGACTTGATAAAAGAGGTTCTGGGTCACTTAGCTGGAGGGAAATGAGGAAGCCAGCACCACAGCTGGATGGTAATCCAGGTATAGTTTCATGACTGTAAGAAGGGAAAGGTACAATAAGAAATTTAACCATATATTATACGTTTACTATGTGCTAGGACTGTGCTACATTTGGTGTGTGCATCATCTCATTTAAGATTTAAAATAATCCTATGAGATTGGTGTCGTTATTTGTCCTGTTATTTAGCTGAGGCAACAGGGACTTAGAGAAATGGCTAGTTTAAGGTTAAAAGCCAATTCTTTTTAATCACTCTGGTGTTTTGTCTTTAAATCTAAATCTAAGAGATAGATTTGGAGACATATTGGGAATTGGAATAACAGGAGCAAAACTGGTCAAATCAGGGCAGTCCGGAAGGACGGCTGATGTTTTAAATGAGCAGGCAGAAGGAGCTGAGTGCTGGGTCAGAGTATGTCGCCTTTTCAGGTGTGAGGATCATCTGGAAAGAAGGAGGGTCCCAATGGGGAGAGAGAGTGATCTAGAGTCAGAGGACAAGTGTTCCTTCCCCACCCCCCACTCTCATCTATCTAAGGTGCAATGCTGTGACAGTCCCTTCTCTACATTGTGCTTCCTGCTTCTCCCACATCTAGTGAGATTGACCTAGATTGGTGCTTCAGGTTTTCAAGTTAAAAACCCTTCCTTGAAACACTAATATGTACAACTGATAAATAAGTCTGAGGATTGCAGGTGCGTAAGAAGAAGTTGCAACTGTACTATTGAATTTGGTATTTTCCTCCTAATTACTGTATCAGCCCATTCCAAACCCCCTGGGTTCCTTCCTTCTTGGCATCCATCACACACTCCATCCAACACCCTCAAGGCCTTCTTGTGATAATTTTAAAATCAATGGCCTAGATTTGGGTGGACTAGCTTTTGCCTTTTGTTTGTCTTCCTCTCCCTTCCCTGTGTGGCTCCTTCACATTCTAGCTCTTTTTCTTCTTCCTTTCCATTTCCCTCCCCTCCTCCTCCTCCTCCTTCTCTTTCTTCTCCTCCTTCTCCCTCTTCTCCTTCTTCTTTGTAACCCTCACTGTGTTCCTGCCCTTTTGTGTATTGGGACACAATGACCTAGAGATCTAGATATTTGCATTTTGATCTTGTGTCTGGCAGGACGAGGAGTTCGCACATCCAAGGATCCTATGCTTTGATTCTCTTTAATTTTTTTTTTTAATTGCTGAGGCCAGTTTCAATTATGGGACAAGATGAGGTAAATGAAAGGTAACAACTCTCTTTCCTGTTGGTTCATTATGCTCCTATGTGACCTCACACTATCTGGATTTAGTTTTACACATATACACACAGCTTCCAGCTCCTATTGGTAAAATCACGTCTATTGTGTTCAGCGCCGAAGGGAGCACTGTTTCTTTTGGGAGGATCCACAATGCACTTTATTTTATTGAAGGCTTCATTAAATGTTCTGCAATACTTTAACTCAATTTTCTCCAAACTTAATTTGCCACAGTATACTTATTATTTTACAAACATTAAACAACATCTAAAGAGATGTTAGTGTTTTCTTTAACACTGAGAACTAAGGCTTTACTCCAATTTCCTCTAACGTTTTAATATACAATGTAAATATTTGTTACTAAGGAAGATCACTGAATTTTTGGTCCGTTTGGCCTGCTCAGCAGTTCTTCATTATATTGAATAGAACTCCATTTTGGTATGGCTTCTATATGGCTTTCTAGTTTCCACAGTGGAGACCAATAGAATGAGTCTGCTCTCTCTTTCCAAGTCTATCCCATCAGAGATGCAAAGGCATCTCTGGAGGGTCTAGTTAAAGTCCTTTTTCTCCAGATGATACAGATCATCTTCTATAATAGTTATTTGACAGTATATAATCCCCTAGGTTCTCTAGACCCATTACTTAATAACAGTGAAACACAAGGCATAATCAACCTCACCATTTCCCTTAGCTGTTCTGGTCAGTGTCATCCTCACTGGAGATACAGAGAGAAACAAGGAAGACAGAAATCTTACTTCTTAGAACTTCTTTTCTTGTAGGGTAAAAAAAAAAAGGAAAATAATAAAAAGAAATAGTAAGATGATTTCATATTTTGACAAGTATTTAGAAGAAATTGTATCATGGTATTGGAATAGAGAAAAATGTGAAAATAAGGAACAATTGGGTGATTGTTGCATTGGGTGATTAGAAGAGGCTTCTCAGAGCCTGAATGACGAGGACAGACACCTGAATGATGACAAGGAGCCATTCTGGAAGAGCCAGGGAATCAGTGATGCAGAAAGAAGGGCTAGTATGATGGCCCATAGGCACATCTAGCCTATCGAGGGATTTCATTTTCTCCCATTCCAGGATTATATGAAATGGCTGCTTTTTCTTTAAAAGAGTCAACTTATAAATCAGTCGGGCTCCAGTTGATGTCCGCTGTGATTAGGCCACATGTTTTCCACTGAATTCTATGTGAGATTGGATTACAAAATTCTTTCATCTATTTTTTCTTCTTTAGATGATCTTTTCTCCATCTGTCTCTCCTTATTATTTCCTATTATAATCTTTCCTCCTGGTGACTTCAATTAGAGTCTGTGTCTAGGAGTTTATGGTCTCAAACATTCATTTAGTGTCTACTTACTGAACTCGGATTATATGCCTCACTTATTATATGACCTTGTTTTATTCATTTTCATCACAGCATTCATGGTTACCTGTTATTGTCTGTTCCCTTATTTGCACATTATTCGTCTCTCACCCCTGGGATCCAGGTTGCACAAGAACAGGATCTTGCCTGCCTTGTTTGTTTGCTTCTACTAGCACCTAGTATATAGTACATTGGAGAGTAAGAACTACTTCACGAATCATTACCAAATGAACGAATGAATAATTTTAAGATTCCACATCATGAGTGACAAGGTAGAGTAACAACAGGATTCATCCAACATTGGGGAGAAATCATGTGGCTTGCATCAGTGAATTTAAAAAGAAAGAAAGCATACCTCACTGGAACTTACACAAGTTTCTTCATTTTAGATTGAATTTAACCTCATTAAGAAGAGGAAAGTGTGAGATGTTTAACACATTCTCCTCCACTTTGTTTCCCATATGACACAGAATCTCCTTTAAGTTGAAGTCACTCTTGTCTGAGTGAACAGGGGCCCCTTTGCAGAGCCACCTTTGGTGGCGAAGCCCAGAGGATAAACGTACCCATTGGCCAAAAGAGAGCCTCTGGCTATTCCTCAGCTGCTACGACCACTGCATCAATGCCAGGAATCCACCAATCCTAGTGGTGCCCATAAATAGATAAAAAGATTTAACAGCTAAGCAAAAGTTTCTATGAATTAAGGTTATACCTACATACTTTATGATGGATACTACCTAAATGTAGTGTGTCCAGATCAGATGGCCAGGCTAGAAAGAAATACGTAACTATGTCCCCATCTTCTCTTACCAAACTTATCTCATTTTGACTCTCTTGCCTGGAAGGCAGTTAATTTCCATTCCTTAATTTTTATTTTGGTGGAGTTAATGTTCTGCTGTTCCATTTCTTTGGTCTGCCTTTTATTATTTTTGAAAATAGAGATGGAAAGATGAAATAATAACATAATGTTAAATTGCACAAGATGATCAAAATTAGCAAGAGAAGATCTGTATCTTAGGAGACTCCTTGAGAAAACGGAAAGACCTGAAAGGATTTCCCCAGCCCAAAGATCTCCAACTTGATGAACCCTACTGACCAGGGGCCCCGGGGGAAGGAGAGAGGATGATGTAAGAGGACAAAAGCCCTGTTACCAGCAGAACTGAGCTGTGTATTAGCTGGAAAGGGGATGGAGAAAGCAAAACTGTGGGGACCCTTCCGGTTAAAGAACTGGCCAGACGAAGCTAGAAGAGTGAGTCTGACATCTAGTGGCAGCAACAGGTAATTGAATAGAGGCCACTGAAGCCAAAGGCATATCAAATTTTCACTATTCATTTCCCCAGCCTTAAAAATATAATAATAGCTTCATCTCCCTGTATTACTCAAGATCTTTCAGTTATAAGTGAGAGCTTATAAGATGGATCCTTTTTAAGCAAAAATGAAAAATGAATTTATTTACCGATGTTGTAGGAACAGTGGGATGCACAAGGATTAAAAATGCTAAAACTGTCGGGATAGGGTGGCTGGGTTGTGGACATTGGGGAGGGTATGTGCTATGGTAAATGCTGTGAAATGTGTAAGCCTGATGATTCACAGACATGTACCCTGGGGCAAATAATACATTATATGTTGATTAAAAAATTAAAAAATAATTTAAAATAATTTAAAAATAAAATAAAAATGCTAAAACTAGGGGGTCAAATGGTATCTCCTCTTCCTCTCAAAAACAGTTTTCCCCAGAAGTTCTTGGCACATCTCCCTCCTTCTATCAGCATATGAACATTTTTTTCCTCTAATGAAAGTGAACTTCATTTATGAGTACGAGGTAGAAAGTCTCAAACAGCTATTTGTATATGTGCGTGAGATGTTTTCTTATGTTCAAATCTTTAGGTGAGATTAGTGGGGGAGGGTCAGATCTCACAGGTGAGCCTGCACTTTGGTTTGAGTTTAATTTGGGGAGTGACAGATCTAAGACACAAGTAAAATAAAAGCTTATTTTAAACAATTACACTGGGTAAATATCACCTCTTTCATTATTATATTTATTTGTAGTAAATGTATCAGGTGGTTCTCCATTAGTTTGAGTCCTTTATTTTCAGCTTTGTTCCAAATTTGGGTGTAGCACAGATGTTATTTATCATATGCCCTTAAATTCCAAAAGAAATAATTTCCGGAATTAAGTAGTGAAACGAATAAGCAGGTGTAGTACTCCGTTACTCATTAGCCACATTTTCCATATTTATAAAATTTAATATGAGGACCAAATTCCCTAAAGAGAAGAGATTTTTTAAAAAAGGAGATTAGTATCATAAGGGAAGTAGGTATTGCTTCACATTCTCTCATCTTCCAAATGTGGTCCTGAGAAGGGAGCTGCTTTGCAATTCTCTTTATGCCCGTCTCTTCCTGCCAATCACCCCCCATTCCTCCTCTATATCTTAATTACTCAAAATGGTGTTCTGTGAAGTTTTTCAGCAGAGACTCTTTCATCTCCTAACTCATTCCCATTTTGATACCTTTCAATTCAAAATAATAATGCCAGATATTTTTTTACCAAGAAGTAAAATATAACCATAACAAGAATGCTATGCCTAATAATTCATATAATTCAGACTCTGTCCACACTTTCACCAGGTTTACACTGCTCATAGACTGCAGTCTATTCTCCTTACTCTGGTATATATTTTTCCCAGAGGGCTAGTCTCCGCCTAACCGTCCACCTTTAGGTACTACTGTTCTCTAATACACAACATTCATTTCAACACAATTTTTCTCTTTATCATTTCCCTAAAGACACCACACGTTTTCTCAATTCCAAATGTTTTCCAAAGCAGAGAGCCCTGTATAAATTGCCCATTCTCTTTTCTCTTGCATTTTTAAAAGAATCCTTTAAACCTAGCTTCTTTCTTTCAAGAGACTCCCCACCCTGGCCCACATCTCAGGCTGACCGTGGATATATATTTGATTGACTCACTTGGGTAAGGGATTGCCAACACGTTAACTTGTAGGAGCCAACCTGGTAATATACATAAGTGGAGGGGGCCACCTTCACCACAGAAGAGAGGTGAGACTGAAATACCTGAACTCCATTTAGATGGGCAGCTGCTACTAGGCAGCCTTTGCATTTTTTGTTTCCATGTGAAATCCTAGCTACCTATTAGCACAACTTTAATTTTTCAAAATAAGTTGGAAATCTATATTTTTAGGTAAAATCTGATATTTGAAATGCGGTCAACCATTCCAAGGCTTACTAAAATATTGTTTGAACAAAACCAATGCTGTTTTCTATTATCATGAATTTTCTTAGGCATGTATTCTTTTTGCCAAATGAGATTAAAAAAAACTTCTGAAGAGTCTGGGATCTTTTTCATTCTATTTTCTTGGTAGTTATTATGAAGGTCCTACAGTGAGTAGGCTTGAGGGATTCTTTTAAGGATAGCAATTATGACTGTGTATCAATTCTGGCCAAGACTTGCACTCTTCTGTTCTCTTTTGTCTTTTTTTTTTTTAGTTTCAAGTTTTTATTTAAATTCCAAGTAGTTATTTCTTATACCATACATTAAAAACAAATTCAAAATGGACGAAAGACCTAAATGTAAGACATGAACCCCTCAAAATTTTAGGGGATAACACAAGCAGAAACCTCTTTGACCTTGGCTGTAGAAACTTCTTACGAGACACATTACCACAGACAATGTCATTGCAAATGGCAAGATTTCATTCCATTCTTTTCGATGGCTGAATTATTTTATATACATATATATATATATATATTTATAAACCACAATTTCTTTATCCATTCATCAGTCGATAGACATTTGGGCACCCTCCAAGTTTGGCTATTGTTGATAATGCTGCTATAAACATCGGGTGCATATATAGTAATATATATATAATAAATATTATATATAATATGTAACAAATATTATATATATAATAAATACTATGTATATAATATGTAACAAATATTATATATATAATATGTATGCATACATATGTGTATGTGTGTATGTTTGTATGCATATATACATATATATAAAAAGAAGTTGTAGTGTATATACCACAACTTCTTTATCCATTCATCAGTTGATGGACATTTGGGCACCCTCCAAGTTTGGCTGTTGTTCATAATACTGCTATAAACATTGGGTGCATATATCCCTTTGAATCTATATTTTTGTATCCTTTGGTAAATGCCTAGTAGTGCAATTGCAGGATAGTAGGGTAGTTCTATTTTTAACTTTCTGAGGAACCTCCATACTCTCCTCCAGAGTGGCTGCACCAGTTTGCATTCCCACCAACAGTGCAAGAGTGTTCCCCTTTCTCCGCATCCTCACCAACACCTGTTGTTTCTTGTGTTGTTAATTTTAACCATCCTGACAGATGTGAGATGATATCTTTACATTGCTCTTTTCATTTGTATTTCCCTCATGATGAGTGATATTGAGTATCTTTCCATGTGTCAGCCATCTGGATGTCTTTTTTCGAGAAATGTTTGTTCATGTCTTTTGCCCATTTCTTAAGCAGATTATTTTTTTTCTTGGGTATTGAGTTTGATAAGTTCTTTATAGATTTTGGATACTAACCCTTTATCAGATATGCCATTTATAAATATCTTCTCCCATTCCCAAGGTTGCCTTTAGTTTTGTTGATTTTTTTCCTTCACTGTGCAGAAGATTTTTATTTTGATGAAGTCCCAGTAGTTCATTTTTGCTTTTGTTTTCCTTGTTTGTGGTAATGTGTCTAGTAAGAAATTGCTACAGCTGAAGTCAAAGAGGTTTCTGCCTGTGTTCTCCTCTATTCAATGGATTCCTGTCTTATATTTAGGTTTTTCATCCATTTTGAATTTATTTTTGTGTATGATATAAGAAAGTGGTCCAGTTTCATTCTTCTGCATGTGGCTGTACAATTTTCCCAACACTTTTTTGTTAAAGAGACTGTCTTTTTTCCAGTGGGTATTCTTTACTTCTTTGTTGAAGATTAGATGACCATAGATTTGAGGGTCCATTTCTGGATTTTCCATTCTGTCCATTGATCTATGTGTCTGTTTTTGTGCCAGTACCATACTGTCTTGATTATTATAGATTTGTAATACAGCTTGAAGTCTGGACTTGTGATGCCTTCAGCTTTGCTTTTCTTTTTCAAGATTGCATTGGCTGTTTGGGATCTTTTATGGTTTCATACAAATTTTAGGATTTTTTGTTCTAGTTCTGTGAAAAATGCTGGCGGTATTTTGATAGGGATTGCATTAAATATGTAGACTCCTTTGGGTAGCATAGACATTGTAACAATATTTGTTCTTCTAATCCATGAACCTAGAATGGTTTTCCATTTCTTTGTGTCCTCTTCAATTTGTTTCATAAGTGTTCTAATTTCAGAATACAGATCTTTTTTTTCCCCCCAAATATGTTTATTTTATTTTTTCAGTGTTACAAGATTTATTGTTCATGCACCACACCCAGTGCTCCATGCAATACGGGCCCTCCTCAATACCCACCATCAGCTTTTACCTCTTCAGTTAGGTTTACTCCTAGGTATCTATCTTATGATTTTTGGTGAAATTATAAATGAGATTGATTCCTTGATTTCTCTTTCTGCTGCTTCATTATTGGTGTATAGAAATACAACAGATTTCTTTACATTGATTTTGAATCATGCTACTTTGCTGAATTCGTGTATCAGTTCTAGCAATTTTTTGGTGGAGCTTTTTGAGTTTTCTACATAGAGTATTATGTTGTCTGTGAATAGTGAAATTTTTACTTCTTCCTTGCTGTTTTGGATGCCTTTTATTTCTTTTTGTTGTCTGATAGCTGAGGCTAGGACTTCCAGTAGTGGTGAGAGTGGATATCCCTGTCTTTTTCCAGACCATAGAGGAAAAGCTCTCAGTTTTTCCTCTTTGAGGATGATACTTAGCTATGGGTCTTTCGAATATGGCCTTTATCATGTTGAAGTATATTCCCTCTATCCCTATTTTGTTGAGGATTTTTTCAAGAATGGATGCTGTACTTTGTCAAATGTTTTTTACTGCATCTATTGAGAGGATCATATGATTTTTATTTCTTAAACAACAAACGTTGGAGAGGATGTGGAGAAAGGGGCACCCTCTTACACTGTTGGTGGGATTGCAAGCTGGTGCAGCCACTTTGGAAAACAGTGTGGAGATTCCTCAAGAAATTAAAAATAGAGCTACCCTATGACCCTGCAATTGCACTCCTGGGTATTTACCCTAAAGAAGCAGATGCAGTACAAAGAAGGGCCACGTGTACCCCAATGTTCATAGCAGCAATGGCCAGCTGTGGAAATTGCCAAACTGTGGAAAGAACCAAAATGCCCTTCAACAGATGAATGGATAAAGAAGATATGGTACATATATACAATGGAATATTATGCCTCCATCAGAAAGGATGAATATCCAATTTTTGTATCAACATGGACGGGACTGGAAGAGATTATGTGGAGTAAAATAAGTCAAGCAGAGAGAGCCAATTATCTTATGGTCTCACGTGTGAAGCATAAGAAAAAACATGAAGGTCATTGTGAGAAGGAAGGGAAGGAGGAATGGGGGGAAATCAGAGGGGGTGATAAACCATGAGAGACTGTGGACTCTGAGCAACAAACTGAGGGTTTTGGAGGGGTGGGGGGTTGGGCGAGCCTGGTAGTGGGTATTGAGGAGAGCACATATTGCATGGAGCACTGGGTGTGGTGCATGAAGAATTAATCTTGTAACACTGAAAAAATAAAATAGATATATTTGGAAAAAAAAAAGTTTGATAGAATTTGTCTGTGAAGCCACCTGGTCCTGGACTTTTGTTTGTTGGGAGATTTTTGATTACTGATTCAATTTCTTTGCTGATTGTCAGTCTGTTCAAGTTTTATATTTCTTTCTGTTTCAGTTTTGGTAGCTCATATGTTTCTAGGAATTTATCCATTTCTTCCAGATTGTCCAGTTTGTTGACATATAATTTTTCATAGTATTCTCTTATAATTGTTCGTAATTTTGTGGTGTTGGTTGTGATCTCTCCTCTCATTCATGATTTTATTTATTTGAGTCCTTTCTCATTTCTTTTTGATAAATCTGGCTAGGGGATTATCAATTTTATTTATTCTTTCAAAGAACCAGCTCCTGGTTTCATTGATCTCTTCAACTGTTGATTTTTTATTTGCTTGTTTATTTCTATATAATTTATTTCTGCTCTAATCTTTATTATTTCCCTTCTTCTGCTGGATTTAGACTTCATTTGTTGTTCTTTTTCTAGTTCCTTTAGGTGTAAGGTTAGGTTGTATATTTGAGACTTTTCTTACTTCTTGAGGTAGGCCTGCATTGCTACATACTTCCCTCGTAGGACTGCTTTTGCTGCACCCCCAAAGATTTGGACCATCATGTTGTCATTTTCATTTGTTTCCATGTACTTTTTTTAAATTTCTTCTTTAATTTCCTGGTTGATCCTTAGTAAGGATCATTCATTCCTTAGTAAGCTGTTCTTTAACCTACGTGTATGTGTGGTCTTTCCAAATTTTTTCTTGTGATTGACTTTAAGTTCCATAGCGTGTGGTCAGAAAATATGCAGGGTATGATCTCAATCTTTTTGTACTTGTTTGGGCCTGATTTGTGACCCAGTATGTGATCTATTCTGGAGAATGTTCCATGTGCACATGAAAAGAATATGTATTCTGCTGTTTTATGATAAAATGTTCTGAATATAACTGTTAAGTTCATCTTGTCCAATGTGTCATTAAAAACAATGTGTCATTGTTTTCCCGTCGATTTTCTGCTTAGATGATCTGTCCATTGATGTAAGTGGGATGGTAAAGTCCCCTACTATTATTGTATTATTATCAATGAGTTCCTTTATGTTCCTTATTGTTTAATATATTTGGATGCTCCCAAAATGGGGGCATAAATATTTGCAACTGTTAGATCTTCTTGTTGGATAGACCCCTTTACTATGATATAATGCCCTTCTTCACTTCTTGTTACAGTCTTTGGTTTAAAATCTAGTTTGTCTGCTCTAAGTATGGCTACTCTAGCTTTCTTTTGGAAGCGAAGAAAGCACTTCCAAGTGTCTTGCCTAATTAGCCCATGCCTGAGAAAGTGACAACAGCTATTAGGAAGAAATGCTAATGTTATTTAATTATTTCATGTAGTCTAGTGACATTCATGAATTCTCATTCATCTTGTTTTGAAAGTGATGGTAGATACATGGTTAATTCCCATTTTTTCAGTTCCCATTCTTTTCCTTTAAATGGCATTGCAATCATCCTCTGAGTCTAGTACTTGCTCTGAAGATGAACACATATTTCCTTTATTAGACTAGCTTTTACACCCCATTTCCTTCAGTGCTCAGCAATAACAGCCTCATGGGTTGAAAATGTGACACTGGAAGCCCATAGAGATTCTTTTCAAAGGAAGATATGCATTAAAAAGTTAGCTCAACAGACTTGGGAAGCTCATATTAGCTCCTGGGAAATAACCATAAGCCTTGGAATATCCCCCTGATAAGAGTGACTTTGTAACCTGAGGTCATAGACCATGCCATATAGTTTATGATCAAGTGAATGCCTGTTGTTGTTCCCTGTGGTCCTGAGTCACTTTGTATCAATTTGACCTCTGGGAATTCAGGGTGGCTGGAAACTCAGTAGTTGTCAGGTGCCACAAGCTTAGGTGACTGGCTTCTAATGAAAGGTCTGGGCACCAAGACGTTGGTGAGCTTCCCAGGTTGGCAAAACTTCATATGTGTTGTCACACATCATAGCTGGTAGAATTAAACATTGCCTGTGTGAGTCCACTGGGAAAGGTCAACTGGAAGCTTGTGGTTGCTCTCTCCTGGTCTCCACCCTGTGAGCTTTCTGCCTTTGCTGATTTTACTCTTATCCTTTCATTGTAATAAACTGCTACCATGTGTAAACCAGCTTTTCTAAGGTCTATGAATCCTGCTAGCAAATCATCCAACCTGAGGATAGTCCTGGGAATTCCCAACACAGAAGATCAAACAGGTCATGGAAGAGGTACTAATAAGACACAAATTTATTTGCAAAAACAATTTCAAATGGAGTTAAAATTTATCACAAGGGATACTATTAATTGTTAATCTAAATTTACTATTGAATTTATTTGAAAGGCAAAGAAATATATAAGTCAACTGTCAATTTTTATCTATGTAAGACTATATAACCACTTTATTATTCACGTGTATATCTACACCTTTATCTATGTCTGTATTGCTAGCTACATCTATTTATGTCTACCAAGCAATATTTATGGGCACTATTCATGGGTATGTCAGTCTGATCTGTTACAAATTTTTGAGTGACTTGAAAAAAATGGATTTCTATTCATTGCTTGAATATAATCTATAGATATCTATTAATATAACCTTTGTACAATTCTGCCAAAAAATCACATAAGCTTTTTTTTCTTTTTTTTAATGAGTCAACTTTAAATGTTAACTGAAGTTTTTCAGAAAGACTTTTATTTTTATAAATAGTATGTTCCCAGTTTTTTACGAACAATAGAGGTTATTTAGTTTTATTTTATTTTTTAATTTAATATTATTTTTTCAGTGTAATAGAGGTTATTTTAAATAAAAATCCCATCCATCAGTAAATCCAGTTCCTTGGCTAAGATTATTTGGTATTTCTGTGAGGAAATACAAAGAAAAAAATAGTATTTTATTTTGAACTTACCATTGATCAACACAAAAAAAACACTCATTCTGGTAAGTGTGGCCATTTGTAGCACAAACATATGATGTCACATCTGGACACTGTGCTGTATCAGAAGGATCCACTGGGTAGTACATTTTACAGGGGGGCTGCAAATATCAAAAACATGTCATATGAATAACAATTGATAGATTTTCCCCCATCTATTCCTGGCTTGTCACTTCCTCCCCTATATATATAAATATATGTATATATATAAATATATATATAATTCCTGTGCCTCTAGCACAGGAACAGTTGTTCCATTCCCCAGATTGGCAAAATTTTCATTTAGAATTTGGTCAGCTATATCTTCTAGTCTTCTGTCTTTCTCTACCCTCTCTGGGATTCCAATATATATATATAATATTTATATATATAGTATATAAATAAATAATATTTATTTATAATAGTAATATATAATAGTAATAGTAATTTATAATAGTAAATACTATTTATTATGCTATATATATTTATATATAATATATATATTTATATACTATATATATATAGTATATAAATAAATATATATTTATTTTTATATAATATAGAAATAGTATCAAATATATCTATTCAATTGATCTTTTTCAATATTTTCTTCTGGGCTTTGGTCAGGCAGGTTTTTTGCTGACTTCAGTGTCAGAAAATGCAGTGACCCATCCATCATCTCCTAAAGTCATAAACATTATAACATCCCCACTTAAATCCCAGAGGTAAAGTTTCCACTTAAACGTGGAATCCCAACACCATCAAATCATTCTAAGAAGTTTGTGAGTAGAGGTATTTATGTATTTGTCAACTTCTAGGGGAAGGAACTCAAATGTAATTGTTGAAAGTGAGGGTTCTGTATTGAGGCTGGAAATAAATCCTGTATTTACCACTGTTTAACTTTATGACCTTGAGCAAGTGGCAGGTGTTATTTCATTTAATGCTCAGAGATGTATTTTACTGTTATAATGTTTGTGCTACATGAGATTAAATCTAAGTCTGGAAAGGTTATACACGCCCAAGGTCACATGGAAAACTTTTTTCTACTTACCCCTGTGAAGTTTTAGGTCTCTCATGTCAAGAGAGTGATCAGATTAGCATCAGAATTCGGAACTGAGAAATTTAAATTTACCTTAGGCCATTTATTTATATCACGTGGCTTGAACAGCGCTGCAGACAGATAAAGTGCACACACAATAGGTTAAATGAAGTCATTCTTCATGGAGTTTGATTTCACCCACTGAAGTTACCTACTGAATTTAAGAAATGTAATTTAACCACTCATCTGCACAAAAGTATACAAAATAATTTAGAGTAACAGAATTTGTAGGTGATGTTCTTTTGTTAACTACTTTATTCACTTATTCATTCTTTCCTTTATTTTCACGGTCCTGACTTTATTTCTACATTTACTATGTCACTGAGAAAAGAGGAAAAACCAGTTGAGGTTGTAGGTATAACTTGCAAACTATGTTGCTTTGATTAAGTTACCTGATTTTTATTGGCTTTAGTTTTCTCTTCATTGCAGTTGGGATAAGTGTATGTACTTTGAAGTTTTTTTAATTAAATATGATATGGCAAATAAAATATTAGGCTCATGCCTGCCAAGATACCAAACTAAAGAGGATAGTATGAGTGATGATCAGAAACTTCAAGGGTTCCTTGGCTCTGGAGAGACTGACTGGTTCTGGGAAACTAGTTTGTGTGAGGATGCTGGTGTTGCCTGGGGATAAAGGGTGGCCAGCTGGCTGTGGAGAGGGAAATAAGAAAAGACTTATCATAGTTCTGCTCTTCCTTATCTCTCACTGTAATATGATCTTTTAAATAGTCTAGAAAATTCTAGCTTTCCAAAAGTTAGACTTTCCAAAGTTCAAAGAGAAAACTTGAATTATATTTTCCCAGAGTAAAATTTTCCCAGAGTAAACAAGAAGCCTACCAACCTTTCCAGGAACAGACTATGCCAACTGCACATATAATCTTTTAAAAAATAAAAAAAATATGGGATGTTTCTTTCTAATTAAAAAAAACCATAATCTTTTAATCACAAAAGTGGCTGGACAAGTAATAAAAAAGAAAAATAAAGGCCTTCATCTAGTAGAAATAAAGTAAAAACATATACTGCATACCATATATAAAAATAAACTTCAAATACATCTAAACATAAAAAATGAAACCATGCAAGGATCAACTGAATTTCTCTTTAATCTTAGTGTAGGAAAGGCTATCTGATAGTTGAAGTGCTTTAGCATAGTTTTGATTATCATTTTTTTCGTAGTGAAGTTGCATATCTTTTATAGATTTAGAGCCATTTCTGTATTTTTGGGGTATGTGTAAGTGTGTGTGTGAATTTTATATGTATATATATTACTCATTTGGCAATTGGTTTTTATTTTTTCCCTCAGTATTAAGTATTCTTATGTATTAGAAATATTAGTCCTTTATTTGTGATATGTGTTAAAGATATTTTCTTCCAGTCTATCAGATATCTTTTAGTGAAGGAATTTTCCCTAATGATACACCTTGAATAATACAAAATACATATATGTAAGATTATTGCAGCACTGTTTGTAATTGCAAAATATTGGAAACAAACTAAATGCCCATATGTAGCAGACTGATTGAATAAACTTTGGTATACCCACCCAAGGAAGTTCTATGTCCTTGTATAAAGGAATGAGGAAGATCCCTGTGAATTGATATGTACTGATGTATAGGATATTTGTAAACTGAGAAACAAGTTGCAAACAGGTATCTATAATATGCTATCTTTTATGTAAGAAAGTAGGAGAAGACACAATGTGCACACGTTTCTATGTAACACAGGAAAGAGATCAATGAGATTGTTCTATGAAGATGGCTGTGGGGTTGGAATGAAAGGGAAAGGGATATGAAGGTAATGACACTTCTCTGAACCTAAACTTTTGCTCATTTTGTTTTATTTCCCTTGCGTTCAAAATAATTTTGAATTACCCTTTGGATTTTTCTTGGCCCTTGCATTATGTAGAAACATGTTATTTCATTTTCAAATTTTTGAGGGTTTTCCAGAATAACTCCCTTTTCTAACAGCAATACCCGATTGACACCCACTTTGCATTGTCAAGCCTAACATTCCCCACTTAGTCACACATGACAATTTTTCTTTTCTACAACTAAAAGAATATCAGATGTTTTTCTCCCAAGACTTGTGAGTTTGCTTACCTGAAAAAACAGTATGTGCCAAAGTGGAGGAAACCAGGAAAAATATGGTTGTATAGGAAAAAGCAGCCATTTGAGTTCATCCAATGTCCTGCTCTGGTGAGACCTGGAAAAAGGCTTGAGATAGTTTATTCCTAATATCTTGCACAGGTGGATTTCCAAACATGAGAGAACCCACTACCTTGAGGTGTTGCATTCCTATAAACTTGACCATGATGGTCTCACACTGGCCTGATCCCAAGAGTTTAGACATGAGAGGGCCCTTCTGCTCCAAAGAGAGAAAGTAAACCATTAAAAGAATTTTTTTTTTTTCCCTGCCAGCAGCCATATATAATCCCAGTCCTGGTTGGAAGAGGAACTGGGCTCAGGGCTCTCATCAGGGCTGACCCCGGCATGTTCCTTTTACATAGGTTCATCCTATAATCCATCATCTACACTGGAATCTTCACGTTAAACACTCTAAGAATTTATAAAAGTTTTGAATAAACAGGTGTGAACTGAGGGACCTGCATTATCTGGGACCAGTCACTTTATAATGTGAGTCCTTTGATTTCCTGAGATAGACCAGTTTCTCCAGTCCTTCGTTTATTTCCTAGCTAAGTGTCTTCTTGCGGACCACTTACACATGCTCAAATACAAAAAATGAATAGAATTGTTGGTCTTGGGTCATAAAAATTATGCATACTTTGCCTGATGTGAGAATCAGGATATATATTTAGATCCAAATATAATTTTTATGATTCTTAGATAGGTACACATAATTTTACATATATCAGAGAGATCTGAATTCAAATTCTAGCTTTAACATCTCCTAAAAGTGTGAGTCTTAGAAGTAATATGAACTTCAAAGAATATTGATATGGTCAACTGATACTATTACAAGTAAAGAGTTTATACATATTAAATCAGGTGGCTCAGTTGTTAAGTGTCTGCCTTTGGCTCAAGTTATGATCCCAGACTCCTGGGATCAAGCCCCGCATTGCATCGGGCTCCCTGCTCAGCAGGAGGCCTGCCTCTCCCTCTCCCACTCCCCCTGCTTGTGTTCCCTCTCTCACTGTCTCTCTGTCAAACAAACAAATCTTTAAAAAATAAATCGCCAATTTCTTTAGCCAAACTCTCCTCTTGTAGGACAGAAATACTTAGGCCCAGAGAGAAGATGTTTTCCAAGTCATTTCCTCAATTTCCTCCTGTCCTACTCTGTCCATTCTGTCTCTTCTCCAAATTGTAGGTGGGGGCATGCAGAGAAATGAGGGAGAACCCTCTTAGCTGCTAGTGAATTTTCCCCTATTTTCATGTGTAGAGGAAGAAAAGGAGGATACTGGAGGAGAACAAACACATAGGAAAACCTACTGACAGAGAAGAAATGCAGATATCCCACCACTAATTTAAACTAAGGATGGAGGAGATGAAGAAATATTACCTCAATAAGTTGCTTCGGAGTGTGAGCCTGTTCTAGTCACCCTGAGGTCACGGCTAGCCTTGAGTAAAGTTGCTATTCTATGACTCATTGGCCAGAGGCATACTGAGCACAGGGAGTGGCCTTCTAGCTCAGTTGAGTGACCACTTACTTGGCATGAAATTACTCTAACGGCTCTTTCCTACTTTGATCCCTCTATTGAACCACCTCCTCTGGTGTTTCATGTTCCAGCAGGCAGGGACAGATCTGAAGGTTCCATACTTGTGGTTTCTGGTTGTGGATCATGAGAACAAGAAGGACCAGCATCCTAAATATTTGACTATAGTGCAAAGGTTAATTGCCTACCACATTCCACATGATCTGGTGGACTTTCTTGTCTAATTCAAGGCTGATTCATCGTTCTGGTCTCTTCTGCCTCCTGAGGTCACTTAGTCCATTCTGCTTCTCAGAAGATTTACCTGTTTTATCTTTCTAGGACATGATTTCTCACATCAATCCAGGAAACTGGGGACCACAACCAATAATCTTAGCCATACTCAAGCCTCCCAGTTTCTCCACTTGTTTCCCTCTACTTCAGCATAGGAAAGCCAAAAATGTGCCATTAACTGGAAAATTTCTATCGCATAGACCTTAAACTCTCTCAAGTAGTTAGCATGCCTTTTGCTGTTTTGTCATTTCTTCTTGAGTCCCACAGTTTAACATGTATATTTAACTTCTTGACACGGCCATACTCTCTTGTCCTACCCTTTATTATTCCCTCTTTCAAGCCAGAATAAACTCAACTTCCTATTTTCCTACTCCAGAGCTCAGTTAATCTTGGTTGGTCACCTAAACCTACCAGGCTCCTAAGAAAGCCTCTTATTTAATATCATGTTGCCAACTATGCCACCCTTCTTCATATCTTTTCTTTTTTTAAAATCCAGTTTCTCAATGATCTGACTGTGCCTCCCCTATATGATTTTGAGTGGAAAATTTACCTCTTCTTTATTAAGTAAGGATGCTTCAGGATGAACCAAATCCACTTTTTTTCCTCTGTGCCTTGTAATTCTGGAAATTTTATCATTTTCCTTCCTTTCTATTTTTCTGCTTCTCTTCATATCACCTTATGAGGGATCTACACATTCATCCATCCCTTTCTTTCTGCCAATACCTAGTTATGTGGCTACACTCCTCATCACGTTTATTCCTTATAATAATCCCATGAGGTTTATAGCATGGTGAGACTTACATAAAAGAAAAAGAGATTGAAGCTTAGAAGAGTAAATTCATTTTCTGGAGCTAACTAGCTACCAATGAACAATAATGAAGTAACTAGCTACTAATGGTCAGAGACGGGATTCAAACAGGTGTGTTTAACTACAAAGCCTGTATTCACTTACTTTCTCCACATTTTCTCTCATCTTAGAGAATGAATGTTCCCTTTAGCTTATCTACCAATCTTCTTAGACCAACACCATGAATGTCTTGTGTGATACCTTATGCTTTTCTGAGCGGCATCTTTGATTTTCTCCTCTTTGTCCCTCCTTCCAAAGTCAGTACTCTTAATCTCTCCATAATACTGCTTCCTAGGTAATTAGATTGTATGCCCCATGAAGGAAAAGATCTTACCTGTACCTGTGTAAACCTTATGACTGTGGTACATTGCAAGGGTTTTTTGTGGGGTTTTTTGGGTTTTTTTTTTAGCCACTTAATAGGTATTCAGTAATATGTATGCAAGGAAAAAGGCAGGAATCTATCCATTATTTCTGTGTGTTTCACTTTGTTCTAGGATGTTTTTGAGAATGTGTTTTCCCAGATGTATTTTGGAGATATTTTGTCTAGTCTACTGAGATATAACCCTACTGGAATTTTGACTCGAATCAGTAACATCTTTATAATGCAGTCTTTTCATACGTGAATGTGACATGCTTTCTTTTCAACTTGCAGGGGAATTCTTCTATTTGCTCAATGTATATGAATTCCTAGAATCCGATTTTTAACACACAATATGATCTTGTTGCCCTATTCAAATCTTCCAGTGGCTTTTTCTTGGTTATATTATGGGGTTTTATTTATGGTAAAACTTGCATGTGAAGAAATTTAACATCTCATTTTGTATAACTGAAATCAACATTTTCATAAATATCTAAATTCAATTGATAACAGACAAAAAGTATCTCGGGGACCTGTGACTTTGGGAACAGGAGATGGAAGTTTAATGAAGTACAGATCATAAGAAGAGTGAAGATAAGGGAAGAAGATAATTAGGTTTTTGGATCTGCTTAGCACTAGTGTCAACCTTTCTAGTGTCTGTAGAAGCAGTTAAATTACATTCAAGTGAGAAAAGAAAACACTTTCCAACTGTAGACAATTTTATCTGTGGAAGATACAGAGGTCTTTGGGAATAATTACCTGTTGCTTCTGTGGAGGTCCATTTCCCTGGTTTTCAAAGGCTTAAGAGATCCTTTGTGTACCAGCATAATGTTAGTTTTGCCAGATAGAAAGCCAGAGACTTTGTCTCTGCACTAACATGAAGATGATCTCTCCTGATCTTTGCAGGAAAATTGGTGGCTGCCGAAGTCAGATTTCTTCACCCGTCTTTCAAAAAAAAAAAAAAAAAAATAGAGCTTAATCTAAATCTGGAGAGTACATAAAATTGCCCAATGCCCATGTTGCAGTAAAACTGGAAAACGGACAATATTATCAACTTTGCATTCTGTGCAATTGGGGAAGCACACATCCAAGACCAGCAACGTTAACACAAAAGATAGAAAAAAAGGTTACAAATGATTTGAATAACACTATTTACCAGCTTGACATAATTGAAATTTATAAAACAATACAGCTGCTCCTGATTCTGTAATGGGTACACTTTCCTTATTTTTACCACTAAGTACAAATGAAGTACATATAAAATAAACATAGGAAGACAGTAAGGGGGAGAAAGCAGATTGGCTAGAGACCTGGGAACTTAAAGAATAATATGGTGATGAATTTCCTTGGCTTTCTTTTTGCTTCATATATCCCAGGCTTGGAGCCGAAGAAGAAAGCAACCTGGAAACACCAGGAGGCACAGGCTAAAAAACAGCCCTGCCAAAACCTGTTCTCTCTAGCCTAAGGACAGAGAAAGGAGCACAAATGGCTTTTTTTTTTTTTTTTTTTTTTTTTGCCTCGAAACATTATATTCAAGAAGCTATCATTCTCACCAGCCTGGGTTTGCAGCTGGGTTTCTTGTAGGATCTGTTTCATAAATGGTGAAAAGTCTGGCAAACGTGAGTAGCTGGACCCTTTATAAGGCACTAATGTCTTGTCAACATATTTCTCCCTTTTTGTTTAACTTGTAGGGTCTTATTCCTAATGGAACTAAGTAATGCATTCATTATTACTCTTTATATGTAATATTGTGCCATAGGTCTGGTCATGTCATTGACATTAACCAGACACTAAGGTAGAAAAAAGGAGGGCCAGAATTCGATTTGACTCTACCACTCCTTATTGATTACCCATTAAGTGCCAGGCTTTATGCTAGGTCATAGAAATGACCTGGTATCCATTAAATAACTGCTCTCATTAATCTTCGAATTTTATTAAAAGCAGGTGACAAGCAGAAATGCAAAAAAGTAGAAAAGCAGTCAGCTAGGAGATGTGGCAGTTGGTGAGGAAAACCTGAGTCATGTGTGGAATGAATATCAGAAGAAGAGACAGGACCCACCCAACATAAGATAATTAAAAGAACAGAACACTTTCTTCTCTTTGCCTGGATAAAAACTGGGGAAATCAAAGGCTCATGTCTAAGAACATAACTGAATCTTTACTAAAATGGTCTTTTTATTCAAGGATATTTGACCTTTTTTAAAATTTCTAGCCGGATTAAAATAGCATACATGTTCTTGAAGCCTGAAAGAAAATAAACAATACTCTGCTTAATAATGTGATATATCTGGGGCACCTGGGTGGCTCAGTTGGTTAAATGGCTGCCTTCAGCTCTGGTCATGATCTCAGGGTTCTGGGATTGAGCCCCGCATCAGGCTCCCTACTTGGCGGAGAGCCTGCTTCTTCCTCTCCCTCTGCCTGCTGCTCTACCTACTTGTATTCTTTATCTCTGTGTCAAATAAATAAAACCTTTAGAAAAAAACAATGTGATATATCTTAGGAGAAGATGAGAATCTTGCAGTTTGAAGTTTTTATATGTTTATATGTTTATTTGTTTGTTTTTAAAGATTTTATTTATTTGACAGAGAGAGAGAGATCACAAGTAGGCAGAGGGGCAGAGAGGCAGGCAGAGAGAGGGGGGAAGCAGGCTTCCTGCCAAGCAGAGAACCTGATGCAGGGCTCGATCCCAGGACCCTGAGATCATGACCTGAGCCAAAGGCAGATCAACTCACTGAGCCACCCAGGCACCCCTGTTTATATGTTTTTTTACATTATTTTTAACACAACCCATAGTAAGAAATAAATTTTATATTACAACCAAAACACAAATATACATACACTCACATATCTGAAGCATCACAAAATCCTAGTTACACTGTGCAATGCACTATGGTATTTTCTATTGTATTCTGTTTCATTCTAGTTCATTCCATTAAGATACAGGTTGTAACCCAATTTGATTTCACAATGTATTTATGAATCAGAGCCTTTAGTGTAAAAGATAATGGCTTAAACAGTGGAATTAATGTAAGAATTAATACTTGATCTTGGCAGATGTGTGTATATGTGCACTTGTGTGTGCGTGCTTGTGTGTTGTGTGTGTGTGCTGCAAGCTCATTCCTGGGAAATAGGCAACTCGCACTGACCAGAATATTGAAAAGGAGAAATCCTCTAATAAGACCACACCAGCTCTGGACCTCCTCCAATCTGTGGGCTGTTAGTGGTGGGTGGAGATTCCAAGCTGAGAAAAAACTGACACTTTGGAAGATAAACCGTCAATCAGAGGAAGAGCCAGGTTAAACAGTGGGCATAAATCCACCCAAAGTGATTCCCCGGTACGGAATCTTCTGACTTTGCCTCTGAGGAAAGTCATGTATATGCTGTAGTTGTAACTTTATCCTTCGAAGCTGTATTACCTTTTGCGTAGTAAACAACTCTTTCATAAAGAAAGACATTTACCCGTGTACTTCCAAGTGTGCTGGGCAGCATGCAATGAAGTCAGAGGATGGCCTCGTTGGATTCACCTTGGGCAGATAGGAGGGCAGCAAGGAAGTTGGAAAGGAGGGCTCTGTGCCAGATTTCTGGGCAGAGATAATTGGTCAAGTGTGTGGAGGGCTCTGTGCCAGATTTCTGGGAAGAGATAATTGGTCAAGTGTGTGGATGTGGCAGCATGGGAATGAGAATGACAGGAAAAGACAAACAATAATTTAGGAAAGCATAAAAATGTTGTCCTTCTCATTTTATGCCAGAGGGGGGAAAAATGACCTTTGGAAGTTATTATATAGAACTTCCAAGCAGCAAACACTTGAGCTACACAAGACTGAACTTCATTTTCAAGGAAAAAGGGTTCCTAGTAATGTCAGCAAAGCATGCCCTCTACCCCAAGAAAACATAGTAAAAAATTAGCTATTGAATGGTATATAAGGTGAACCCTAAAGCAAATCAGGTTGGCTTTGGAAGCTGTGCTTAGCGCTCTTTCAAAATCCATAACTAGGATCATTCTGAGTCTCATAATCTGGAGTAGAGCTAAACTTAATTAAGGGGGTTCAACAACTTAGCTAAGGGAAGAGAGCAGTTATTTGGATGAGAGGCGGGCGGTCAGGACAGTGATGATCAACAGAGTAAGTTCAGACCTTGAAAAGGCCTAACATTAAGCTGGGGTCCAGCTATGGGCCCACCTTATGATCCAAAAGCTACCAGCAACCCTGCCAATAGATGGGGAGAAATGCTTTGGAGAATAGGATGAGTTTTATTGTGAAGATATTGTTTGAGATAACATAGGAACATCCAAGCAGATGAAGCTAATAACTCTAATGGGACTTGAGGGGCTTCTGGGGTGCTGATAATGTCTGATTTCTTGGTCTGGGTGATGTTTAAATGGTTGTGATGATTTTGTGTAATTCTTCAACCTGTTAACTCTCGATCTGTGCAAGTTGCTATATATATATATACATGAAACCATACTATTTTATATTAAAAATCTTAGAAATATGTTAAGATAATAAAGATTAGCCAATAAAACTTAACAGCATGCCAAAGAATAGTTTACAATGAAGAAGTAGGATTTATTTCAAGAATGAAAGGACAGTTATATATTAGAAAGGAGGTTATTATAATTTATTATATCAGTAGATGAAAGGACAGTTCCTATATAAATAATAGATAAATATTGGAAGTGAACTGAATAAAATCTCTATATTTGAATATTATTTGCAACAAATAGGAAAACTGTCAAAGATAAAAAATTATTATAAAAAAACTGCTGGTGAGTACATAAATTTGTAGAACCTTTAAACTTTCAAATGAGAATTCATCATAAAGTTGTTTCCAGGAGCACCTAGGTCGCTCAGTCAGTTAAATGTCTGTCTTTGGCTCGGGTCATGATCCCAGAGTCCCAGGGTCGAACCCCACATTGAGTCACATGTCGAGCCCCATGTCAAGCCCCACATCCAGCTCCCTGCTCAGAATGGAGTCTGCTTCTCTCTCTGACCCTCCCTACTCATTCTGTCTCTCACTCTCTCTCTCAAATAAATAAATACAATCTTAAAAAAAAGTTGTTTCCATGAATATTCATAACAGGACTTGCATTGAAAAGTGGAAATCATCTTACAGAGGGTTGGTCATATTTTGGTTTGTCTATGAATGAAAAAATAAGTAACTATTAAAAATGATATTGTAAAAGAATATATATTTATTGACATGGAACTATTTCTTCACATACTACGTGACATATAAGTTTACATATTATAGAATAATGTAAATTTTAATATAACATAATGGAAATAATGTATGATGTGGATAAAAACAACTTTTAATAAAATTGCATGTAAAAATACGACAAATTCTGAATTGTTAACAATGGTTAGTGCTAGTTCTTAAGATTATGTGTAATTTTGTATGTGTTTTGAATTTGTGGCTTTTTATGGTTGTTTTCTGCACCAAAGAGGTATTATTGTATAATCTCAAAAGTACGATGATGACTATCCTGTGTTTTTTTTTTATTAGGGAAGTAGAGAGAGTGTTGGATCAAGGAAAACTCATGAACAGAAGCAAAGGCCATGATTTAAAATTTTTTTCTTTGAATATATTTGACACACATTCTTACATTAGTTTCAGGTATACAGCATAGTGATTCAACATCTGTATACTCTATGCTGAGCTATCGTAGCTTCCATCTGTCACAACACTTACAACATCATTGGCTATATTCCCCATGCTTTGTCTTTTTGTTCCCATGACTTACTCACTCTGTAACTGGAAACCTGTACCTCAGTGCTCCCTGACCCCTATTTTGCCTATCTCTCAACTAGTTTGTTCTCTGTATTTGTAGATTGGATTTGGCTCGTTGGTTGTTTATTCATTTGCTTTATTTTTTTTTTTTTTTAGATTCCACAAATGAGTGAAATCATATGGTATTTGTCTTTCTCAGTCTGATGTATTTCTCTTGCATAATACCTTCTAGGTCCAACCTTGGCAAGACCTCATGAATGGCAATGGCAAATGGCAAGATCTCATCCTTTTTATGGCTATACAATACTCCATTTTATTATGTTTATATATGTATTATATATATATATACATCACATCTTCTTTATCCTTTCATTTATCAACAGACACTTAGGTAACTTCCATGTCTTGGTTATTGTAAATAGTGCTGCAATAAACATTGAGGTGCATGTATTTGTTTTTGTTTTTTTATTTAAATTGAATTAACATATAGTCTATTATTAGCTTCAGAGGTAGAGTTTATTGATTCATCAGTTGCATATAACACCCAGTGCTCATTACATCAAGTGCTCTCCTTAATGCCCATCACCCAGTTACCCTATTCCCCCCACCTTCCTCCCCTCCAGCAACCTTCAGTTTGTTTCCTTTAGTTGAGTCTCTTATGGTTTGTCTCTCTCTCTGATTTCATCTGCTTTTTTTTTTAATTAGTGTTTTCATTTTCTTTAGGTAAATATCTTAACCAACATGCTGCTTAACCTTTGACTGTAGTCAAAAGGAATGTGGCTATCTCCTGGTGGGTGGATATTAGTGAAGTATCAGATCACCTCTGCTCTAGTCGTAATGAAACTGCTTCAAAAATATCAAACACTTCTCTTTTGTTATCCTCCTGAGAGCACTGATAGGCATTTTAGATTTTTCCAACAGGAAGAGAGATTGGGAAGGCTATAGAGAAGGTACAATTTTAAATGCAAGGTCAAGGTAGCTGCCAGTTACTTAGCAAGTGACATTTGGGCTAACTGAAAAGCCAGGTCAAATGCCCTGATGCTAAATTAGGAGTGGCATGATATGAAGTAAGGAAGGAGCAGTGTGTGAGGGAGAAGGGACAGAGTGGTGGGATACAAAGTTCAGATCTCCCTAAAAGAGCAAGAATCACTCTGACATCAGATAATTCAGCAAAAGTGGTGAAGTGAGCATAGCCAACTGTCAAACGCTTGTAGGCATTGTAAAGACTAGGCTCTTGTATTTAGAGAGTTGGGAAGCCATTAGGTGATTTAAACAGAGGAGATGTTGTTAAAAGACATTTCTCTAAATGCTAGAATAAATAAGGAGAGGAAGAACAAGATTCAGGAGAGCAGCTAGGAGATATATTACAGTGTTTAAGAGAGAATTCCAGCACCTGCTAGGGGTGATGAAGGTAAGGCATTGATTTTTTTATAATCTTTCATCGTGAAGGAAGCTGGACAGGATTGACCATCTGATAAATTTGCTACCTTACTCCTCAGAGTGCTCAGAGACCGTACTACAGCTGACTAAAGAGTCAGTGAGTGATAAAGATATAAAGGCAGTGATGATAGAAAAGAAACAGAAAGCCAGCTGGGAATATGAATAATGTTAAGCTGCTATCATTCACTGTATTTATTAAACAAATCAAACAAATTCTCATTCTCAACAACTCAGTCAATACACATATAGAAAGCAGTACCTCCCAAGCTTATCATACTATAGCCCACATAGAAAATACTATTTATAAGTTAGAGCAAAGGGATAAAGTTACCTGCCACTGGTGGTGATCAGCCTTAAGGGTCAAGGCACCCAGGTTATGGTGCCATCCAAAAGAATAAATATTTCACCAATGTTCCATAATATGCATGTCAATAATTCATTTGATGACTGTAGTCTATTCTTCCCCTAAGCCACAGAGATCAGCAGCAACAGCCCAGGCTTCCAGTGTCCATACATAATATCAGGTTGGTGCAAAAGCTCTGCTTTAGCTAAGAGTTCATTCTGACAGTTGCAACTAGCTACCTTCCTTTGGATAGTCCTGCCTCTAACTCCTTCCCCTCCAAACTCCCCAGGCTGCTTCTTTCCAATGTTGCATATGTCAAAGAGTTAGAGATGACTTTGACTAAAGGAGCTCCCAGATTTAGTGGTAGCAATGGGAGTGGATACCAAAGGTTCTGTCTAGACCACTCTTCCTTTAGACATATCTCCACCTTTCTCCTTATAGTCACCAGAAAGAACTTGGGCAAGGGCTGCTTTAGCTCTTCTTTTGGACACATTACTAGACAGAATTCATGGAAACATGGGTTCCCACACCAAATCACTTAGACTCCTAAGAAACATTGTCACTGTAAAAAACCAGAATACTAAAAATAAATAAATAAATAAATAAATAAAAATAAAAACCAATAAAAAACATTTATTCCAAAATAAGTATAACTTAAATAAGTATAATTAGCTTAGATTTTTAGATATATGTAGAACTTTAGATCAAACAAACAAACTCTTTTTAAGCACACAGGGAACATTTATAAAATTAGACTATTTTTTAGGTCATATAGGAAGCCTCAATAAATTCCAAGACATCACAGACTGTGTATTCGGAAATACATATGGTAATGTCTATTATCTGCATGCCTGCAAGTTAATGAATATTCTCTGAGTTAATAAGAGAATCTTCATGGGAATTGCACAATATTTAATGCTTATGACAAAGAAAATATTCATATTCATATTATTTTTAAAAGATTTTATTTATTTGTCTTACAGAAGCAGAGGTACATGGAGAAGCAGACTCCCTGCTGGACAGGGAACCCAATGCAAGACTCGATCCCAGGACTCTGGGATGATGACCTGAGCCAAAGGCAGATGCTTAACCAACTGAGTCACCCAGACGCCCAAAAATATTCATATTAATGCAAGTAAAATATTGTAGCAAATAATCCTAAAATGCAATCCTAAAATGGCTCAACATACACAATAGATATATATCTGCATTCATATAAACAATTAAATGTGGTTCCAGATGTTGGGGAAGTAGTGTTCTCTTCCATACAGTTAGTCAGAGAGATGAAGTGGAGGCCCTACAGTCTTCAAAAGTTGGCTTTCATGGTACTGCATCTTGAGAAACAACATTATTCATTATCAGAGATACAGAAGTTAAATCACAATGATATATCACTAAGCCTCACTAGAGTGGCTAGAACCAAAGACTGTTAAAACCAAAGTCTGGTGAGGAGATGCGGAAACTGGAAAACTTGTACATTACCGTTATGACTGTAAATGGACTCAATTCAATTGGAAAGATGTGTTAATTATGAAGGCCAAAAAATACACCAAGATGGTGCAATTCCACAGCAAACGTGAGAGCATTTGTGTGCTAAAATACAGAGAGTGATATATTAGTCACAGGTTTATTCACAATGGCCCAAAACTACAATAATCTAAATGTCTTCCACTGTAAAACAGATAAAAACATTGATTATACTCATATAGTAAGTACAAAATAGCAGTAAAAGTTGAGCTATTGATACATGCAACAGCACGATGAATCCTACAAGGATGAGTTAATTAAATCAGAAATAAAAAAAGGACATGCTGTATAATTACTTTTATATAAAGTACAAAACAGGTGGAACCAATCTATGGTATTTGATGCCAGGTAGTTGTTATCTTGGGAGCTAGTGACTAGGAGGGAATAAAAGTGGGGAGAGCCTTAGAGATTCTGGTAACATTTTGGTTCTTGAATAGGTTGCTGATTACATGGATACACTAGAGGACACTGGCATGCTTCACCCAGATTCCTTTTACCGCTTAAATGTTTACTTCTATTCCCCAGATTTGACTTGTACCTAAAACCTACTTTAGAGTACTACCTTTACTGGATACTAGTGCTATTTATCTGGATGTTCCAAAAGCTGAAAGTGCTAGGAGTTTATGTTCCCTTGTAGCAACCTCTATGTAATGAGTAAGTAGTGCAGGAGTATGGCAGCACAGATTTCTTGCCTTCAGCAGAACAAATTGTGCTGTAATTTACACTCCCCATAGAATGAAGCTATATAGGGGAATTCACATAAAATTGCGCCTTTACTCTACTTGTTTCTCCTCCTTATTCAACCACTCCACTCCTTAACTGATTTCTTCCAGGAGCATTTCCTCAATAAACACTAGTACATGAATCAAAATATTACAATCTTCCGAGGAGGCCAGCCTATGATGGTAGTTGCCATCATGATCATAGGAAGTAGATTATAAGAATGTGGTTCTGAGTTGAATATCTGGCACACCAAATGGCAATAAGTATCTCGTGCCTGGTAGTGAACAGTGTTGACGCCCCATGACATGCTGTAACAATGTAATTTTAAGTTTTCCCCTGTGCTGAGTGGGACAAGATATAGATGGAAGGGGATGACCTGGTTTATGCAATATCTCTGATGGCTGGGAGGTGGGAAATGGTAATTATGACTCTGAGATTAGGTGGTGGTGGTTAAGTCTTATCAATATATGAAAGGAGAAAATGTTGGGCTCAGGTTGGTCAATGACTAATTTAAGGAAAAGTTTAGGGTCAGAGGTCATCTACTGCCATTTTAAAGAGAATTCATCTCCTGCAACTGGAAGAAAGATTAAGATAATAGCCAAGCATACCCATCCCCTGGCAAGGGCGGTGCAATTCCATCTCAGGCACAGATATTTGAGAATCATGGCAACAGGCCCCTCCCCCAGAAGATCAGTGAGAATATCCAGCCAACACGTAGTTAATCAATCAGTGAAAACTGCGGAACTCCAGAGTATTTTTCTCTTACTCATCTTTTCTTATCTTGATAAAAGGACAAGGCGGAAAAACTAACCACAAAAAAAGAAGAGACAGTACTGATGGCTACAGATCTAGTCAATACGGACATTAGTAATATGTCAGAAATAGAATTCAAAATGACAGTTATCAGGATGCTAGCTGGGCTTGAAAAAAGCATGGAAGATATTAGAGAATCCCTTTCTGGAGAAATAAAAGAAATAAAATCTAACCAAGTTGTGGGGCGCCAGGGTGGCTCGGTCGTTAAGCGTCTGCCTTCAGCTCAGGTCATGATCCCAGGGTTCTGGGATCGAGCCCCGCAACAGGCTCCCTGCTCAGTAGGAAGCCTGCTTCTCCCGCTACCATTCCCTCTGCTTGTGTTCCCTCTCTCGCTGTGTTTCTCGCTGTCAAATAAATAAAATCTTTAAAAAAAAAAATCTGACCAAGTTGAAATTTAAAAAGCTATTAACGAGGTACAATAAAAAATGGAGGCTCTCACTGCTAGGATAAATGAGGCTGAAGAAAGAATTAGCGATATAGAAGACCAAATGACAGAGAATAAAGAAGCTGAGAAAAAGAGAGACAAACAACTACTGGACCACGAGGGGAGAATTCAAGAGATAAGTGATACCATAAAATGCAACATTAGAATAATTGGGATCCCAGAAGAAGAAGAAAGAGAGACAGGGATGGAAGGCATATTGGAGAAAATTATAGTAGAGAATTTCCCTAATCTGACGAAGGGAACAAGCATCAAAATCCAGAAGGCACAGAGAACCCCCCTCAAAATCAATGAAAATAAGTCTACACCCCATCATCTAATAGTAAAACTTACAAGTCTTAGTGACAAAGAGAAAATCCTGAAAGCAGCTTGAGACAAGAAGTCTGTAACACACAAAGGCAGAAATGTTAGATTGGCAGCAGACCTATCCACAGAGACCTGGCAGGCCAGAAAGGATGGGCATGATATATTCAGAGCACTAAATGAGAAAAATATACAGCCAAGAATACTATATCCAGCTAGGCTGTCACTGAAAAT
>CM053607.1:32833257-32858556 GCA_028646535.1 Procyon lotor | reverse complement strand
TGCTACTTATTATACGCTTGAAAGTCGCTAAGAGAGTGGAGCTTAAATATTTTCACCATAAAAAAGAAAAAGGTAATTATGTGATGGGATGAAGGTTAGCTAATACTATGGTAGTAATATGTATTATATTTACAATATAAAAGTGTATCAAATCAACACATTGCACAACTTAAAGTTAACAACAATGCATATTAATTATATTTTAATAAAGCTGGAACATATATATGCAAATACATATCTTTGCACTTTGTGCCCGTGTAAAATGAACTGTGCAAACTTTTCCTCAGGGATCATCCAGTCTGGGACCTCGTTCATCGTCAGCTATGTCAAGGACACTCTGCTAGCACCCTGGATTCCTTCATTCATCATCCTTCCCTCCACAGGCCCCGCCAGATGTTAACACTGAGTCGGCTACAACGCATGTATTGCAGGATGTTGAGGACCACTCCTCCTAGGGTCCTAATGCTTTGTAAGTCTTTCCTAATGTAATAGGACACTAAGCAAGAGTTTTCTTGTTGATAACCAAGGCCAAGGGGAGGACAAAAAGTCACCAGGACCACAGGTTCTAAAGAAAAACAACAGCCAGACTCCCCTACGCTAATGGCTTCCTAAGAAGCGACCAAAGAGGCCCTGCTGCCAGGAACCACTGCTTAGCCTGGAGACTTACATTCCAGAAGGAAGATTCTTGAGTATCACTGGCTTTCTAAGGAGAACTGTGTCTACGTGAGAATCCCTCCAACTCTGCTGTGGAGGCAGGAGCTTAAAGAGAAGGGGAGAATTGCACCAAGGGGAGATTGCATTCTCTGCCCTCTACCTCCCCCATATCCCTCCCCCACCCACTGTGTAGTGGATAAAGTTGGTGGGTTTCACAGTAGTTTCACAAATGAATGAGATAGTTCCCTAAATCTGTGACTTAAATTTATATTTCTAGGTATGAAGGGAAAGAAATGTGATTTAACCTATGGGCTCTTTGAGGTCAAGTGTAATTTCTTTCCTATACATTTCTAGACATCATTTTTTTAAAAGTGACATGATGAAATTTTAAATTAGATGGTCTACATTAAATAGTTACAAATTTTAAAATGTTGGTTTTCAGGTAAGATCAGATAGTTGGTTACTATATGTTTTTTTAAATGGAAATTTCTCATTTAGTTTTTAAATTATATATGATAAAATTCATTGTTTCTGGTATACCATTCTGAGTTTTGACAAATACACATGGTCACGTAACCACCATCAAAATCAAGATACAAAACCATTCTGTGACCATCCCCACAGATGATAGATGAACAGATAAAAATAGGAACAGAAAAATAATATTTCTCTGTAACTTATTTCTCATTTAACAGTCAATCATATATCCTCATATAAGTATATACATAATTATAATATATAAGTATATACACATATAAGTATACACAATTCCTTTTAAGGTATTATTAAATACTTTTGCTAGCAATGTTGAATTGAACATGATTATACAAGTCATTATATGCTCATTCAATTCGATCTAGACATTCAGAGGTTTCATTTTGAGTCAAATAATATATGCAGTTTTAAATTTATAGATAAGAGCAAATTACCTCCAGCACCCTTGTAGTTTTTGACTATGAAAAAGATAAGTTACAAACATGACTGTTTCTCTACACCTCATCAAATGAATGTCTTCTGAAATATTCATGTTTCCACACACGCATTATATATGGTTATATTTTATCCTTAGTATTTATGGCAAGCCTATGAGACAAATTATTCTTATATTTAAAATTACGAAGTTACGGATTAGAAGGTCTGAATAGTGTGTCAAGGTTACCCAGTGGTAGATGGGATTTGAACTTGTGACTTTCATCTGCCAAATCTCTTAGCACTGAGCCAGACAGCAAAGCAGATTTGTTAAGTAGCTCTGATTAAATCTCTTCCTACTTCAAACCCTGTAGAGTCTTCCACTTAACTTTGAGGTAAAGATCAAATTATCCATCATACAATTCAGAGCACACACTGTCCTCTAGCCCAGGTCCCCAAAGTGGGCCATTCCAATGCTCGAGCAGGAATTTTTTTTTAACATTTCAGGTTGTGAATTTGTACTGTCATTTTACAAGATGTTCCCATTAGAGGAAATTGATTAACAGGAACATGAGAACCCCCTGCATTAGTACTTAAGGTTTTAGGAGAATCTCCATTGATCTCAAAATAAAAAGGTTAATACAAATCTAATCTCCAATTAAGTTCTGTGTGCTCCTGGCGTGCAAAATACTTAGAGTCCAAGTTATCTTTCCAGTTACAATTCCCAAAACTCTTTCTTCTCTTCTTTTGATTCTCCTTTTCTTCCCAAAGCAATAGCTTGAAAAGATTTCACATCTCTCTTCTATCTTGGTTTCAAAGCACAATTACCATCTCCCCTCCCCATACTTCTGGATACATCTGATCAAACTATCCCAAATTTGCTGCTTAGAGAAGACCTATGGATAACGCACTTGTGAAGCATCTCTCAAGGCTGTTTTAGAGCCTCTAGATGGAACACTGAGTACCTCACCATCTTACCTGCCAGGAGCCATCTCACCCCCATTTAGCTCCTCACCATCAGATCGATAAAGGAGATTCCTCAACTGAGTGGAGGGAGCTGAGAAGTAAAGTGAACTGAATAGGCACCATCCTTAGAGCTGTAGACCCCAGTGTCCCCTGTCTTCTCTGTGAAGGGAGTTGTGGTATGGAGTTTTGATGGGAGGACTGCTATAGGTCAGTCTTTCCTGAAATATGACTTTTATTTTGGGATGAAAATGTAACATGCCGAAAGTGCATATTTCCATAAATGCAGCCTGGCTCCTTGTGGGCTGAGCCAAGGGTTGGAAGAGTAAACAGCTCCTACTTAAATATGCACAGAGGACTTGCCTGGTGTTCCTTTCAAGTCCACACGAGGTCTTCTGTTACCATGTATGTCTTGTTGACACTGTGGGTTGAGGGAAGGAAAAACGGAATAGTCCACATTAAGTAGGAATCTAGGAAAGTGGGAAAGCTTCTTCACCTATAAGCAAGTTTCATTTGGAAATGGATGGATGGTCCCTGTGCCATATGTTATAACGTCTCTGTGGGTTTCTTCCACAGACTTGGTGAAATGTCTTTCTTCTTGACATGGATCAAAGCTATTTTTATCATTGCCTTGGCATTTCCTCATTATTCTGGTGAGTACATTTTTCAGTCCTGGATGCATCATTTCCCATATCTTAGAAATGCAGCAAACAACTGCTATTATCTAGAAATGGAGGAATTTTATTTATAGGATTTATAAATCTTAAACTGGCAAAATGAAACAGAGAATGTTAGAAATACCTTTTAAAATTGCGTCAGTGAGTTGCCTTATCTCATTTCCCACCTTAGAGATGTGGAGACAAAGAGGTGAGTTAGGATGAACTTACAGTATGAACTTATCTTTTTGTTCATCTATGACCAAAGATATTTACTTTTTTTTTTTTTTTTTCCTTTTCGGAGGTCAGATTCCATGGCTGCTAAATGCAGAGTGTGGAAAGTAAAGATGTCGTCTAGGTCTGACATTCCTTGAAAATCTGATTTCTCGTTTGACATCTCTGAGTCAAGGCTTTGTATGAGGAAAGAATTCATTGATTCCTCTGCTAACAACTTATGCTCCTTCAAGCCCAAGGTGGCCCATGAATTTCAGAACAAAGTACCTGTGAGGTAGTGGATAAATCCCTGATATTAGACCTGAGTATTAATTACTTAAATAATAATTAATTTCTTCGTATTAAGTGACTTTTTGCAAGGCATGTAAGTGGCACTAAGCAAACCATTGTCTTCTCCAACTAGGATGTCTCATCTGTAAAAATGGGAAAAAAATAACAACTACAGTATCTTACAGGAGGGTTTAATGATTATTAAATAATACATAAGAATTTTCACAGTGAGATTAATTTGGAATTATCTTTCTACATCTGAATTTATTTTGTGAACTTAACTGTTTTTATACTGCTATAAAAAACTCCTCATTATTTGCAGGGTCTTGATTAGGCAATCTGCATAATATTTTGCTACTAAAAGATGTAGGTACTTTTCACCAGAGACTCTGATGGTTTTCCCTTCTTCCTCCTCTTATTTTTAATTTGTGTGTGGGGGACTTGGTTGCAGAAACTGCTGTTAAACCTTTATCAGAAAGTCGTCAAATGGTAAGTTAATCCTGATTACTTCAGGAATTAAAATTCATTTTTTTATATTTAAGTTTTAACAGCAAATTTCACTATGTACAACAGAATGATCCTTCAAAAGTAACAGTTTTATTATTACACTAAGTTCAAGAAACAGAATCTTGCTAGACATATAAAATCATTTGACATTAAAGAAAAGGTGAAAATACCTCATTACCAAAAAATTCCATTATTAGTTATTGCCTTGTTATAGACAAGGGTCCATTATGGGTTAAAGTAGAACTGTTTATCCTAGCAAAACAAGAGGATTAAAAAATCAACAACACAATTTTTCACTAAAGGTTAGATAAAATAATAATTGTCATACATCCACAAAGTGAGTTATTACATAGAGGTAACAAAAATGAACTACAGTTCTAAACATGTGAATGGATAAAAGTTACAAAGACATTTAAAAAGCAGGTTATGTAAGACTATACATGTTATTGTTTACTTATGTATATAACCAACACTGCCATCATTAAGCAAATTACGTATCTATATGGTTATATACACATATGCAAACACTCATGTATATGAATTCATACAACTGTGGTAATAATCTGATTATTTATTATCTGGTAAATATTATTATCAGATTAATTATCTGGTAATAATCAGATTACATAGTAGTAAAACTAGTGAGAGACAAGGGAATTATTAAAAATTGTTTTACGATTTCCTGTGGTATGAAATATAGTTGACTTTTAAACTGCATGGTCCACTTATACACAGATCTTTTTATAGGACAGTACAATCTTCATTATGATTTTCTTAATATTTTCTTTTCTCTAGCTTTATTGTAAAAATACCATCTATAATACATTTGCAAAATATGTGTTAATTGACTGTTTATATTGTCATAAGGCTTCCAGTTAACAGTAGAGTATTGGTTTTAAGTTTTGGGGAGTCAAAAGTTATATGTGGATTTTCAACTGTGTAGGATCGGGGGGTCCATACTTCTAAGACCCTCACTAATCAAGGGTCAACTGGGGAAAATCTGACCCTAGTATGAGGAGATGTGGAGGCAAAGTGCATAAATTATAAAAATACATTGATCCATTTGTATGTTTTTTTAGAAAAATAATGAGTTTGTAAAAATATACTAAAAATATTTTGTGTGTAAGTGGACTGTGGGTACCTTGATGTTTATTTTTAAACCTCAATATAGAATATATTTATTCCATTTTAATGCATAGCATTTCCTATTAAGATTAAAGGATATTTTATTTAAAAAGTTCATTACTTGATACATTCTATGTTGTGTCTTTATGTTTAACAGCCAAACTGTGATGTGTATATACATCCATCACATTTTTGCACGAGAGAAAAGGATCCAGTCTGTGCAAGCAATGGTCAAACTTATTCCAATACATGCGTTTTCTGCAACAAACAATTGTAAGAACGATTATTAAAACCAAATGTGGCTCTCCCAAAATAATGAAGAAACCATCATAAAATGATAGGAAAACCTACGTTTGTTTTTGTTTTTTTTTAATTTTATTTATTTATTTTTTCAGTGTTACAAGATTTATTGTTTTGCACTGGGTGTAGTGCAAAACAAAACCCACGTTTTTGATAGCCTAGGCACAGTATACACAGAAAATAACTACTCTCTGTAAAAGCCACAGAAACACACTTGTACCTTTCCCTAAAATTCTCATTTCTAGAAGCAGTTTTGTATTTGACCTCTCAAATATAACTCTCTCGGTATCTGCAAATGTATAAGTCAATTAGTTGAACTTAATTTAATTATTATAATTTACTAATGACAGTCTAGTGACTGATAAATTCCAAAGTCCAGATAATAAATGGTAGGTGGTCTCCATGGTGTAGCTGCAAGCTAACCTGGGCATTATTGAGCAAGAAATTCTACCAGCTACAGAACTCTGAAATCCATCACAGTGGGCTCATTCATGCTAAGAAGTGCTCCTCTGATGCCTCCCTCTGTCTCTTGAACTCCATGACATACTCCAAACCTTGCTTAGAAGCAGGGCATTCTGGAACCTTCCATGTAAACTTCTTTCCTGTATCCTTCACTCAAAAGGAGTTTGCAGTCTTTCAGTTTGGTCAATTTTTCTGAGTCACCATTTTCTGTCACAAATATTTCCTCTCCTTTAATCTGAAAATCTCTACTCCTCTCTTCTCTCAGGTCTGTGCAGGCTCCAAGACTGAATCAGGACTGTGTGTAGGAAGAGCTAAACAGCCTCAGTTGTGGGGGGAACATGGACAGTGGCGCCAAGCAGGCAAAGCCCACCTGCTTGTGGCACAGCCTCTACACACTATCCCATTTTTAAACTCTCTTCATTGAGAAGCACTTAGTGCAATACTTAGAAATTTTAAATGTTCTTTTAATAATTTCCTTTTCTTTCTTTTTTTCTTTCTTTACAGTGAAAGTGGCGGAGCATTTCAGTTTGGTTATTATGGTAGATGTTGATTTTGCCTGAGCTACACATTCCTATGGCTTTTATTGTGATCCAGTTTGTGATAGATTCTACAACCAATTAGAATCTCCTCGGTCAGGGTTTTAAATTCCTAGATAACCAGAGAAAGACTTCTGTGGTATTAAGATGGAATATAGGATGTTGAAGAATTCTCCTAAGACCCTATGATTGAAAGATTTTTCTTTTCCCTCTCCAGTTATTCAAAGACAATTGAAAAATTATCTTAATTGTGTGTTTCTTAACTAAACATGATAAAACCTAATGCAATTTAAAATCATAAATATTTCAATCGACACAATGTTCAATAATATTATCCTTAAAAATACCCTCTCTTTCTTTCATTGGTTAGTGGGTGAAAAGACATGAATACTTTTGGTAACTATAATTAAAGAAATATTTTCAAAGGTGAACAAATAATACATTACTTGGGTATTTATTAAAAATACAGATACTTAGGTTCCCCTTTATCCTAAGCAATCATAACCTCTAAGAGAGGAATCTGGGGACTTGATTCTAATATGTACTCCAGGTTAATCTTATAATTACAAATGTCGGGCAATATGCACTTAAATTCTAAAACATGGATCTATCAGTGAATGACTTAGAGAATCTGTTCAAAGATATTGTAGGATTTCTGAGGTTTGGAAGAAAAATTATATTATTTTCTTTTTCTTTCATGGATCCATCAAGAGAAAAGTTGGTGATGTTGGGGTGCCAGGCAACTCTGCCTTCATCAATGCAGTCTATACTTTTGTGCTCCAAGTCCAGTGATTCTCCATTTCTTTCATCTCTCAGCCAACAAGAAACAAGCTTTTATTTGGGTGGTTATATGTTCTTTTGGAGCTTGATTTTAATGGCAGAGATGCAGACTGATTACTAGAAGACAACTAACTATCAATCTGCTACATTATCAGGCCTACTCTCATTTTCATGAAACACTTCCACCTCTAAAAAGAGTGATCTATGTGGGAGTTACATATTCATTTACATTTTTAGTATTGATTCTTTTTTTTCCCCCAAATATGTTTATTTTATTTTTTCAATGTTACAAGATTTATTTTTCATGCACCACATCCAATGTTTAGTATTGATTCTTAATGAAAGTGTCCATTAGAATGTAGACATTAGAGCCACATTATAAAAATGCTTTCAGCCTTTTTCATAGCCTTTTTCCTTATAGAAGACATATATAAAAAACATTCAGTGAGTGCTGGTAAATTTATACCTGTATTGTTTTTCCCTTTATTTAACATGTTATTTTTAAAAAAATCACTACCATATGTTAAGCTCTGTATTAATGGTAGGGAAAAGTTGCTAAGGAAAGCAGGTACTACTACTGTCTTCTAGGAACTTTGGGTATACTGATGGAAGTTAGTATCCATCAGCAATGGGAATATCCATCAGCAACCTCATTGATTGTTCTCCTTGGTATTTACCCAAAAGAATTAAAAATTTGTGTCTACACAAAAACCTTTATAATGTAGTAGCTTTATCCATAATTGCCAAAACTTAGACGAAACCAGGATGTCCTTCAGTATATGAATGGGTAAAAAAAAGTGTGGTCTTCCAGACAACAGAATATTACTCAGCCATAAAAAGATGAACTATCAAGCCATGAAAGACATGGAGGAAACTTAAATGCAGATTACTAAGTGACAGAAGCCAATCTGGAAAGGCATGTTTTATAGGATTCCAACCATATGGCATTCATGAAGAAGCAAAACTATGGAGACAGTAAAAGTTTCAGTATTTGTCAGGGGAGAGACATAAAAAGGAAGAGCACAGGGAATATTTAAACCAGTGAAAATACTCTCTTGTGATATTATAATAATAAATATATTTCATTAAACTTTTGTCCATACTTATAAATGTACCACACCAAGAGTAAGCCATAAGGAAAACTATGGCTTTAGGGTAACTATGATGTTTCAGTATAGATTCATCCTTGGTAAAAATATACCGTTTTGGTAAATAATGATAATGGGGAGCCTATGCATGTGTGAGGGCAGAGAGTATGAAGGAAATCTCTTTCCTCTCATTTTTGTTATAAATCTAAAACTGCACTAAAACAATAAGATCATAAAATATCAATTGAGCATACGTGTATGAATTTATTTTGATTCCTTACACTATTCTGTTATTCTGTGTCAATCCTTATGTCTTTTTTCACTATGCTTTTTCACTATATCTTTGTAGTGTGTGTTAAATCTGGATATGTAAATCGTCTAACTTTGTGCTTTTTCAAGACTGTTTTGGCTACCCAGAGTACCTTGAAATCCAATATGAATTTTAGTATTAGATTGTCAATTTTGGCAAAAAAGATGGGAATTTTGATCAAGATTACATTAAATATACAGAATGCTTTAGAGATTATTGATATTTTAATGAAATTAAGTCTTCCAAACTGTGAACATGGGCTCTGTTACCATTTCTTTAAGTCTCCTTTAATTTCTTTTAGCAGTGCTTTTTAATGTTCTTAAAAATTAAAAAAAAAAACCCTTAAAAAACTCAGCTTGTATGTATATTTCTTTTTTAAAAATTTTTTTTATTTGAGGATAGTTGATACACAATGTTATATTATTTCAAGTATACAACATAGGGATTCAATATCTGTATACTTACGCTGTGTTCACAATTGTAGCTACCATCTGTTAATATAACAACACTATTACAATATCATTGACTGTATTCCTTATGCTGTGTCTTTTATTCCTGTGACTTATTCATCCATCTACCACTTCCCTTCACCCTTTTGTCCATCCCCCAACCCCCTTTTCTCTTGCATTCATCGCTTTGTTCTCTCTATTTTTAGATCTGTTTCTTAACAATATATCTTTTTTTATTCTCAGTGTACAAATGTTTCATTGGTTAAATTTATTTCTAAATATTTTACTATTTTTGTTGTGTGTAAATTGTGTAAATGGAATTGGTTTTCTTCATTTGGGGGAAATTATTCATCATTAGAACATAGAAATACAAGGGATTTGTTAAATATTGATCTTTATATCCTCTAATTCTGCTGAACTTTTTAATTTGCTCTAATAGTTTTTAAAATAATTTTTTATTGTGGTAAAAAACACATAACCAAGATTCATCATCTCAACCATTTCCAAATGTGCAACTCAGAAATGTTAAATATATTAACATTTTTGTATGACTAATCTCCAGAAATTTTTCATCTTGTAAAACTAAAACTTTATCCTCATTAAGCAACTGCCCATTTCTTCTCCCCAAATCTCCTGGCAGGCAGGATTCTACTTTCTATTTCTATGAACTTGACCGTTTCTATGAATTTTATAAGAGTGGAATCATGCAGTGTTTGTCTTTTTGTGACTGGTTTATGTCACTAGGCACAATATCTTTATCCATGTTATAGTATTGTCATGATTTACTTCCTTTTCAAGGCTGAAAAATATTACATTGTAGTACATGCAACATTTTATTTACCAATTTATCTATTGATGGACACTACTACTCATAACTACTGAGAATAGTGCTTCTATAAATATGAATGTGCCAATATTTCTTCAAGGTCCTCATTTCAATATTTTTGGAAATATACTTTTAGTTACTATGTGTCTATGTGTCTTGGTGTGGACCCCCTGGGGTTGATTTTATTGAGGAATCCCTGTGCCTCCTGGATCTGGGTTTCTGTTTCCTTCCCTAGATTAGGAAAATTTTCAGCTATTATTTCTTCATAAATTTTCTGCCACCTTTTCTTCTGGGATCCCTATAATGCGAATGGTATTATACTTCATGGAGTCACTGAGTTCTCTAAGTCTTTTCTCATTTTGCATAATTCTTTTTTTCCTCACTTTCTCAGCTTGATTATTTTGCATTATTGTGTCTTCCAGGTCATTAATTATTCCTCTGCTTCCTTTAGACTGCTATTTATTCCATCAGATGTATTTTAAATTTCATTTATTGTGCTCTTCATCACTGATTGGTTCCTTTTATCTCTGTGTAAGGGCCTCACTCCTCTATTCTTTTCCCAAGTCCAGTGAATGTCTTTATGATCATTAAATTCTTTAAATTCTCTATTGGGCATATTACTTACCTCAGCTTTGCTTGTGATTTTGTCCTATTCTTTCATTTGGGACATATTCCTGTGTCTTCTTATTTTTCCTAATTCTCTGTGTCTGTTTCTATGTGTTAGGAAAGTCAGCTACTTCTGCTCTTGAAAGTAGTAGGTGGGGCATGCACTTTTAAAAAGGTGGCACTGGTCCTCTTTCACAGGGGATATGCAGCTGCTGTGGAGACCAGGGCCAGCCAGGGCTGCTCCAAATGTGCCAGAACTGAGCTCTTCTAGAGCCAAGTGCAGCTGATTTTTACTGTTTTAAAAACTCACAAACTTCAGTGTCTCTGATTTCCAAAGCCAAATGTTGTGAGGATTCATCTTCCCTATGCATGCTCCCTGGTGTGATAGTCTGTTTCTTGCGCCTCTCCACACCCCCAGCTCTCTCCCTCCTGTGGCCAGACCTGCAGGTTTTAGCTCCCCACCCCATCTCTGCCCTTCCTACCCTCTTCATTGTGGCCTCCCTTTCTACATTTAGTTGTGCAGTTCGTTCTGCCAATCTTTGGGGTGCTTTCTGGGTTATTTGTACTGACGGGAGTGTTATCTAGTTGTATCTGTGGGATGTGGAGAGTTTAGGGTCTTCTTATTTTGCCGTCTCTCCCAGATATTCCAATTTGATTGAGGAGTTTAATTTATTCACATTTAAAGTAGCTACTAATAGTGAAGAAATTATTATTGCCATTTTTAATTTGTTTTCTCTATATCTTATAGGTCTTTTGTTCCTCATTTCCTTTCTTACTGCTTTCCTTTGTGTTTAGTTGATTTTTTAGCAGTGACATATTTTAATTTCCTTCTTTTTGTCTATGTATATTCCATAGAAATTTTCATTGTGGTTTCCATGAGAATTACATATGACATACTACAGTTATAACATAAATATACTATTCGCTTTTTAAACTTTTTATTTTAATTCAAGTTATTTAACATACTTGAATATACTATTGTTATAACAATCTATTTTAAATGGAACAACTTAACTTCAATTGCATAAAGTTTACTCCATTGCAGGTCTATCCCCTTGCTTTATTTTATTGACCTCACAAATTCTATCTTTTTATATTGCCTATCAACTAACATAAATTTAAAATAATTTTTATGCCCTAGTCTTTTAAATCCTATAAAAGAATGAAAAGTGGATTTATGGACCACAATTAAAATAATATGGGGTTTTATAATTGTCCATGCATTTATATTTACTGGAGAACATTTTCATATCATTTTGAGTTTTTGTCTATTGGCCTTTCACTTCAAATTGAAAGTCTCTCTTTATCATAATTTTTTGTGGGGTAGCTCTAAAGGTAATGAACACCTTCATCTTTTATTTCTCTGGGAATGTCTTAATTTCCTCCCTCATTTTTGAAAGACAATTTTGCCAGATATAGAATTCTCACTTGGCAGGTTTCTTTCTTTCTCATCTTAAATTTATCATCCACTGTCTTCTGTCCTGCAAGACTTCTACTGCGATTTCCTGGTCCTAATTCCTGCTGACAAATACATAGAAGAAGGGAAGCCCAATGTATGGAGTATAACATCTTTCCTGCAGCTTCAGTTCTAGGCCTCAGTTTGCTTTTTCCTCAAATACCCTGCGCCAGAAGGCTTGGTCTGCAACAGGCACTTTTATTGGTGTCTATGTACATAATCCAAATACCTAGTATAAGCATAATACCCAGTTTACTATAAAAAAGGGTATTTTCTCTACTTGTGAGATGTGAGTTCTTCAATTAAATTGACACAAAACATTACTAGTCTCAAAGTTTCTTTCTAAATCCTGGGCTTCCTCACTGCTAAATATAGCAGATAGGATTAAGGTGGCAAATGCCTACCAAACACACAACTTAACTGCAGAGAGTTAAATGTTTTATCCCTATATATAAGGGATCCATATATATGTATCACACATATATAAGATAGATACTACACTTTTCATATAAACAGAATCATAGATCCAAACTTTATGATTGACTATTGAGTCAAGGTTACTCAGTGATAGATGGGATTTGTGCTTGGGTTTTTCAATTGCCAAAGTTCTTTCCACTGAAGACTGAAGAAGGTTAGTTAATAAAGGAGAAAATAATAATGACTAAATCTCTCTCTTTTCTTTTTAAAGATTTATTTATTTAAGAAAGAAAGAGACAGAATGAGCAAGGGGAGGGGCAGAAGGAGAGGGAGACAAGCAGACTGTCAACTGAGCAGGGAGCCTGCCACCAGGCTCCATTCCAGGACCCTGAGATCGTGATCTGAACCAAAACCAAGAGTTGGATGCTGAGCCACCCAGGAGCCCCTTTCCTTTTTCTTTTCTTTCTTTTTTTTTTTTTTTTTTAAAGATTTTATTTATTTATTTGACCCAGAGTAGGCAGAGAGAGGGGGGAGGCAGGCTCCCTGCTGAGCAGAGAGCCCAATGCAGGGCTCCATCCCAGGACCATGACCTGAGCCGAAGGCAGAGGCTTTAACCCACTGAGCCACCCAGGCGACCCCCTCTCCCTTTTCTTTAAAAGCTTCCAGTGTCTCTCAAATATCTCTGACGGAAAGAACAAATTTTAGGACAAATTTTAACCATATAATTTAAGACAGTGTCCCATCCTGTTTCAACTTCATTCTCCAGATTTCTCTCTCCTGCTCTAAAAAAATGAATTCTGGAGACCTAACACATAGGATAGTTATTATAGTCAACAATACTGTTTTTTTAAACTTTAAAACTGTTAGGAGACTAGGTTTTAATTGTTCTCACTACAAAAAGGAAAAGAAGGAGGAGGAGGAGGAGGAGGAGGAGGAGGAAGAGGAGGGAAGGGAGGGGATAGGATGGGGGAGGAGGAGGAGGCGGAGATTTAAGTGATGAGATAGAGGTGTTAGCTAATACTGCATTGATAATCATATTGCAATATGTTAATGTACTAAATCAACATCTTGCTCACCTTAAATTTACACAATGTTATATGTCAATTATATCTCAATTACAAAAACATATTTACATCCTGTCTTCCTAACAAGCTTCCTTAAACCTGGCTGCCCTTGAGACTCATCTGGGAACTTTTACAATGTACTAATGCCCAGGACTGATCTACTAATAATCAATTCACAATTTTGACTGTAAGACAGGGTATTCATACTATTGAAGTTTTCCATATAATTTTAATATGCCTGTAGTTTGTTGTTGTTTTTTTTTAATTAAATGCTTAGGTCATTAATTATCTAATTATCATTCCCAAACTCTTCTTTTTCCTGCTTAATCCTCTTGTCCTTTTTCCACTCACTTGCTAGGAAAGCTATCATGTATCTCTTCTGTATCTTGGGATCTATGATGCTTCCCTGTACCTGTGGGGATCAAGTAGTCCTCAAACCTCCTATTGAGGAAGATCTATTGAGAAGTATGTGTGACCTGCTTTACAGCCCCAAGGAAGGACAAGAATATCTCTGTGTCTTTTCTGCTCTGGGCCATCAATCTTACCCCATCAATCTCTTCCCTAGCAGACAAAGAAAAGAAACTTAACTGGAAGGAGATGGCTGAGGAGGAAATGAAAACAAGGTAGCCAGTGTCCAGAGCTGTTGACTCCCTATTATCTCTCAATGTCAGGTGAGTCAGGTGGGGGAATCTATGGAGGTGGCCCTGGTCTATAGCAGTGCTGTGAGGATTGCTCCAGGTCTGTCCTTTCAGAGATTAATCTCTTCCTATTTCCTGAGGAAAGTAACTGAGATTCAGATGTGTAGTTTTTAAAAATGCAGCCAAGCTTTTTCTCGGTGGACTACAAGTTGGGAGAATAATCAGTCCTTCCATTTTGTTACAAGATATTTTGGGGGGCTCTCTTGTATATCTTTTGGGGGTAGGGAGCTTCCAAGTGTTGAGACTTTGTTTTACCGAATCATAGGGTTGTCGGAAGGTAAAAGGGAGTAGCAATTCCTTTAGAAGTAAGAAACACTTAAAAACTGGGCTCTGGATTCTTTCCAGGTATCCAATTTAGCATATCAATGTTATAAACATTCTTAAAGGTTTATTCCACAGACTTGATAAAATGTCCTTTTTGTCTTCAAGAATCAAAATTTTTTTCAACATTGCTTTCTTATTTCCTTGTTATTTTGGTGAGTTGATTTTTATTTCTGGGTGAAACATTACATATCCTAGAAAAATGCAAGAAAAAACTGTTACAATTTTGGAAAAGAGAAACTGATTTTATGGAGTTTGGAATTCATAAACCAGTAAAATGAAACAGGCACGTGATCCAAATGCCTTAAGTTACTTTCGTTATTCTCATTTCTGACATGAGAGAAGTTGCAATGGAATGATAGGTTACCATAAGCAGTAGTTTTTAGGTCTTTGTTCATCTGTAACTCAAGAACTTCAACTAAATTCTTTTTCCTTTTTGGGCCCAGATTTCATGATTGCTAAGTGCAAAATGTAGGAAGAATGATGTCTTTTAGGTCTGACATTCCTTAACAACCTGCTTTGTTGTTGCCAGCTCTAAGTCTAAGTTAAGGCTTTGTGTAGAGGAGAACGCATTGATTCTTCTTTTGTTTTCTGACAACTTATCTACCTATGAAGCTCAAGATTGTTCATGAATTTCAGAATAAGGTAGTTGAGAGGTATCAGTTGGAGTCCCCAAAATAAGGCAAGTACTGATTAATTTTCCTACTTAAGTAAATGCATGCAAAGCATTTTCTTCCTCAATACTAGGATAGCTTCTTTAAAAATTATATAAAAAATAATATCTTCAAGCAGAGTATGAGATGTTATTAAGAAATAGCATGCACGTGGGTTTTCCACATAGCTAGATTAATTTGGAAATTAAATTGTTCCTACTTTTTGTTTATTATGAACAATGCTATTAAGAACATTAGTGGGGTGCCTGGGAGGTTCAGTCAAGTGGGCATCTGCCTTTGGCTCAGGTCATGTCCCTAGGGTCCTGAGAAGATCTTGTTTGATTCACTCATCACCACTTCAAACAAGATCTTTTATTTTCCTCTCTATATACAGATATGGATTCCACAAATATCAAATTTCAAAAGATAGAGTTACTGTTAGGACATTTTAAAAATCATCTTTGTACCCCAAAGCTGTCATTTTACAGAAGACAAAATACCTATGAATCAATTTAATCAGAGATTTCTTCACACATAGAGGACTTTAAAAATAGAAAAAATATCATGTTTTTAGATGGAAATACTTGAAAGTATAAAAGATAAAAATTGTGACTCTATTTATTATTTTGACTTCTTATGGATAAATCTTATAACTGAACAAAATGGCTTTAAGATAAAAAATACAACAATTTCCTAGATAATTTTGATATTAGAAATAGCATAATTCTATATAGGTATTACAATATTTGTTACAGAGTATAGATCTATAAATGCTTATAAACCTTATTTAAATCTATAATTGTTTGATAATAAAAGGTTAAAATAAAAAATTAAATGAGTCTAACATGCTTGTAATATAGAAAACTTTTAAGAGGTCATGCCTATGTCTAATTATAGTTTCCCAAACTCTTTTTGTTGCTCTGATTCTCTTGCCTTTTTCTAGGCCATTTGCTTGGAAAAGTTGTGCATCTCTTCTGTATCATAGATCTGTAACTGCTCTTGTTACTTTTCCCTTTCCCATATTCCTGGGTTTATCACATCAAATTGTCTTCATTGTTTCTAACCTCGCCATGAGGTACTGTAGAGACTCTAGGCAGAACACAGACTACCCCCATGTCTGATTCACTTTGGGCCATTTGTTTTACCCATCAAGTTCCTCACACACAGATAGATCAAAGAACTCCTCAGCCGGATCTGTGCAAATGAAGGAAAAAGTCAAACAAGATAACCAATCTCCAGAGCTGTTAAACCTCCATCTTCACTACCTTCTCTATAGGAGGTAGGCCATGTGGGGGATCTTGAAATGTAGCTGTGGTGTATAACATTCCCTCCAGAAACAACAAAGCTCCTATTTTCCTGAGGAAAATACTGAGATTCAAAAGTAAATGTTTTCTGTAAATGGAGCCAACAGTCTCATAAGCTAACCAGAGGACTGGGAGAGTAAGTTGCTCTTTCTTATTTAAGAAAAGAGGACTTTCCACCTACATTTTTTTCTCTCGCTAACTACATAGTTAGGAGGTCTTTGTTCACATGTTGTGTCTTGTTGATCTTTGGGTTGGAGTGAGAGAAAGGGACTAGTTACTTTAATTTGGATTCTAGATGTTAGAAAAGTTCCTACGCAAGTAGTAAAATTTTGGAAAGGTGGACCCAGATTCTGTTTGTTTGTCCATTGGAAATGTATAGGACATACACATATATTTCTTTGCTCTGTCAGCTGAAAGCAGCTGGCAACAGTAAAGAGCATGCCTGACACCCAGATTGTGATTTCTAAATCCTAGTCTCCAGTGGAAGGAAGTCAGGGTCTTTGGAGAAATGGCTGATTTTAGGATTGAGGCATGAGATAAACAAGTTGAGCCTGAGGCATCTTGCAGTGCCAGAAAATAAGGAAGTGAAATAACAAAACAATGGTGGTATGCCAAAGAGACACAGATCCCGATGACCAAAACTGGAAATAAGTATGGTTTGGTAAAAAGTGTGCTTATGAGGATAAGCATATATTTCAGGGTAGAGACTATTCAAATGAACAACATAAATTCAAATTGACTTTTTGGAATACGATTAACAAATTGAGTGTGAGTTGCTTGAGGCAAATGATCTTATCTATTTTGTTCACCATTCTATCCCTACTGTCTCTCATCACAGCTGGCATAGATAGACATTTAACAATGTATGTTGAATTTTTTAAAAGCCTTAATGTAGATATTAACAACTATTAGTTCTTGTGCATATTGCATAGCCTATTGGAAAAATTTCTACAAGAGCTTATAACAATTTGGTCACATGGTTCTCTAGCTGCCTGAACTAACTTAAGGATGGAATGGATGAATAAAAGTCTACTATTTACTTGTTTTTTGAAATTTTTATTTAAATTCCATTTAGTTAACACACAGCATATTCTTAGTTTCAGGGGTAGAATTTAGTGATTCATCAATTGCATGTAACACCCAGTGCTCATTACATCAAGTGCCTTCCTTAATGCCCATCACCCAATTACCCCATCCCCTCACCAACCTCACCTCCAGCAACCCTCAGTTTGTTTCCTATAGTTTAACCTCTTATATTTTGCCTCCCTCTCTGTTTTTTTTTTTTTTAAAGATTTTTATTTATTTGACAGAGAGAAACACAGCGAGAGAGGGAACACAAGCAGAGGGAATGGTAGCGGGAGAAGCAGGCTTCCTGCCGAGCAAGGAGCCCGATGCAGGGCTCGATCCCAGGACTCGGGGATCATGACCTGAGCCGCAGGCAGACGCTTAACAACTGAGCCACCCAGGCGCCCCTCCCTCTCTGTTTTTATCTTATTTTATTTTTCCCTCTCTTCCCCTCTATTCATCTGTTTTGTTTCTTAAATTCCACATATGAGTGAGATCATGTGGCATTTGTTTTTCTCTGAGTGACTTATTTCACTTAGCATAATACCCTCTAGTTCCATCCACATCACTGCAAATGGCAAGATTTCATTCCTTTTGATGACTGAGTCATATTTCACTCTGTGTGTGTGTGTGTGTGTGTGTGTGTGTGTGTATTTACACATCTTCTTTATTCTTTCATCTGCTGATGGATATCTGAGCTCTTTCCACAGTTTGGTTATTGTGAACATTGTTGCTGTAAACCTTGGCATGCCTGTGTCTCTTTGAATCATTATTTTTGTACCCTTTGGATCAATACCTAGGAGTACAATTGCTGCATCTTAGGTAGTTCTGTTTGTAACTTTTTGAGGAATATCCATAGGTTTTCCAGAGTGGCTGCACCAGTTTGCATTCCCATTAACAGTGAGAGAGGGTTCCCCTTCCTCCACATCCTCAGCCACATCTGTTGTTCCCTGACTTGTTAATTTTAATGATTCTGACTGGTGTGAGATGGTAGCTCATTGTGGTTTCGATTTGCATTTCCCTGACACTGAGTGATGTTGAGCATTTTTTCATGTGCCTGTTGGCCACTTGTATGTCGTCTTTGGAGAAATGTCTGTTCATGTCTTCTGCCCATTTCTTGACTGGCTTCTTTGCTTTTTGGGTGTTGAGTTTGGTAAGTTTTTTGGAGGTTTCAGATACTAACCCTTTATCTGATATGTCGTTTGTAAATATCTTCTCCCATTCTACAGGTTGCCTTTTCATTTTGTTGTTTCCTTTGCTGTGCAAAAGCTTTTTTATCTCAATGAAGTCCCAGTAGTTCATTTTTGTTTTTGTTTCTCTTGCCTTTGGAGAGTATCTAGCAAGAAGTTGCTGCAGCTGAGGTCAAAGAGATTACTGTCTGTGTTCTCCTCTAGAATTTTGATGGATTCCTGTCTTACATTTAGGTCTTTCATCCATTTTGAATTTATTTTTGTGTGTGATATAAGAAAGCGGTCTAGTTTCATGCTTCTGCGTGCCCAGTTTTTCCAACACCACTTATTGAAGAGACTGTCTTTTTTTCCATTGAATATTCTTTTCTGCTTTGTCAAAGAGTTGACCAAAGAATTGAGAGTCCATTTCTGGGTTCTCTGCTCTGTTTCACTGGTCTATGTGTCTGTTTTTGTGTCAGTACCATACTGTCTTGATGATTACAGCTTTGTAATGCAGACTAAAGTCTGGAATTGTGATGCCTCTAGCTTTGGTTTTCTTTTTCAACATTACTTTGACTTTTCAGGGTCGTTCAGGGTTCCGTACAAGTTTTAAGATTGTTTGTTCCAGCTCTGTGAAAAATGTCGATGGTATTTTGCAGGGATTGCATTGAATGTATAGATTGCTTTGGGTAATATAGACATTTTAACAACAGTTGTTTTTCCAATCCATGAGCATGGATTGTTTTTCCATTCTTGGTGTCTTCAATTTCTTTCATAAGTGTTCTATAGTTTTCAGAGTACAAATCTTATACCTTCTTGGTTAGGTTTATTCCTAGTTTATGGTTTTTGGTGTGATTGTAAATGGTATCAATTCCTTGATTTCTTTTTCTGCTGCTTCATTTTTAGTGTATAGAAATGCAAGTGACTTTTGTGTGTTGATTTTACATCCTGAAACTTTGCTGAATTTGTGTATCAGTTCGAGCAATTTTTTGGCGGAGTCTTTTGGGTTTTCTACATAGAGTATCATGTCCTCTGTGAAGAGTGAAAATTTGACTTCTTCTTTGCCAGTTTGGAAGACTTTTATTTCTTCTTGTTATCTGATTGCTGAGGCTAGAACTTCCAGCACTTTGTTGAACAACAAAGTTGTGAGAATGGACATCCCTGTTCCTGGCCTTAGAGGGGAAGTACTCATTTTGTCCTCATTAATGATGATATTTGCTGTGTGTCTTTTGTATATGGTTTTTTATGATGTTGAGGTATGTTCCCTCTCCTTCTACATGGTGGAGGGTTTTTAATCAAGAAAGAATGCTGTATTTTGTGAAATGCTTTTTCTGCATCTATTGAGAGGATCATTTGGTTCTGTTTACTTACATTGTAAGTAAATATTCATTGAGCAATTTCAATTCATCTTGCCTGGTAAATGTTTCTAGACACCAGATGTCTCACAGGATTTCTATTTAGATGCAGCATTTTATTCAGTCAAACAGGTATACTATGTTCTGAAGTTCTCTGGTCATAAGATTTATGTGATGCAGTTGTTAATCCACTGTAACCCAATGACCCTATCCTGGAAATTTTAATGTATATGAACGCTGTGATCTCAGGAATATATTATGTAAAGGCACTCAGATTATTCTCATCATTGTGTGTATTTGGAATAGCCTTTCATACATGACATCCTATTATGTGATAACCATTTTCCTAGGTTTCCATTAAAGAATGATAAATAATTTAATAAATATATAATAATATAAATAATATATATAACCTTTTTATTTAAAATAATGTCTAATGACAGAATTGTTTTATAACTTTTAAGTTTCAAACAAATAAGAATAATACGTTTTAGAAGCTCAACAAAAAACTTGATATAATTAGTATTTTAGAAACATACTATCACCAAATTTTAATTGGATGAAACATGAAAGATCCTCAAGTTCCATTTTTCCTAGAACTAAAGTGTCTCCTAACCAGTAGGTATTCCTAGGGTTTAGTTGAGAAGTTCATGTGTAACTGTAAAATATGTGAGAAAATGGGACGGCAAGAGGAGCTATGTGATTACATAGCCACAAGACAGCATCAGCAGTCAGGATAAGAAGCAAATCTAAATATACCCTCCACTTTCTCTAAGGTGAGTTAGAGACCTTAGCATTCAGCTATAACAGACTAGCTTGTCTCAAAATAACCCTTTCTTTGAAAACAAGTAGAAAAATTAGGTAAAATAAATAAATTATATATATAATTTATATACAAATACTTATATATATTTTTTGTTATATAAAATTACATATAAAACTTTATATATAATACCCTTTGTGGCAGATGAAGAAATGGAAGCCCACACTGATGAAGTGACTTAGTCAAGGTTGCACAGTTCATGGAAGAGTAGGGATCAGAGCCCATATTTCACCAATTTCTAGAGTTACAGTGCTTTCCTCCATGTGCATATGAAGTGGGTAGGATCTTGATTTATTTCTTTGGTCTTCATCTAAACTCCCTGTAATCAATACCATTAATTCTGTGGAGCAACAGGCTACTGCCATGTGAAATTTCAGTCCTTCCTTACAAGGAGAAAGGGACTGAAGAAGAGTGTGTTAAGGGGGTGGGTAGTGGTGGGACTTTAAAATAGTCGGCATAATTGGCCGAAGGAAACATCATAGTGGGAGTGGTGACTCATGTTCAGTAGTGAAGAAAGCTGAGCATCAACTATGAGTTTGAGAGTGGCCTCTGGAGTCAGATGATCTGAGCTTGAATCCATGCTCTATCACTTACTAGCTATGGGACCTTGAACAAGTTATCGATCTCTGTACCTCTGTACTCTGTATCTTCTGTAATGAAGATAATTATAGCACCCACATCATGGTGTTACTGTGAAGACTGAATGAGTTAGTACAAGTAAAATTCTTAGACAAATGCCTGATACTATTTGGCCAAGTTTAGTTTTGATCTAAGAGGAGAAATTGGATATAAGTAGCAGTAACTGGGGATGAACAATAGGGCCTTCCTATATTAGGAATCTTAGAAATTCCTATAAATTTCCCATATTAGGTATCTTAGTAATTTCCAATAGGATCTGCTTGTTGAACCTACTTGTGGGGTGTGATTTTAGGGTATTAAAAATTTCCTTCAATCCAGAAATGATACAGTACCTGAAAACCTCAGGCCCAGATAACAACATTAAAGACTATGTCACAATCAAATGTGTTATGTAGAAGTAGTACATGTAATCATATAAGTCATTACCACCTCATCACCAACTCACTTATCAGCTGAGACAGTTCCAATGTGTGTAGAAGGGCCAGTGTTTCCTCTGTATCACCAAGTGATACTCTGACATCAGCTGGATGTCCTACAGCTTGACTCGATTCTGACAATATCTACCTGGAAATAGGATCAGAATTGATTAATTAATTCTAAAGGGTTAAAGGCTCAGTCCAACAAGGCTGCCTCCACTTCAGATGCCAATCAAAAAGCCAAGTTGTTATAGATGCTTCCGGCCATCTGACTATAAATCCGAGATTTCCATGACCCACTCAATTAATTTGCTAGAGTGGCTCATAGAACTCAGGAAACCTGTTTACACACTAGATTACTGATTTATTACAAAAGATATTAATTAGCTGTGAATCAACAGCTAAATAAAGAGATACATGTGTATCTCCTAAACAAAGGAGCTTCTGTCTTCATGGAGTTTGTAGCTTGATGTAAGGGCATATGGAAACATTCTGGTTCACCAGTCTGGAAGCTCTCTGAACTCCCTCCTTTTGTTTTTTTATGGAGGTTTCATTACAAAGACATGATTGACTAAATCATTGACCATTGGTAACTGATTCAACTTCCAGCCTCTCTCACTTCCCTGGACATCAGGGGGTGGGGCTTAAAGTTCTAGCCCTTTATTCTTGCCCTGGCAACCAGCTTCCATCCTTAGATGCCTTCTGAAACTCATCTTATTAGCATAATTTGTGTAGAAAGGGGCTTGGAAAAAAGACACCCATTTTACCTTTATTGGCTCTGAAGCATTTTCAAGAGCTGAGGGCAAGAGACCAAATATGATGACAAAGATGGTTCCATTGCTCTTTTTTTTTTTTTTTTTAAAGATTTTTTTATTTATTTGACAGCGAGAAACACAGCGAGAGAGGGAACACAAGCAGAGGGAATGGTAGCGGGAGAAGCAGGCTCCCCGCCGCGCAGAGAGCCCGATGCGGGGCTCAATCCCAGGACCCCGGGATCTGACCTGGGCCGAAGGCAGACGCCCAACGACTGAGCCATCCAGGTGCCCCGGTTCCATTGCTCTTAATGCTCAGGAAATTCCAAGGGTTTTGGTAACTGAGGACAATGACTAAAAATACATGAGAAATATATTTTGGTCATCTGAGTGACCAAGTACATATTCCTTAAAAATCACAATATTGCATACTTAAACCTGTGACTCAAGATCTTCCTTTGGGGAAGCCCAAACCAAGATGGCAGCCTTTAAGTATTTCATTCAGTTCCCCCTTGCCTCTTGTTCTTTCTGTGCCTCTCTATTCCCCACATTTCCAATTGCAATTCCAACCCCAAAATTTAGGGATTGTTTTCCTGACATAGCTATTACTGAAGTGTGGGAGTAATATTTCTATGGCAATCTTCCCGGGGTAAGTAGTAGATGTTCAGAATTAATAGTACCACAGAACCCTCCTGAGACAGGCAAGCCACATAGAATGATATTTGAGAAGGGAAAAATGCCAAAAAAAAAAAAAGTTTTCTCTGTAGAGCTCAAGACTTCAACCCCTTTGACAATTTCTAAATGAAATCAGGAAAGTCAAGTTTAGGTTAGCTGCAAGTTATCTGACATTTCTTGCATCAGTACCACCAACGAAAAGATTTGCAGGTTATATTCATCCTCAGACTTGCTGACCCAGATGGTACTATAGTGAATACATCTAATTCATCAGGCGCCTTGGCAAGTGTGGTTTTTATACTGTGGGAGCCAAGGACAGGCCATCTCAAGATGGCCACTTTGACATGAAGATCATTTTGAGTTAGAAAGCCATGGAAGCCCAGTAGATTTAGAAAAGCTCTTTACAACCTACCCACCCCCATCTGCCTAAAAAGAGTTTAGATAAAGAAACTATTCCAAGAAGAGAGCTCTCACCATAGATAACTACATTATGATATGAATTAGATATGACAGACAAGGAAGAACCTGGAAAGTCCTATCTAATCCAAGTCTTCTATGTCCTATTGTTTCTGAGTGGCTCAGCAAATATTTGTTTACCAAATATTTACTTTCTCCTTCTTCCTGTGAATTGCATTCCTTCCCTTTGAAGTCCCAGACCACTACCTCTCTCCTTAATTTAGAATGACATATATACCTTATTTTGCCTGGCTGTTTTTGGAATTCCCAAGTCTAAGTGGATTCCTTGTACTTACTGCTATTAAATTTTATTTTCTCCTGTTAATCTATCTCATATCAATTTGATTCTTTGGCTGGAAGGAACTTGGAGGGGACAGGAAGTTCTTGCTCCCTAACAATACAGAATTAGAAAATATTAACATTTCTAAATCTTTTAAGTTATATAATGAGCAGAAGGGAGCTAGTACTTTATGAAAATGGTTTTTTTCACTGTGGAGCTCTAAGAATTATCAAATAATCATGGAACTTGCTAGGTCACCTACTTTACACCCAATACCATCTTACCCCTTGCATTTCTGAACAGTTTTTTAAGGTAATTTCAAGTATATAATCATTATATTCTTTTTTAAATTTTTTCTTTTTCTTTTTTTTTAATTTAAATTCAATTAGCCAACATATATCATGAGTTTCAGATGTAGTGCTCAATAATTTATCAGTTGCGTACAACACCCAGTTATAAATTCAATTTAATTAGCATATAGTGTATTATTAGTTTCAGAGGTAGAATTTAGTGATTCATAAGTTGCATATAACACCCCATGCTCATTACGCCAAATGCCTTCCTTAATGTCCATCACTCAGTTACCTCATCCTCTCACCCACCTCCCTTTCAGCAACCCTCAGTTTGTTCCCTATAGTTAAGAGTCTCGTATGGTTTGTCTGCCTCAATGATTTCTTCTTATTTTCATTACATTTTTAAATGGTTCCAGAAATAGAGATATATTAATTCATCAATTATTTTTTCAATTATCCATCCATATAATAAATCTTCCATCTGTCCATCCATTCCATCTACCCACGCATCCACCTACTTCCAAATGGTTATTAAGCAGCCACTATATGTGAGGTCTTATGCTAAATTCTGGCTGTCCAGTAGTGATCAACACAGATATGGGTCCCAGCTCTCATGAAACAAATGGTATGGTGAATTCTTTTTTTTTTTTTTTTTAAGATTTTACTTATTTATCTGACAGAGAGAGAGAGATCACAAGGAGGCAGAGAGGCAGGCAGCGGGGGTGGGGTGGGGGATTGGGGAGTGGGGAGCAGGCTCCCTGCTGAGCAAAAAGCCTGATTCCTAATTC
>CM053607.1:32795448-32833157 GCA_028646535.1 Procyon lotor | reverse complement strand
CGGTATGGTGAATTCTATAACATAAATTCTTTTTTTTAAGCTTTTTTTTTTTTTTTTAAGATTTATTTATTTATTTTGGGGGGGGTAGGGGCAGAGGGAGAAGGAAAGAGACAATCCCAAGTAAACTCCCCACTGAGTGGGGAGCCCAATGCAGGGGCCAATCTCACAACCCTGAGATCATGACCTGAGCTGAAATCAAGGGGCAGATGCTTAACTGACTGAGCCACCCAGGTGCCCCTACAGCATAAATTCTAATAAGATTTCTATAATTCTATTATTTCCATCTACAATATTTTTTGAAATAGATTTTTCCTAACTAAGACTCAGGCAATAATTTGAGATATAATATAATACATTTAAACTACACAGATATTAAGGTAAGAACACTTAGAGAATGGAGGCCTTGTCTATGTAGAACCGAGTTCAACACACTCAAGCCTATGCAGGCTAAAGTGACTGACTAGATGGCACTATGAGGTATGCCACTTGGCAAAGCAGAATGGTGACCCATGGAAGCCAATATTTTAGTCAGCTTCTGTTTGAATGTTATGTTGAGTTGCTTTTTTTTTTTTTTTTCTCCAGTAAGTGAACAGAGGCTGCAGGCAAGGCAAAGTTTGGGATGAGTATATGCTAGATTTCCATGTCAAGTTGAGATTCAGAAATTCTTCTTCTGTTCCCTGGTCCCTGAAGCTTCTAAAAGGACAGATTAATAATCATTTCTGATTCACGGAGTAAGCTGAATCATCATGCTGAGAGAAATGGAACATTTCCTCCTGGGAAATATCTGTATATATTGCTTAGCCTCAGCTGTTTCTATGGTGGGGTTAGCTCGCACAGAGAGCCAACTTCTCAAGAAGAGTACATGTGTTCACCTTTATTGACATGGTTTCACTTCAGCAATTGCTGAAGCTCTTGTTTTCTTTTATCTGGGTCAGAAGCGGGTTGTACAAATCTGGTGATCTAGATCTTTCCCTCCCTCTACCTTGGGAAATTGTTGACAGACTACAAGAGAATCAGGCCTTCAATGTATCGGCCCAGAGTGGTAGAGCAAATTGTTTGTCCTGCACGAATGCTGAACGACTCACATTTGACTAAGCTTTCTATTCTCATGTTCATGTCTCCATTATAACAATTATTGGATCAGGATATAGTTGTTTTGTACATATCTCCATTATTACCATTCTCTGTGTGTCACCTTCATAACAGTTTTTGGAGCGTGGTGTATTTGTTTATCTGTGACTCCATGTTTGCTCACTGGACTATGAGTTTCTGCAGGGAAAGAGTTGTGTCCCCTCCCCTTGTTATCTCTAGCAACCAGCCCAGTGCACTGTACCTAGTGGAGCTCAGTGTTTGTTGAGTGAATAAATGAATTAGGGAACCTCTCTGAATGCTCCACAGTGAGGATTTGGGAGTGTATCTGAATTGGTTGTTAACACAGTCACTCTGCACAGTTGGCTGGTCTACCCCATGAGGGCCCGTTTTTGTTTTCTTACGACATTACTATTATTCGAGGTATTATTATATCCCACTATCTTCCAATGGAGTTGCTTTTGTAGTCTGGATGAAAAAACTACTGTATTATTTCAAATGATTGTGAAATAATAAAGCAAAAAAAAACCTCAAATGCCAGAAAACATTATTTTCATGGAACTTCACAAAAAACAGCTCCATGAGATCCCCTTACAAAATATACACAAAAGGAGAAAATAGAGTTACAGATTACTGAGTGCCATGCATTATTTTTACAACAAGAACAAGAATGTTTGCCATGCAGCAATGTGTGGTTAAGATAAAAATATCTGCTCAAGTAAGCCAGGGTATTTTCTCCATGTTAAGCCACAAGATGGAACAGTGAAGGAGAAATGATTTATTAATTACAGCATTTGAAAGGGACTTTTCTGGATCAATTCTTACTTAAATAGGGCACAGTAGAAAGCTAAAGCCATTTGGGATTTTGGGATTTGGGGGATCTGGACATAAGGGCATAAAGACATATGCTCATCATTGTTTGAAGCATACATCAGGAATAGAAATTGTAGGTTTCTGATTTCATTTAGTAGAATTGAGTGGGGACATATTTGACGGAAAGCTCCACATAATAGTGGATCAAACACAAGTGTTTATTTTCTTTCATGAAAAAGAAGTCCTCAGGTAAAGACTACAGGATGGACACAAGGGCTGCTTCTTTTTGCTTTACTTCCATAAACACTTAGCTTCTGTTCAAGTTTGCCTCATGGTTCCAGCATTGTTGCTGGTGTTCTAGCCACCACATCTGCAATCCAAGTAGTAGGGAGAAGAAAGAGGGAAAGGGTAATCCTTCCTACTGAATCAGCTCTCTTTAAAGGAACGTTCTGGAAGCTCCCAGCTAATGATTTTCACTTACATCTCCTTCTAGCAGTGAGAGAGGTTGGAAAGCACCATTTTTAAGCTGTGATTTTGTGGCTGTAAATAAAATTTGAGTTTTGTTACCAGAGAAGAGAGGAGATGGCTGATGAGTAGCAAACCAGCAGTCTCTGGTACTAGGTGAACCAGACAGAACACAGCTGAAAAACCATCATTTTTCTTGGAGTTATTGGATAATCAGGGGACTAATGGAATAATGCATGTATGGATGCTCCAAGTGTGAGCACATTTCATGCCTGTGGCCAGAGTAGGGATGCCAAGAGTGTTCTCTAGGGGAAAGGCAGGCTGTTGATCTGCTGAAAAGCCTCACAGGGTAGTTAATATTCATTATGTTGGTGAATTTACCAAAGTTCAGGGTTTGACCTTCATAATTGCAGGGATTGAAGCTTGATTTTTATCATCACACAGAGAGTGAATTTGACTCTTTTTTTTTTTTAATTTCACTCTTGAAGACAAATTCAAATAACCCTAATTTAGAGGTTAAAAAAATTATCATAGATATGGGAAAGCAAAATGTTTATTAATTTGCAATAAGACATAACTGTCTTATTTTATGACAGTTATAAAGAAGAGTTTTTATCCATCATATAATAAATCTTCCATCTGTCCATCCATTCCATCTACCCCCGCATCCACCTACTTCCAAATGGTTATTAAGCAGCCACTATATGTGAGGTCTTATGCTAAATTCTGGCTATCCAGTAGTGATCAACACAGATATGGGTCCCAGCTCTCATGAAACAAATGGTATGGTGAATTCCTTTTTTTTTTTTTTTTTTTAAGATTTTACTTATTTATCTGACAGAGAGAGAGAGATCACAAGTAGGCAGAGAGGCAGGCGACGGGGGTGGGGTGGGGAGCAGGCTCCCTGCTGAGCAAAAAGCCTGATTCCTAATTTGGGTCTTGATCCCAGGACCCTGAGATCATGACCTGAGCTGAAGGCAGAGCTCAGCTCTGGACCTGAGATCATGACCTGAGCTGAAGGCATGCTCACAGAAGTTTGCTTGGTGAACATGGGATTAGAAGGCAGCTGAATGCTTAGTGAAGTCAGGCTAAAGTGAGAATAATGGGTTTGCAGGTCTCAGGGCTCACCTCCCTCCCTTCCTAATCAGTTCTGGTTGGTCCACTGCCTGTGCTGCCTGCTTTTCCCTGTACCCACAGCTGGCCTTCTCCCCGTCGGACTGGGTCGCCCATCTTGGGAGTTGTTAGCCTTCAAGCACATTGCAGGCTTGTGAACCTCAGCATCTCTTCAGAATACTCTTGTGGATCTCTGCTCTGAGCCACTATCTATGGAGTTTTAACTTGAACTTTTATAGGACAATTTCATTCTACTTATTCCTAAGTTCTCAAGAGAAGCTTCAGTGTAGACCCCATGGGCGGCTTCTAGTAGGCTGTTAATAGACATTTACAGTCAAAGAGAGAAAACGAACATAATCTTCTCCTGGCACTCTGGAGCTGACTGATGTGACTCAGCAAAAGGGCTGAACAAAGTTAACGTTAGTAAACAGGATGTCAATGTGTGAAACCTCAAGAGCCAGGCTGAATCATTCCAGATACAAGGAGCCCACCTGGTCAGCCTGCACGCACCTGATATTCAAATATCCCTTAAGACGACATATGAGTAGCTGTGTAGGGCTGCCTCGGTCACCTTGTGAAACCATGAGCTTTGGAGAGATCTGGGTGCATCGCCCTTAGACAGGCTGAGCAGTCTCTTTCTCCATCACTTGTGTGCCCCATCGGAAACCGAGAGCTTAGTCAAAGAGGAAGAGGATCTCTGACAGACTGAGAGCTGGTCTTGCCTTTATTGAGATTCCTTTCTGAAGCAATCAAGTGGGAATCACTGCTTTTCCTATCATTTCAGGGTCAGTGGAGATTTCTTACGCGCAAAAACTATGAGGGTCAGACAGTAGGACTAATTCTACTACTTGGTTCTAGCCTGGTTTAGTCACCTACCGAAATTTAGATTGATTTATTTCATGCATCGTATTGGTCCTAATTATTTCTAGGGCTGTCACTTTCTATTAAAACTGGTTGGACATAAAATAAAGCATGATGTTTTCTTCACTGTCTCGGGGGAGGCAAATGTGCTCTGTCCACATCATGAAGAGAGGAAAAAGTGGGATAATTTAGAATGACAACAGCCAACCATGTTCCCCTAAAATCTTTGAGCAGTTTTCAAAATCAAGATATTTACCTCATTTTGACAGTCAGCTTTTCTTTGAGGTCATAGATAGAAACAAATAATGTCTCCAAGATAGACTTCCCCAGACTAAAACACCATATTCTTTTAGGCTATGTTGGGAAGATTTTGATATGTCTAATAAAATATTGCTTCCCTTGGAGGATGAGGGATACTTTTCAGTTGCGGGCTTCATCATCAGCTACTTGTCAAAATAAACTGTTTATCTTCCAATTTAAGAGTCACCAGGTCTGCCGTAGCTGTTGACAGAAGCTTCCTCTGCGGCAGTCTTATCTGGTTTGACTGTTGGATGGGAACAGCATGAAGTCTAGAATCAAAACAAGTCTCAGGTTTTACTGAAACTTTTCAGGATACTCCCCGGCTGCAATCAGAAGGAATCTCAGCCATCCTTTTGCTCAATTAAAGAGACTTGCAGCTAAATATTCCATTGGATTTGAAATTTAGTTGAAGTGTATAATACTTTTTTAGTGGTATGTCGAGAGTCTCTGCCATTTTCCTTCTTGGGAAATATAGTCTGGGATTTCTTGGTCAAAATCAGTATTTTTTTTCAAAATCAGTACTTTTTTAATGAATCGAAATAATACAAAATGGAATGCTGAAAGAAGCTTTTTTTTACCACTTGATTTTTTTTTACTACTTATTTTCCAAGCAGTTCTATAATTTTAATTAGGTTCCTTTTAAGTCCAGTGCTTCCACTTGTCAAAGTATTTCTAGGAAGGTAGTCCTGATGAATGGTTTCTGAGAATCATGACAACAAATAAATGAATGAGTAAATAAAAGCATCCATTTTTATGTGAATGTAAGAAACCCGAAAATGGCACCTAGAAATGCTCACTGTGTATCCTCTGAAACCCAAACGAAATAGAGAGACGGAGAATGATCTTTTGCTTTCTGACTATTGAAGGGGAAACCTGAATGGACTCCCCTGTCCTCCCGCCACCAGATTGGAAATTGTCAGACTCTCATCACTGGGAGCGGGGCACAGCCAAGGACAGTGAGACCCTCCAGGGCATGGACTGAACGGCACTCTGGTCTGCAGTCCTCAGTTCACACCAAGGGGCTTATAAAAGAACAACCCAGAACACCTACTGTTCTTTCTTGTAAGACGTTTTTAAGAATGTTCATTATCAGCGACTTCGAGATTTGCCCATTTATCGGAATCAGCTGAATTGAACAGCGCAGACTTCCAGACCCACCTCAAGCCCATTCAGTCTGAATGTCTCAGCAAGGAGTCGGGGCAATGTGTGTTACTGAAGGATCTTCTTAAGCTTGATGCAGTCTGTAGGGATGTGGGAGCCCTGGCACGGCATCCTTCGACACAGATCCCCCCAAAAAAGTCATCTCCAGGCCGGGTGCCAGTACCAGTGGTCCTGCCTCTGGGCACTTAAGTTTCTTTTTATTTCCTGGATAGTGTAATTCATATAACTGATTGTGTTGCTCTTTTTGCTTTGATTCATGTGAAACAGAAGGGGCAAATACTACTCCTTCTAGCAACAGTAAGGGAAGAAAAGGGTGGCCCTTTGGGTAGAAACACTCCTGTCTTCATCTCCTTTTTCAAAGGTCTCATTTCCCCCTTGCTTCAGTTTCTTCACCAAATTATGATTTGGTGAATCGTAATAAATTGTAATTTATTAATCAATAAATAAATGATAAATAAATCATTTATTTATTTACAATTATTTTTTTTTTTTACCTTTTTACCGCCTTCGCCCATTTCTCCCATCTCCCAACTGCAAAACTCTGGCAGCCACCAATCTGTTCTCCATATCTATGAGCTTGTAGATGTCACATATAAAAGAGATCATAGGATATTTGTCTTTGTCTGACTTATTTCACTCAGCATAATGCCCTCGAGGCCCTGCCATGTTGTCACAAATGGCAAGAGTTCATCCTTTTTTATGATTGAATATTATATATATAACTATATTATATATATGCATTATATACATATTATACACATATATGTATGTTATGCATTATATATTACTGAATATTATATATATACACATATATATATCACAGTTTCTTTATCTTTTCTTCCATTGATGAACACTTAACACTTGCTTCCACATCTTGGCCATTGTAAGTGATCCTGCAGTGAGCATGGGGTGGGGGGCAGATAATTTCTCAAGCTTGTGTGTTCATTTTCTTCAGATAGATACCTGGCAATGGAATTTCTGGATCATATAACATTTTCTGTTCTTAATTTTTTGAGGAAAATTTATTTTTAACCTCATATTTGGGTTTTTTTTTTTCACTTTTCATTTTTTCGGTGTTCCAAGATTCATTGTTCATGCACCACACCCAGTGCTCCATGCAAAATGTGCCCTCCTCAATACCCACCACCAGGCTCACCCAACCCCCCAACCCCCTCCCCTCCAAAACCCTCAGTTTGTTGCTCAGAGTCCACATTCTCTCCTGCTTTGTATTCCCTTCCGATTTCCCCCAATTCACCCTTCCTTTCCTCCTTCTAATGTCCTCCATGTTCTTTCCAAATGTCCTGATATTTGGTTTTATCACAGGTATTTTTGTACATTGCCTTAAATCCTTTATGGAACAAAGTGTGACAGAAATCACTGATAACTAAATATGTGTATAAACCTTGATGGTTCTTTCTTCACTTGAATTGAGATGTTTGAATTTACTGTTTCTTATTTTAAAAACACAATTTAGGGTAAAATCACAGCAAAACCTGGTTGAAGGTGGTGCCTGGCTAAAGCTGTGGGGTTTTTTGCCCTTTGAGGGAGTGTGAGTGGAGTGGGGGAGTACATCATCTGCTGCACCTTGTTTCCATAAAGACAGGGAGATAGTCTTTATTCAGAATGAAATCAGCGTAGCAAAAACAGCAATTACAGATGTGAAAGACAGCTCGATTCCATGACAAAATCAGTCCCATGGGGGCAGGAGTGGACCCTACCTTTTACATCCAACTACATATGAAGACAAAGGTGGCTCTAGAACATCTTATGAAAACAAAACAAGCAACTGGTAGACCAAAGAAAATCATTTGTGGTCAGAGTTTGCATGAGACGGAGCAAGCTTGCTTTTAATCCAAGCCCAGTATTTCTGGGTTATTAGGGTGTAGATTCCAGGTTTCTTGGCATCACCACATTTATGACCTGCAGAGACTAAGGCATAGAAGGCACCTTTGCAAACCAAGGGGCCACCTGAGTCACCCTAGAAAGAAGAAAATAGACAGATACTTGGTGAGAATCCATTGAACTTTTTCTACTATCAATTACCCATTACTCAAAGGATTGTTATGTGGGTCCCTGATTTCTCTGTGTCCTGAAGAGTGCTCTATATAGCCTCTTACTCAGTGCGGGTGGTCTCTGTCTCTGGCTAAGGCAATGATTCTCTCCATCTGTCTGTCTGTCTCTGTCTGTGTCCCTATCTCTGTCTGGGACCCTGTTTCTGTCCATCTGTCTGTTTGTCTATCTGTCTCTGTGCACATCCCTATCTCAGTCTAGGACTACATATATATACAACCTTTGATAATTAGTGACTGTAGAACTTCATTCATTAAGGAACGAGTATATACAAAGTTTAAAGGAATCCACTGAAATGAAAGAAATGTTTAAATCGTGGATTTCATTTTGGTGCCCACAGATCTGAAATCAAGTTGCTACTGAGACAGGCCGAAAGGAGAAATGTATCATAGTAAAGAAATCAATGGCAGGGACTCTGTCTTATTTTTGTTTTCCCGTTCTTGCATTCTCCTGTGATTGAACATAATGTTCCGCACCTCTACAACACCTAGTAAATACTTGCCCCATGAAGGAATTCCTGAGGACTCAGAACTAAGCGTGTAACTACAATTCTGTCAAGGAAAGCGACAGGGTGACAAGAGGGGGAGCTTTCCGATCTAAATAGCCGCCTTTGCCTCTGCAGCCGCTCATATTGCCAACGGCAGCTCTTGGGGCTCTGCTTGTCGTGGAAAGAGAGGCTGAGGGGGATGACAGTCTTGGGGCACTGCGGATACATGGAATCCCTGAAAGCATCACGCCCACCCCTTGACAAGGCTTCATGCAGGATGATGTCAATAGTGCATTTTAGTTTCTTAAAAATTAGTAATCCAGCTGTGCTACGTGTCACTCATAACCATGAACGCCTTTTTTTTTTTTTTTTTTTTACTGCCTCGGGAAACAAGAGATTCAGAAAAGTATGACTCCTGTTCCATGTAGTCAGTCAATGTTATTTAAGAAACAGTCTATATATTTGAGCTTCTTGAATTTGAGCATTCCAACACCTCTCTATTGATTACCTACAATGGTGGGTTTTGGGGAGCAGGGGGCGTGGAAGGGGCGTTATCTTTTAGTCACCACTAGTGACCTCTGAGTTGGTAGGCTTTCTAAGAACAAGAAGATCCCTTGGAAGAAGCCTGTAGAAATTACCAGATACCATCTATCATCCTGATTCACAGACCTTGAACGTGTGCTTGAGTGTTGGGGAAGTTCTTCTGACTCATGCACGTTGGTAGATGAGAAAGAATAGAGAACTCAGTGCAGGAATGGAGAGGAACTCTCTGGAGTCGTGATTTTCTGCTCTCCACACCTCTCCTCTGTTCTGGGAGCAGGTGTAGTCTGGGCTGCAGGCACCACAGCGCGCTCAGATGCCTGGTTGACTGATGGGCTCTTACCTGGCAGGAATCCTTCTGGCCCCTGGCGTCTCCTGCACATATCATGTCTTCAGTTATAATAGGGCTGTGGTTGTAATAACTTGGACTGTTGCAAAGTTTTCGATGTATGACCGTAACGGTGACTTCGTGCAGGGTGTCCGAGATCCTGAAAAAGTGTGGGTTGGTGGCTCCCCAGCCAGTAACCTGGCATTTTGTTCCAGCTCTGATATCATTTTTGGAGCTTGGGTGGAGCAGCTGGACGTGTTCATCAAGTGTTGCAGCCATGTGAAGCTGACAGATTGAAAAGAGCATAAATTATCATTCATCCCCAGTAGTATTCTGCTATTAGTCCGAGCGATGTATGTGTGGTCCCTCCGGTCTAGGAAGGCATCCCTCTTCTTGAATCTACTTTGGTGGTAGCCTGCAGCTGTATTTGTGGTTGTTGCTCTTCTGAAATGCTCTCCAATCCCTGTAGAGCTCAATGATGCTCGGGGAGGGAGCTGAGACAGAGCAGGAATTTTGCCCAGTCTTAAGCAAACTGGCCTTTGCTCTGCATTGGATGGTTTTCTGTGGAATAACATCCATAGGTCATGACTTTGAGGGCTGGGCTGTTTCCTGCTGGATAAGACCCTTGAGTATGGCCTAGACTAAGTTTGGACTAGACTAAGTATGGTCTAGACTAAGTTATAACTCACTTATGTGTCCCTGAATTCACTTGGTTGGCTTGGTTGTATAAAGGACTTGTATTTTTCATCTGCTAATGATAAAAGCATTTGGGGAAAGAAGCTTTCAGTGGGGATCCTTGGGCTTGTCGGGATGTTCCCTTCCCACATATGTGAACATCAGCATTGCTTTTCTCTGTTTAAACACAGACCTGAGGCATTTGTGATAAATTCTGGTTTCTTTCACGGCAGTACATGAAGTAAAAGGAGCCCTTATAGAATATGTCATGTTTACCTCAAACATGGGGATGGTGCTCACAAAATGCTTTTATGTGGATGATGTAACAGCTGAACTATGGTGTGTGAGAATGCTGGCAAAATTGAAGGGAGGCAACACTACATACCTTAATCAGCATAATATCATTTGATTTACGATGTGATGTAAGTCGTGAGAATGGTATGAATTTTTCAATCTCAAATGTTTGTTTGGAAGTCTCATTCTTTGAGAGAGAGTGTGCTCCTAGAACCACCTTGAAAAACTGGATTTTTTCACTCCTAAAAAAAAGGCAAAGAGAGTAGATGGAATAGAATGAGTCCCAAATACTCCAGTGGGGAGTAGAAATGGTGGAGAACATACAGGAACAAGGACCATCTCCAAGGTAACCTGTTTGGATTAGGTGGAGTGACGGAGGTCTTAGTGGACCCAAGCATGAAAGGGCGATATCTAGGGCCAAAAGACCTGCTCTCAGACCCACCCCACCTGAATTCCCTAGTATTGCAAAAGAATATCAGAACTTATATCCTACTGTGGGGAAAAGGAGTGAAATTCTAACTGAGATAAAATTTCCAACAAAATTATGTTAATTTATGTAAAAAAAATTATATTTCTCCAGTTGTGGGTTAAGATTTATACCCTCCTTTGTTAATTTTTTTAATTATGGTAGAATATACATAACATAAAATTTATAATTTAAAACATTTTTAAGTGTACAGTTCTATGGCATTAAATACATTTACATTGTTGTTCATTTATCACTATCATCAATCTCCCGAGCTCTTTCATCTTCCCAACGTTGGTTTGTTTTTTTTTAAGATTTTATTTATTTATTTGACAGAGAGAGATCACAAGTAGGCAGAGAGGCAGGCAGAGAGAGAGGAAGCAGGCTCCCTGCTGAACAGAGAGCCCGATGTGGGGCTCGATCCCAGGACCCCGAGGTCATGACCTGAGCTGAAGGCAGAAGCTTAACCCACTGACCCACCCAGGTGCCCCCCAACGTAAGTGTTTTAATAACTAAAAGGTAAAGACTCAACTCTGTATTTGCTAATCTGGAAAATCTAAACCTCACCTCAGGGCAATATGGAGAATAAGGTCCATTATGTGGCTGTCAGATAAACTATGTTCTGTCCTGTCAATTAGAAAGATAATTTGGACAAGAAAGGAAAACTTGCTTCAAGGTGAAAAATCATTGCTAATTTGAAATATAGACACTATAGGGTTAGTAGCCATTGATAACTCCATTGGGAAGATTTAGAGAATAGAAACAGTTGAGTCAGATAAAGAAACAACAGTTGTTTTGTTTTGTTTTGTTTTGTCTTACCCCTGGTCATACAGAGCTCCAGTAACAGTATTTCAATAGTACCACAATTGATTTGATTTATTGCATGTCGAACAAAATTACATTTACATCTAGTTGTGAATATAGAAGGATGTTTTTGAGATCTTGACAACACCTTGGGCTGTTTGGCATACTATAAAAAAAAATCCCATTTTAACGTGTGCCTTGAGAAGCTGCTTCACATCCTTTACAGAGCAAGGAAGATTCTAGAAAGACTTACATTTGTTTATGTATAACTATCTCATTATCACTTGAAAAAGAGATCAAGACAGGTTACAATAAAAACATCTACACCCACATAAGTCAGACAGAGAAAGACAAATACCGTAAGATTTTGCTTATATGTGGAATCTAAAAAAACAAAACAAATGAACAAACAAACAGAAACAGAAAGAGATACGCAGACACATAGAAAAAGTGGTGGTTGCCAAAGGGCAGATGGACAAAATAGGTGAAGGGAATTAAGAGGTACAAGCTTTCGGGAATAAAATAACTTGGGGGATGAAAAATACAGCACAAGGAATATAGTCAATAATATTGCAATAACTTCCATAACAGATGGTAACTACACTTATCATTCTGAGCATTTCACGATGTGCATAATTGCCAAATCACTATGTCGCATGTCTGAAACTCATATAATATTGTATGTCAACTGTACTTGAGTTAAAAAGAAAAATACACACATACTCCCACATACAGATTCATAAAGATGAATAAGAATTAAAAGGCACCGAAACGTACAGAAAAAGGAAGGAAAATGCTGTCTTAGGTTTGAAGCAGGAGCTCAGGACAACGGTGGGTTGGGTTTGCTTCTGGCAAGACTGTGACCGCCAGGAATGACCACTTTTCGGTTTCTACCAAAAGAGTTTATTTTGGTTTATTTGGGGAATTTCAGCTCTATTTGTTGAAAAGTTTGCCTATTGCAAAATCAGGATGGGGATGAAATTTCTCAAAGGATGTGGATCAGATTTCCTAGGATTGATTCAAACTCAAATTCAACATACTCATTAAACCCAAACTGTGGAAGGGAGGGAGGGTGGAGAATGATAGCGAATCCCCGGGACTACGGCTTTAACAGAAAAGATGGAAACATGCATAAATAACGAACAAAGGAAGGCTGTGGGGTACACAGGCTGTGGGGAAGATGAATTTTGGTTAGGGGATGGACGCTGAGAACATTTCTGGTTTTCCTCACCTTTTACCAATGTCCTTGATTAGTTAATGCTTTGGAAATATTTTGGTTGTTTTTGTCTCCACCGGGACATGTTAATACCCAACACAACGTAGGCAGACCATGAATGCTTTCTGACCTTCCATTTCCTGATATGCTTCAGCTAGAATCTGCAAGGCAAAAGGTCCATTTTTCTGCCGCAGGATACCTGGAATTACCTGAGCTGAGTTCCAGGATGCCACCTCCTTAGCTAAACCCGGGTCTGAATTCACAGAGCTGTAGAAATACCAGCGTTTTTCATTTGTTTCCTATAGGGCTTCTCCCCAGGAGGTCTTTGCTGCAGAATTCTCTGGAGATGTGTGTTTAAAAGGCAGCTTTCTGAGTCCCACCCTGGACTGAAGCTGGAACAGAACTACATGCAGAGCCGGAACCAAAGTGTTGCGCACAGTAATCCTTTGCTGTCTGCTGAAACCTCGTTTCCATTGGGCCTAAAAAGAACCTTTCTCAGTGTTGTTCAAGGTGAGACCCTGTAGAGTCATTGGCAAACAGGTTCTTTGGCCAGAGGTGACACCCAGGATAAGGAGGGAAATTGGGACTCAAATGCAGCTTTTGTGATTCCGAGTCCAGTGCTCCTTTCCAGGACATTCTGGAAGCCCCATGCCAAGCCCCTTCAAGCCCCTTATTTCCTTTGCCAGTGCCCCCCCCCCCCCCTGCACTGAGCCATGTTTCTGCTTAGACCCACGCCTCCAGGGCTGACAAAGACAGGGTCCTGCCTCCCTGGAGGTCTCTTTAGTCTAAGACACGAGGGAACTAGCTGGCTGTCAGACAGGGGCTGTTAAGGGTCCCATGCTCAGCACGCCGGGATCGTCAGACCTGGGCCTCAGTGACCACCATGGGACTTACCGTTCACAACATGGAGACGTGATACAACACTTGGTACATTATTGTGGGACACCAGGTTTTGTGCTAAGCATCTTACATAGTGTCCCTCATTTGCACCTCACAACAGTCCTATGAGGGAGGTAGTAGTTAGGATTATCTCCACTGTGCAGATGAGAAGATTGAGGCTCAGGTCAATGAACAAATTTGAGGAAGCCCCACAGGTATTAAGGGCGGTATTGAATGCAGGCGATATTGAAGCTCAGCTGGTTCGAGTTCGGGGCCTGAATCTACACCATTCTACTCTGGATGCCCAGGGGCTGTCTGAGGTGGGGGGAGGCCAAGTGGAAGGGGCTGCGGACGGGGAGGGGAGGGTTCATCTAATTATAGCCCAGGCCAGTGAGGGGGTGGGGGTACTCAGTGAGGGGGGAAATTCGGGAAGACAGGGAAAAAGAGTTGGTGAGGGTTTTGTTTCTGATAAAGCTGAAATGCTGAAAATAAAATTAGACAAGAAGTTTTTTTACCGGTTTCCTTTTATACTTGGCAAGGCAACTAATAGAGGGGAACAAGAGGCACAGTAAGGCGCTGTGGGGATGGGTAATGAGAAGGGGCACCTCAGATCTGGCTTCCTTCACCATTTTGCTGAGAGCAGAGGCTGGAGTTAGTAAGATATTCCCCCAGGATACTTGGGAGTACATTTGTGGGAAGCCACCATTAAACTATTTCATAAATATTTTGGATTTCATAAAGCTTAATATTTTTCCAAGCACCAATCCGCCTACATTTTTACACCCAAGTGTCCTGGAGAGGAAATTTGATCCACATCTTCTGGAGTTTTTTAAACTCTGGCCATTTAAAATGGTATTTAGCAAGAGTTGGTCTTTCTTTCCTTTCTTTTTTTTCGTTCTTTCCCCCTTTCTCTTTCTTTCTTTTTATTCCAACATCTCTTTTCCCCAATTTGTCAGTTTGAAGACCCACTCCTCTCAAGTCAATTTCATTTGACAAAATTTCAAATTCAAATTAATAATATTATTTACTTTTGGATAGCACTTCACGGCTTGTGAAGGACTTCACGCACTGTGTTTTTGGCTTGGAAAAAAAAAAAAGAAAGAAAGCCTTCCAATTTATTTCCTTCTTTCTATCCAGCCTTTCTTGAGAATTTATAAGTCAAGGTCTGTGTCTGGAGAGGTTAGAATCCACTTGAATGTGGGCTGTAAGGATACCTGTAGATGTGCATATTTTGAATTCAATGAACTTTTCTTGATAGACACCCTCTGCCTCGATGGTGCCCAGAAGACAAGTACTCTGAAAAGGACAGAAGTGATAGGGACACAAGGGTCACTTCTATGACAGCCAAAACCCCATTTGAATGAAGTAGCTTTATTAAACTGGAAACTAGTAGCTCGCTATTTAGAAATAAAACAGAAGTTCTCACTTTGTGCAGGCTTCAAAATTTCTAAATTTGTGTCTAGTCTTATTAAAATGGGGGCAATGGACATGGAGAGGCAAGTCAATTCAGTTGTTCCATAGCCTGGAGAGCAAACCATTATGGTTAAGAGATTCTTAAGTAAAGTGCTATAATGTTTGTAAGAAACGAAGGCCCATCCCTTCTTGGCTTATTCAGATAAGAGACAGGAGAAAGAAACATAAAGACAAAAACAACCAATACCAAACAAAAACCTAACCCCCCCCCACTAACAAGTAAACAAAACAACAACAAATACCAAATTGGTTTTCTATGGCTTTTCCTTTTGCAAAGGTTGCAGCATCCCAAGAAGAGCTCGGGACTTTTTTTTAGCTGAATCACAGACTGAAATGTACTTTGAGAAAAGCTTTTGTTCTAAGTATCCCAGAAAAAAACCTCTTTCTTTCCGTGTAGAAACCATCTATAACTTTTTTTTTTTTTTCCTCTCTTTTTCTGCGGAGAAGTTTGTTGCCCCCTTAAGGCTGTGGGTTGTGATTCCCAAACTGTGGGCCTCAGGGAGGGAGGCGGGTCAGAGGAGTTAACACAAGGGGTCTAAAAATCCATTAACAAAGTGGGTTTCTTGCACATAGAATGATAACAGCTACAACTTACTTGTGCTTACTATGCGCTAAGCATACTAAAATATTTAAATAGATACTATTTAATCCTCCAAACCCCATGAAGCAGGTAGTACTATTATTATTCCCCTTTCGTAAAATGGGAAAGGCAAGATGCAAACCCAGGCTGTCTAACAAGGTCAGGAAGGTCTCTGCTCCAATTACTACCCTTGCTGCCTTCCCTGGCCTTCCGCGGGGGACTGGGATCTGTCCAACGGCCTGCCTGGGAAAAGCGGCCCAGCTTTCCCTGAAAAGGAAAACCCCCGGCAGAAAACGTGGATGGGCAAGAAGGTAAATCAACTCCACCAGCTGGCCAGTGATCACAGAAGTTACGGGTAGATGAAAGTCTTGCCATTCACCACAGCATGGACGGACTTAGAGGATACATGTTAGGAGAAATAAGCCGGAGAAAGACAAATACCATATGATTTCACTTACATGTAGGAGCTAACAAACAAATAACAAAAACCCCCAAATAAACAGTAAAGATAAAAAAAAGAGAGAAACAGACTCACAAAAATGGAGAATGAACTGGTGGTTGCCAGAGGGGCGGGCTGGGGGGAATGGGCAAAATGGGCAAACATTTAAGAGGTAGAAAATTCCAGTTATAAAATAAATAAGTCACAGGGATGAAACCTACAGCACAGGGAATCAAGTCAATAATATTATAATGCACTTCATCATGGTGAGCCTATCATAATGTACTCAATTGCTGAATCATTATGTTGTACGCCTGAAACTAATTTAATATTATACGTCAACTTTATTTCAATTAAAAGAATGTACATATATAAAAAAAGAATGTACATATATATATGATTGAACTGTTATTCATACCCCTTGATATTACATCTGTATTCAAATTGATATCTGATTCAAATATCAAACAGTTACTGTGCTCCTTAAACTTAGATTGTGAAAAAACAAAATTCTCTCCCGGGAGAGGCGAGCTGCTCTTGCAGCCGGTGGAGGTCGAGGGCACAAGGTCAGAGCAGGTACTCACCGGGAGCGGCAGTGGGCCGCGGAGAGCACCCACTGTGGGTCGATCAGCACTCCCCCACAGAGGTGGTGGCCCCGGTACTGGATGGAGGCCATGAATGGCCGGGAATGTGGCAACACTTCTCGCCCTCCAATAATCTCCACGCCGAAACCTACAGAAGAAAACCCAAAGATTTAATATGAAAGATCCAAGCTGATTATTTCGTGTAATTCTTCTTCCAACAGTCATGATATCATTTCCAAGATTAAAATAAAACCACCCTACAATCCCCTAATAGCTATAATAATTTTACTGATAAATACATGTGGAGTACACTTAATAATATGTAATATTATATATATAATAATGTATAATATATAATTTAATAATATAAAATAGCATAATAAGTACAATAACTTATAATACAGTTTTGAGGGATAGACAGGGCGGGGGAAAATTTTCACTTCTAAGTAACAACACAATCACTAGAAATTCATTTGATGCCCAAATGTGGTAGGTCTAGGGGAAACTTACACTCTGGAGTCACATAAGTCCCAGCTGTTAGGAAAAACAGAGAAAAAGAAGAAAACTTCATCATGTTAATGGCCTTGATTGAAGAAGCCTAGATGAGATATTCCAACAGTATTGGTGAAGGAAGAAGATTCTGAAGACTGAGCTTTGAACCTGAAAGTTTTATCTTTCTCACCGGAAGTATTTCAGACAGCAATGGTGGAACTCGAATTTTGGTTTTTCATACCTGTGTTTGGAAGTGTTAACCAGTTTGATGAGATCAGATCTATACTTTGAGTGCTTTTTTGATGTATATGCAATAAAGAACTCATTTCAGGAGTAAACCCTTTTCAAGATCTGTATGAGTACTCAAGTTATAAATGATGAAAGAATAAAAAATATCTAAGCCATAAGAACTTAATGAAGTTGCAGACAGGATGCAAAGATGTTCACTGCTCTATAGTAATACTTATTATTTTTCCTGGCAGAAATGGTGCCTATCATATTTAGTTTCCCCCTATTTTTCATTTGGACATAGATTTATTATGTGGATAGACATGGAACTTCGCACAGATCATGGTTTCATTGCAGTAAGGCTTAGCTAAAGCCTGAACATCATCCAGAAAAAACCCATATGTTTTGTAACAAACTTATTCCTAGTCATACCATTTACTCTAAATTTGACCAGATTTGGGCTAATTTTAGTTACATCTTTGGGAAATCTCATAATGTATTAGAGAGAAATATGGATAACATATTTTTAATTCCAAGTCTCTCCTTTACTCATTTTTAATTGAAAATAATCATGTGATTATCCAGGGTCTTGATAATAATATCTTTTAAAAATGAGAGACTGCATTTCGTCATTCTTCTCAGGAACAGATGATAAATGTATTGCCAGGCTTTCTAGGGCACTTTCTCCTTCACGATTAGACTTAAGATTCTACAAGGTTCTGTTTGTGCTTCTTGCTCAGCAATGGTGCAAATTTTATAAAATGAGTACAAATAGATAAATCCGGCACTGGAAGTTCAGTCCATAAATAGTGACCAAAATTTACTTTGAATTCACAGACCTTATTTTCTTTTTTCTAAGATATATGCATCTTATCCTCTATTTTTTTTTTATAAAGGAGAATTGAAATCCAGAGCTATTATGCTTGGCAGATTGAAAGAGAATCCAACCAAATTGTTGTTTCTTAGCATAAGACAGTAGAAATAATAATAAGCAATATTATAATTGTATATGATCTGTTATAATTTAATTATATATGTAAAGTGTCTTAAATTATTTCCAGAGTCTCTTTACATGATGGTTTATATACTTTCATGTTTTCTTATGTCTGTGAGGAAGGCACTTTAACTATTATACTTATGTTACAACTGAAGAAACAGGCTCAGGAATGCTAAGAAATTTAAGGTTTCCCAGCATGTAATCGGGACCAAATTATTTGCCTGACCTGAAATAATTTGTATGTTAATAAATACGCCACCAGAGCACTGAATTTGAAAAATAATCCTGTTTTTGCTTTACAAGGATGCAGCAATAGTAAAGCTCTTCTGGGTGTTAAATAAGCAGAATTAACAACGAAATAAATGCAGAGCAGTGACTTCCTGTTGCAGAGTCCCAGTGGGTGAGACGAGGAGGAGCCGGATTAAGAAAAGCCACAAAAAAAAATAAAACAAAACAAAAGCCACAAACTTCATAAACGAAACTTGTTAGTTCGAGCCCAATGTCCCTATGAATCTTCAAGTCATCTTTGTCACTTAGGTAAGTCCTGCCTCAGCCACTTTTCTAAGCTATGAAGTGGACCTGACGATGCCAATTCCCTACAATATCCCAGTGATGTTGGGGACATCAGGAAAATCACGTGTGACATGCAGAAGTGGTCTGAACCTTGAGGAGGAAATGAAGCGTGTAAGAGACGAAGCTTCACCTCTGGAGGGGTGGGGAGGCGTGGTTAAGAACAGCTCTCAGCTGCTTATTTCTACAAGGAGAGGACTAATAGCCAGTAGCTTTTTACAAATTGCTAAGTGTTTTCAGTTGAATTTCCTGGAAGGTGGCCGTCAGTCTGGTTTTGTGGATAAAGACTGGCTAGAGATGACCGAGCTCGCAGGTGGCAGGACTGCGTCTTTAGCCCTTGGGCGCTGGCCCCAGGCTCCGCGTTGCTCTCCACCTGACCACTTGTCTCCCCGGCTCTGAGAAGTCCCTGGGGCTTAGATGTGCTAAGAGGCAAGCTGGCTCCGCAGAGGGGAAAAAGGATTTAGCCTGATACACTGCAATTAGACATGGGTGAGATTTAGTTCAATTGGGAGGATAGTCTCATAACTCTTTCTTGTAGCTGACCTGGAAAATTCTGAGAATCAATCTGGTTTATAGTAATGAGTTACTCGCTTTTGGCTTCAGACCGATGTGCCAGTTTAATAGTATCATTTGTTATGATATTCAGGATCCTGGATTTGAGAACAGTGAGCTGTGTAACACGATGAGCTCGGTGATCCAATTTATTTCTGGGTGTTGGTTTTGTTCTGTTGAGTCTGCTGTGGGGAGAGCCGTGTTTGCTTTGGATGGCTTCTACGGCAGCTGTGCTCGGCTGAGTGAGGGCGAGGCGGTGCTCCGCGCCGGCCCCGCTTCACAAATCGGGGACCTTGCCGTCCGCCCTTGCTGCGTGGTGCTCAGCGGTCCTCACTAGCTGCTCTTGGAGATGCTGTTTTTGAGCACAGCGTTTTTGTTTTCTTTCATCCCTCCTCTCTCTTTTGATCCTCCGATGTTTCAGGAGCCCTTTATAGATCTGCCCAAACACCATGTGTGGTTCTCTCCATTGGGCTGCTTTCTTTCCCAGACTAGAGACCTGCTTCATCACTTTCATTGGCCATGCCCTCCAAAGCCAGGTCACTCAAAACGTGGCCTCAGGACTGTCTCTGTCTGTTACCTGTTCATTACTCACCCGGGACAAGCTAAGGACAGAAACTGAGTATCAGTTTAGAAGCAGTTATAGCCATTTATCAGGGTTCCATACTAATTTATTTTAGTTAATGAAATGCTATTTATTATCTATTCAGTGTAATAAAATAGGGCATATATTCTTTATGCCTTTTATAAAATTTAAGTTTTCTATTTACTTGTGTGGCATTGTGTTAAAGTACCAGCCCACCAAGGACTGACACTGAAACCAAACAAATTAACCACAACAACAGAAACCCAAAACACACCTGGTCTTCCCTGCAGGTAGTTTGACCACGGCTCTGTAGACACAGCTGCAAAGCAGATCTATTTCAAGCTCTTTCCTTCTCTTCCCTTTTAGTCTCCTTTGAAAAAATTTCCCAACACCAAGGTTTCTAAGACTCCCTGGCTGTTCCATCCTCCTCAGCTCCAGGCACGTGAGATCAGGATTTGGCAGAATTCCCCTGGGTCCTTCCTTTCTGGCCCACCACCCTACCAGCCTTGACTTGTCCAGTAAAGTTTCACTCATTTGATAAATGAATCTGCTAACAGATGTGGTGAAACTACGGCAGTTTTAAAAATTGGCTAGGAATGGCTATTGGGGTGCCCTATGAAGACATTGTGTCCAGAGGTCCCAAGAAAATATACACCCAGCTTCACATTATAGCCAGGCTCCCCATGAGATTTCTTAAAATGGATGAGCTTGAAAACCATTGTTAAGGAAGACAAAGTACCCCTTGACTTAGACTTGGGCTGGGCTTTGGCCTGAACCTCAAGGGCCGAGGTCTCTCAGTGGTCTCCATAGTCAATGGTTTCTCTTTGGCAGAGAAACTGGGTGAGCTGGGTTGCCGCATGTGCAGGTCTGATTTTTCCTTTTTTTTTTTTTAAAGATTTTATTTATTTATTTGACAGAGAGAGAGAGAGAGAGAGATCAGAAGTAGGCAGAGAGGCAGGCAGAGGGGGCTGGGGGGAAACAGGTTCCCTGCTGAGCAGAGATGTGGGGCTCGATCCCAGGACCCTGAGACCATGACCCGAGCCGAAGGCAAAGGCTTTAACCCACTGAGCCACCCAGGCTCCCCAGGTCTGCTTTTTCCTAAGCCCCTTAAACACTTCTGAGAACTGTTCCAGGACCTCCCCTTCATGGAACGGTAGTGAGGAGGAGAGTGGGTTGGAAGGAAATTTATTGTATCTTCCTCCATCTTAACTTTTTTCGTCAGAACATATTTTGCGTGTGAATCACCTTCCTCTCTTAAATATGAATATGTGTCCTACCCAGCGCTGCTAAGTTAAGTAACACAATAGTCCTTTCACCTCCTCCTCCCTTAATTCCAAGTCAGTTAGGAAATAGCAGCAGTGGGAGAGAAGAGCAATGGGTAGATACAAGATGTCGGCAGAAGGAGCAACCGCGGGGAAACACCTTGAGAATTGGAGAAGAGGGCTCCTAGTACTCCCCGAGCTGGCTGCCTGCTCAGACACTGTCCTCTCCGCTAGTTCTCCAGGCCACAAGCTGACATCTCTTCATTTTCTTTTTTTCTTCAGGGTGGTTTTTGATGTTCATTTTCACTGAGCTGAAATGTTATGGGAATGGTGAGGAGAGTCCCACATGGGGTGGTCCCTGTGATGTCCTGGACCTGAGGCAAATCCAGAAAATCTTGCACTCATGCTGTCTGCAGTCTTTGTCTTAAAAGATTTACACATGTGAAAATCCTTTCACCAGGGATGACTGCCAAAGGAAGGTTTGCAGGCCTGACCTCTCTTCTCAGCTCCAGGCCTGTGGGGACACTGGCCTTGCACAGAGGAACTGAGGACTTTTGAGCCTGGGGGGGGCGGTTTAGGGAGAAAACTGAGGTCAATATGTAGGTCAAGTCAAGGAAAGAACCAACTGATAAAGACCAGAAGAAAGGTAGAAGCAGGAAGGGAAGGGAACGAAATAAACACTGTAGAGAAAGAAGGAAACAATCAATTGAGGGTGAGAGCACATGTTCATTTATATTTAAACATCTCGGATGTGTCCCAAGCCAAACATACCGGCTTTCTACAATAGAAACAGATCTTTAAAAAGGAATCATTTTATTCTACTGAAAGCAAGTCAGTTGTTGGAACTAATCAGAAGAGTTTCATAAAATAAATAAAGTCACAGGAGACAAAATAGTAGGTATTTCAAAGGGAATGATTAGATTGGTTTATGAGGCTATGGCCCAGCCGGAACTCAAAATATCAATTGTTTCATTTAGATGAGATCAAGTAGAAATTATTACATAGTTCTAAATATGATAGAAATACTCTTGCCAAAGGCTGATATATGACTGAACAACCCACACGAACACGTGTACACACTCTAACACATCTCCATCCCCTCCCCGCTAACATCCCCGAATCTTTTCTCACTCTGGATCACAAATTCCAGGGGGAATCAAAGATTGTCTATGAAAAATGAAATAATTATAAATTTAAGTGAAATGGTAATTTTTAAAAAAGATTTATTTATCTCAGAGAGAGCGTGAATGTGCGTGGGAGGGGAGCAGAGGGAAAGAATCTCAAGCAGACTGCCCGATGAGCTCAAAGTGGTTGCTTAATCTCACAAACCCTGAGATCATGACCTGAGCTGAAATCAAGATTCTGATGCTTAACCTACAGAGCCACCTAGGTATTCCTGAAATGGTAAATTTAAAATACCATTTGAGGGGGGAAAGCAGAAAGGAAATCATCAGTGTTAAAACATATAAGATTTTATGACCTAATGTAAGGCAAACAATATTATAGGTACATTCGAAGACTTATGACAAAATATTTGTCATTTGTATTGAAAAACGTTCCCCCCAAAAGAGAATATCTTTAACATATGAAGTGGTCTTACAGATTGATCAAAAAAGATAAGAGTAGCAATAAGTGGGCTCAACTGGTAAGCAAATAAATATAAATACAAATAAAATAATATTCTATTAAGTTTCCTCAATAGAGACCTATAAATAATATTTTAAAGAATTATTTAAAATAGTATTTTAAAATCTTGGTGATTATAGGATGAAAAATAAAGCACATTGCACATTTTTTGCAAAGCTTAGGAAGTATAGGTTTGATATATTAAGAGCATGACACTAATATTAAGTATAAAAAGACCACCAGACAACTAAGAAGAGAGAAGTCAACAAGGGTATAATCTACTAAATTCTCATGGTTGATGGGTCAGCTGATGGATTTTTAGCAACAATGGAATTGGGATATTTCTTTTAGATCTTGAACCATGTAAATTGTCTTTCCTTCTTGCGGTTCCTTAACTCCCCTCTTCTCTCCAAAACCCAAAATACACGTTTTCTAGTCTCTCCAGAATTTCAAATCACTGGCCTTCTTGTATCATAGCCATGTCCACGAGCTCTCTTCTGCACATGTCTGACCTCTTTTCAGTCTGAGCAAAACAGTCATAATAACAAAGCCCACATGTCAGCCTCAGGCTCGTCTACTCCCTTAGCTTTCTGCTATGGAGCTGCCCAACTGCACGGCACCCCACCATTTGCCTTCTCAGATTCTGGCTTAAGGAGAACTCCTGCAGAAATCACAGAGCCTAGGGGGCCACCCCACCAGCTCAAGAATAGAATGTTCACTGTGCTGTAGAAATTATTTCACTCATCTTGAATTCGTTCTCTAGATCATGGGCCACAATATCCTTTCCAGGCTTTCTTCATCTTCCCCAAATCCCATTTCCCACTTTACCATATACCATCCTGCCACCTTCTACTTCAGAATTTGAAGGGTAATCTGTCTCTTAATCAAACTACTCAGCTTTTCTTCCTGGCCCGTGGGAACACCTCTAAAGAGGGACACCTTTATTCTTTTCCTCATCTCCTGGGGACCCTAATTCTCAATGATTTCTTTAAATAGCAACTTGAATTTCTACATGTTCACTAGCTCATTCCTTCAATATCCATCCTTCCATCCATCTATCCCTACATTAATTATGTATGCAAGCAACAGACCTATCTATTCATGAAAGATATTCACTTGAATATGTTTGCTCCTCAGTTTATCATTTCTTTGCTCTCTTTCAAAATCAATTTCTTACTATTTCTTGTCATCCTGACAATTTGTTCTCATGTCTCACTTTACTAGTGAAACACGTTTTTAGTAACTCTTGTCAGCCTTTCTCAGTCCTCATTCTTTTTTATTTCTTTTCATCCTTTTACTCTGTTGACCAGCTTTTCCTGGAAGCATCCTCTGTCCCTGACTCCTGATATGTTATATGTATATTCTTCACCCCTTTGATCACTATGTCTCTCTTTACTGCCACTTCCTCTTTCTGTTTTCCAAATTCTCTCTAGAAGTCTCTCTACTCTCTTCAGCCCAACGCTTCCCAGAATGAATACCACATAGCACTAGCCATAAGTGTGATGATAGCAGTGTCCTGAAGCAAAAAGAGTTCTGTTGTCCAAGAAGTTTCAGGAACAAATAGGGAATTCAATGAAGATAAGTATAGTTCTGGTCTTCAAGACTTCTTCAAGCCTTTTGATGCTAATATGCATGGTTAATATCCGGGGGGCTCTGTGGAGCTAGAGTATGCTCAGTTTCTCAAATTTTTTTTACCGCAGAACATTTCTTTTTATAGAATGTCTCCAGACACCTGAATTTCATACAACTCATGATGGAATTTGATGGAAGTTTTCCATCATGACCTCTCTTCATAATATTGTTCCACCACCAACTCCCCTATAGCCTCTCCTGCTACCTTCCTCATGTTGTGCTTCCTAATCGTTCCACGTGGAAGTAACTTTCCCTCTTGCAAAAGCAAGAGGAAGCCTTAGAAATCATGTTAACATCTTGCTTGATATTATGATGATATTTATCATATTCAGCCTATTCACCTGAGACTGATAGCTTCTCCAGAACTGTGTCTGTGCACTTTTGCACCAGCAAGGAATGATTTCAGCTGCAAGTAGCAAAAATCCCAACCCAGAGGTACTTAACAAGGAAATTCACTTTCTCATGTAACAAGAAGCTCAGGGGTAGGACACCAGGGTTGATTAATTCAGGGCTCAGTGTTACTGTCAAGACTCAGGTGTTCGTCCTCAGGCCTTGTGTTCGCTAACCTCATGACCCCAGGTATCACATTTGGGTACAAGATTAGAGGGAACATAAAAGTCCACAGCAATTCCTGCAGGTGTATTTTAGGATGCCACACCTTTCCCAGACACACGTTGGCATCTCTCCCTCCCACGTTTCGTTGGACAGAATGAGGGAACATGCCTTTCTGAAAGTAGTAACTAGCAAGGGGAATGAGGGTTCCCATTTCCCATTGGACTGGCTGGGACATAACTGTGGAGCTGGGGTTTGGATCATCTTTGAGGATGAATAGACCTGAACAAAATAGGGATTTTTGTTAGCAAGTTGGGACTGGGCAGAAGTATATTTATATCTTACTCTCTTGCTCTGCTCCCCACAGAATAAAATGAACATTCTACGGAATGGCTAAGTGAACAAAAGAACAGGTAGGTGGTTGTGCCAAATTATGTGTTTAGTCAAGATTTTGTTACTTGTTATCTGTCTACTACATTTCCTGACTTTTTAGGAGGAAGACTCAAAATTTGTCTGAGAAAGAATATTCATAGGTGAGTATTTATAGTTACTAACCTTATATTTGAAATATTAAAGCCTTTGTCCTCCTTATACTCTTTATACCAGTAATATCAGGAACCGGGAATATAATAGAGCCATTTTGAGTAAGTGTCTCCAAAGGAATTCACAGTGATAAAATCAAAATAACATAAAATAGATTCTAAATTAAGATTTTCATTGTTTTCATCAACAAAATTATAACTTTGGGAAGCTTCTTTTTCTTTTCCCTCATATTCAAGATAGCAACCATTTCACATTGTAAGTGATTTGATGCCAATAGTTGAATCAGTCTGTATTTTAATTTAGTATTTCCTCCAGACATTCTTTGAACATGTGTCAACAGGAAGGAACATGTTTCAAAATCCACTTCTAATCATTTCTCTCTTAAAAAAGTTTGAATGTGTCTTTAGTCTCTCCATTCTTTCTGAGATTTGCCAAAAACGCATCAACAAAACAAAATGAAACAAGATAGAAACCCAGAATTATCAGAACAGGTCAAGACCAAATTCCAAAGAAGGTAAAAGTGACCGTGGGGACACTTTCATCTCTATTCTCAGTAACTTGATTTCTCTTAACGATCCTCATCTGCAAGTATTTTATTGTCAGCAAATACCTGCCACATCTCATACCTCAAAAACATTTTAAAGGGTTGCCTCTTTATCATGTCCCATTTTATTTAATGTTTCTCAAATAATAATAATAATAAAAACTCTACAGATCCAGAGGAAACATCCTCGGTGATGGGCTGTCAGGTACGGTGGCAGGGATGAAGGTGGTTTGGGTAGAGAATATTCCTTGTTTTGATCAAGTCACACCACATTGTCATCATCTACTCTGGCCAAGTAACGGGCTGGCTCTAGACATATTTTGTTTTTGCATATTATTGGGTAACTGATAAGCCAGAAGCCCTTGAGCTGCCAGTGCTGAGATATTTAAAATTGTTAAACCGGAAGTGCTGAGGCACATGTATTTCTGCCCAGTGTGTGTGTAGATTGTGTGGGAGGTGGCTGGAGAAATATTTTAAAGTTTGGATTTCACCCATAGAGTACTCTTCTCACTAGAATGAGTTTTAAACCCTTCTCTGAAAAAGCAAAGAAGACGAAGAGTGAGGCCCCCAGAAACCATGTGCTTCTGGTTCACAGACTGCATTCACCCACAGAGAAGCCATTTCCACGTAACATGGAGCAAGCATATAGGAAGCGGGCAGTGGGATAGCATGATGTTACGGAAGATGGCCTCCCTCTGAATGGCACTGGTCTTAGGGTCCTAACTGCCCGACACTTGTAAGAACAAAGCCTCATGCAGTCAGAAGTCAGAAAAGTGTCCTTGTGACCCACTTGATAGGACTGAGGCCAAGAGCTTGCGGCACCCGCGGACAGTATCCAAAGACACCAACTCAACCAAAGCCAAGGATGCTTGGTGTGGGATTTAAATCATGGTGCTCAGTATTCGATAAGATGATGAGGCTTTTAATAATTTATAGCTCAGGAGAGAAGAAAAATTCCCCTAGCACACCCACCAACTTCCCATCTCGGACATCTAGAATAGTCTTAATTGTTTGTTCTTTAGGCTTTTATTTTGTGAAGGTGTTAGAAGAGATCCGTATAGAAAAAAAAACAGTGATGGGGAAGGTCATGTGCATCCAAATGACCAAAGCTTTTGGAGAAAAGGGTCAGAAAAAAATTGATACAAAATCCTTTGGTCAAAACCAAGGGATGTATTGGTAAGTCTATTATTTTATCTGGTATGTAAGTCTATTATTTTATCCAAAAAAATAATTTTCTGGGGAAAATCTCTTCCCTCTCAAGTTTTAAAGGACTAATAATTACCATTGGCAACAATTGGCATCCTGAACTATATTTTTAACTTATTAAATAAAAGATCACTGTTCCAATGGGAAAACAAGGAATAAAAGCAGTAGGCAGCCAGCATTTTTGCCAAATGTATCAGAACAAAGCCAAGACTTCATGATAATTTAGCAGTGAAGGCTTGGGCCTTGATGACATTCATTTTCTAGATGGAGAATCAAGTCCTGGACACAGAACAAGATCAACATGGAACATACATAGAAGGATCATCCGAATATGGACAATGCAAGTAGAAGACAAGGGACAATTCAGACAAGTCTACGACAGGGATTAGTGTTTTCTCCAATTCATGAGTAAACGCAAAGTTTATACCTGAAATCTTACCAGTGAAACTATTCAGTTGAGATAAAAGTATATGTTTATATATGTGATTTTCAAAGTAACTGTTCAGTAAACTTGACATAATTGGACTTAATCATTATGAACAGTTCCTTTTATAGTCCAAAGTCCTGAGTTAAAGAAATAGCCCATGTCTAGTTATTTACCAACCTGAATCAGAAGTCATAATTCTAGTGCCCCTAATCACCTCTTTCAGGATACCGTTTCAACAAAGCATATGTATGTCTGCTCAGACCACAAGTGTGAAAAGCACAGGATGTTATTGCTGAAAGATACGGTTTCAGTCAGATCTTGGCAGGAAACAGAATCTGACTCAGGAGGTTCAAATGAAGAGACTTTCAAGAAGGGACTACTCACTGAAGGGTGGGCACGGGCGAAGGGAGTGGAGGGCCCAGGGACCTGCAAGAGCAGGGAGTCGCTGCTACTCCTGAGTGCCCAGGAGAGCTTGGCTGTGGAGGAGGGTGCCCCACCGGAGCCGTGAGCATGGAAGGACACAGCCCCTGCCACAAATAAAAGGCTAAAGCAGGGAAGGAGTAGGGAAGAAGCGCCAAAACCCTCTCTCCTCCCCTGATCCCCATTGACATCCAACCCAACGAGAAGCTGGAAGGCAAGGGAGCCTAGGTGATATAGTCCATGGGGGCATGGAGCATGACAGGAAAAGGCAGAGACTGGATTTGGGATGGATGGGACAAATGGTGGAAGAGTACCTCAGAAATCTGTCCTTTGTGCTCCGATGGGCCATTGACACGGCCCAGTAGGCAGAGTGGGTAGCAGGTATGCGACTATACGAAGTAGCTTCTACCCGGTAGAGGTCGGAGTTCACTTGTTAAAGGTGCGTCTGGCCTCTCCATGGATACTCGGATGCCTCAGTGCCGAGAGCGGATAGTCCTGGTCAGCCTGTGGTCATGCCAGGAGAGGGGCGATGCCTCCCTAACCACAAGTGCTCACAGGGAAGTTCTGCAGCTGGCTTGTGGCATCTCGGCCCTCAGCTGGGAGAGACCAGTGTCTCTGGAAACGTGAGTGCTGAGCAAGAGGGATAGGGCTGCAGTGGAGTACTGACATGTCCTGTTAGTCTCGTTTGCGGTCTCTGAGGACAGCAGGTAAGAAGCTGGTGGGCCCTCATCCTGCAGCCCGAGGTACAGCTCTGTTTGCCTTCTGGTGCGCTGGTCGAGGATGGGCCACAGGGAAGGTGATCTCGTCTGCCCCGATCTCCTCTGGCAGATCTAGGGCGTGTGTGCACTGCTTCGCCAGTTGCCCTTGTTTATACGCAAAACACAGGCAGGAACCTACAGGGGGAGTGTGGGTGGCAGCAAGGCTCCCAGGACAGACATGAAAACAAGGGAGAGTCCCCTTGCTCCCTGGCCCTTTAGCCAAAATCTGTTTTAATCAAGCACATGTCCACTCATGAAGCCAAGATGACCGTGCCAAACTCTTCCACGATGCTTTGCAGAGTGAGGTGATCAGTGAGACGAAAACCGAACGTCGTGGTCCAGCGTGTGTGACATGACTGTCGCTTGCCCTCTGGCCGGTGGGCAGACATCATAATGGGACAAAGAATTAAACAGGAAAAGCAAACTACGTGCACCCTCTGGAAACAGTTGCATAAGCGCACTTGAATAAATAATATTTATTTGTGGTGCTCTGGGAGTTGCTCAGTGCCATCCCCGTTTATTTTTGATTGCTCCTCACGCTACTAAGTTATGTCTTTAATCTCTTCATCACGAGTAAGGTTTTGACTTCCATACATTCTGCTGTGGGAAAATATTGCTTTTTATTATTCCACTAAAGCCCACTTTGTCGGGGATCCAAGTGGCCATAGCAGCTAAATCTCCTGTTGACTCTTCCTCTCAACTCAATCCCTGAAAATTAGTTGGAACAGATTAGAGTGAGCCCTCCGAAAGTCGTCTTTTGGCTTGAGAGGGGCAGGGAGCTGGAAGGCTCATCTGTTCTTTGATCCTCTGTGACTTCTCTGATCCTGGGAGTCAGCATGACTCATCTCATGCAAGGTCTTGTTGTTCTGCTCGCTTGGAAACTTCAGGCTGCTACAAATAAGGTCCGCTCCTGGCCGCCTTGAACTTCAGCCTTGCAGCTGGATGCTACAGATCTCAGAGCCCCCAAAACCCTGGACCAATGCTGAGGGCTCTTTCCACATGTGCAAGGCCACACTTGCAAAAATAAACCACTTTAACAGTCTGGGGCTAAACTGACTTTTCATTGTGTCAGTGAGGCTTCATCCACCCCTGCCCCCCACCGTATGTAAATGGCACCAGCTGGGTTAGTGGATGGCGACATAGGCAGAGCTTCTGGGGACCCTCTCTCTCCCCTCTTTTTGCACTGTGTGCCTCCACTTGGGTGCTCTAAGACCAGGAATCATGGGGTCGTGAGGAGCCTTGGCAGGAGGAGGCGTCTGGTGGAGGCCCAGCCCAACGCCATGTTGTTATTACACATTTTGAGTGCTCGCTGCTTGCCAGGAGCTGGGCCGCGTTGTCAGTTCAACCCTACAAAATCTGCATTCCTATGTGTTTCTGCACCTGGGGAAATCGAGGCTTACTGATGTAAAATTGTACTCAGCTTGTAGTATTAATAAGCTGTATGCTCAGGTTTGGAACTCAACGGACTTGATCCCCAAATCGGGCATTCTTCACCACTGCTCTGTGTGGTGAAATAAATTTGGTGCTTCCACCCTCCTTTCCTTTGTGACAGAGGAGCTAGGGGTCACAGGGAGGAGCGGGCTCGGTGCCCGAGGGAGGGTGTGGAGCCAGCAGAGGCAGGGCAGAAAGGAAAGTGGTCCAATCAACGTTCCGGTCACGTGTGGGTGATATAATGCTGGTGCCGTCTCCGCCATTTTAACTTGAGAAGAGGGTGAAGTGAGAACACACTCCTTAGAGCATGGCTCCTTCAGACCGCGGACAGGGCGGGGGGACGATGGGGGTGGGGACGTGCGACCCCTTCACTGCCCCTTAGGGAGCTAGGGTTCATGCGACTCTTTGGTTTGCTTATTTCTTCTCAGAGGCTATTCCATCTCTTGTCCCCCCGGGATGTGCGGGACCCCAGCCAAGCACTGTGAAGACCACAACAATAATCATAAAACGATTCCTGGCCACAGGAACTAGACGGCCCCCTGGGTGTAAACGACAGTGCTGGAAGTGTAGATGGGTGAGGGATCAATGAGGAGATCGGGGAAGTCAAGCAGGTGGATGGAGGATCAGGTCCGGGCTCCATCGACTGTGGACACATTTGTCTACAATCTGGTCATTTCAGTTTTCTATGAAGAAAACATCTAGTTATTTACTGACCTATAAACACTAATGTTGTATAACTACTATAGGGCAAGATTTTTTTTACAACCTGGAAAGTTTAAAATATATATTTAGTTAAAAAATAATAAAAATAAATTACAGGGCACCTGGGTGGCTCAGTTGGTTGGACGACTGCCTTCGGCTCAGATCATGATCCCAGAGTCCCAGGATCAAGTCCCACATCAGACTCCCAGCTCCATGGGGAGTCTGCTTCTCCCTTTGACCTTCTCCCCTCCCATGCTCTCTCTCTCTCTTTCTCAAATAAATAAACAAAATCTTAAAAAAAAAATTACAAAATTCCAAGGTATAAAGTGTTTCTTAACTCTAGTTTCTTTAGCAGTTGAGTAAGCAACTTCCCCCGAAGCACTTCTTCAGTCAGACTTTTTGGCTCTAAGCGCAGAGCTCTGGTGTATTTAGGGCTTGAGTGGCTTTGGAGGACGACATTCACTGCTTCTACCTGCTTCTCCTCTTTTCAGGTACTAAGGGGCTTTCGTTACCTGTTCATGCTAATTGCCCTAGCAGTGGGACTATACATGGGGGTAAGCATTACTTTGCAATTTGAAGACTCAGACTCTACTAATTGAAGGTCAAGTGCTCCGATGCTGTATCCCCACCCAGCAGAGGAGAAGCCTGTCTTCATGCAGCAGGTCTGTGTAGCTTTCCAACTGCAAGTATACAATTTTGAAGGCTCACCATGTAGGACTGTTCAACAGTGTGTGCCTCACCGTTTTTTTGCTTGTATGGTCTCTGAGTGTGTGTGTGTGTGTGTGTGTGTGTGTGTGTGTGTGTGTGCGTATTTCAGCCAGTTAGGAGGAGGTTATCATGGTGAGCCTGCCACACTTGTTATCTCCTTTTCAAATAGCTTTACTAAGTGGTTTCCTCGTCAGTCCCTTCAAAAGTGCCTGCCAACTATTCTCTGGGAGGATTAGCTGCCCTACACAAGACTGTTTTCAGTATAGACTCTTGTTTGGATGTGAGGTGCTTGCAACGTGATCATTCATAGCCTTATTTGAAGTTCCATTATTTTAAGTTCATAAAATGAAGGCATTGATACTAAAAAGTTGGCATGGGTCAGTGCTTATCAAATTATCTATTATAATAAGTGCTGATCCTTTATACATCAGCTTTGCGGACTAGACTGCATAAAGGTTAAAATTGTGATTTGCCATCTTGAGAACAATTTGAACGCAGAAAGCTAAAAGTATGTTGGATTCCTTTCATTCTTGGAGACATTGTTTGGTGTTTTATTCAGTGAGTACTTCCTAGATATATTTACAAAGGAGCCAGGCTCAGCATGTCGTCTGGAAGTGGTAGTGTATACACGGGCTCATAGTCCACGGTGAGGAAAGTAAGCTGGGGGTGTGTGCACAAGGGTATAGGGCGCATTTTGGAACTGAAAGTATATATGTGTGTCCCTACCTCATACATAAGCCCATATCTCATATATGAGCCCATACATGAGATAGGGGCACACATATATGCAAATATGGAAATATACACATATATGTACACACATATATAGACAAGCACAGCACATCTATCTCACCCTAAAATACCTGTAGTCTGACCAAATTAAGATGATGTTTATCAAGCAGCTTGCAAGAGTAAGGTCTTTGATTCCATCACATAAAGTTGTAGTGGATTAAAAGTTGGTAGAAACATTTGCTAAGCAAACTGTTGGTGGTAGGTCAACAAAAATAAAAGACAATCTATTTATTTGGACAACAATTATATTTCATTGAATCTAAGATGGTATCAGTATATGATATATCAGTATATCATGGCATCTCAGTATAATATGCCATGAAGTGAAAAAATTCTTCTAATTAAACTCTGACATAATGCTTCTATTGTTCTTGAATTTTTATTTATACTTTAACAATTTTTATTTGTTTTTTTTAAGATTTTATTTATTCACTTGGCAGAGAGAGATCACAAGTAGGCAGAGAGGCAGGCAGAGAGAGGGGGGAAGCCGGCTCCTCACTGAGCAGAGAGCCCGATGCGGGGCTCGATCCCAGGACCCTGAGATCATGACCTAAGCTGAAGGCAGAGGCTTTAACCCACTGAGCCACCCAGGCGCCACCAAAATTTTTTTATTGTTGAAGTATAGTGTTTGACTTATTGAAAGCTTTCTTTTGGGTTACTCTGGACATAGATTTCTATTCATTTAGAACTTTTGAACTCATAGGAAGAGAAATATAAATTCAATATGTTAGTTAAAATATTTCTAAATGACTTCAAATTCATATCTAGTCCTTCTGAGTCACATGTCAATATCATGTCTTTTTCACAGAGTATAGGTCCTGGGCCATTAAGAGATTCCGTAATACGCACGTCTTAAAAGCTAGCCTCACTACTGTCCGAGATTCTCTTCCAAGTCACTGACACCTCCTCCTGCAAGTTTCGGTGTGCACACGTAAGCAGTAACTTCCATCATGATGGCCAAATTCCAACTTGTTAACACATGAAGATGTGTGTCTTAAAACCAGGGAAGTATGCTAAAAAAAACTTTTGAAGTGCATCCTGTAGTTAAAAATTCCAGGGCAACCCTTCAAAGATAGGCTTTGTCTATTAGAAATCTCCAGAGTAAAGTTAAGTACTAATTCTGTTAACATGTGACTGGGAGAGACCAGTAATCTAGAGGATTCTCAAATTTTTGAGTTTGTCAGAATCATGTGTTGTGTTCAAAATGCTGATTCCTACATCCATCCCCGATCCACCAAACTGGAATCCCCGCCCGTGCCATTTTGACATCAGGACACTGACACAGGTGGTCTGGGCAACTGTGATTTTTTTTTAAGAGAGAGAGAGAGCATGCACATGAATGAGGAGGATGGGGGCAGAGGGGTGACGGAGGGAAAGGGAGAAAATCTTAAGCAGGTTCATACCCAGGACAGAGCCCGACTCAGGGCTTGATCTCATGACCCTGAGATCATGACCTGAGCTGAAATCAAGAGTCAGACAAGAGTCACATCAAGAGTTGATGTGCATTAAGCTCTCAGACCGTACGTATGCTTGGAGACTTTGTGAAGTCCATGGCAGCCAAAAGAAAGCAAGGCACTTTAAAAAAAAGAAGAAGGTCATAATGTAGCCCTTTACTGGGAGGATCCCAGGAAAAAAAGAGCCAAGATATTTTGATGCCAGATTAGAAAGTGAGTCAGAAACTGCCAATTCTTTAAAAAATTATAAATAAGGGGTTTGGAAGTTACACTTATGTTTATCTTCTAGTGCTTACCTTGACCTTTTTTTTTTTTAAACATTTAATTATTTATTCAACCCACATATCCTGTAAAGCCTAAGGCTTTTCATCACTAGGCAAACCCTGATAATGAGTCTGGTGAGGGTGGTCCTGATTAATATTTTATTACGTTATAAAAGGGGTCAGCTTAAGGTTAGGCCAAGGAAGTGCCATGTTATTAGAGAAGCAAAGTAGCAGAATCATTTCCTATGATTCGTGTGTTAATCAGAAAGCCCAGCCTTTCCAAAATTCCTAATGAAATTTCCAAATGTCGTAGCAATAATTTCTAATGTGACTTTTTAAACCTACGTTCTCTTATGTCAATAGTTCTAATGTTTAAATGACTTCCAATGCCTAGCTAATTCTTTAGTCACTTAGGAAACTGGTGATCCAAAAAAAAAAAAAGGTCAGAACAAAACAAAACAAAAAAGCCTCTTTTGGCCCACAGGAGCAATTTGTGAACTATCTAGTCATCGCATGCCAGGTTGGAGTGAGGAAGGCTATAAGGGAGAGGAAGTGAAGTCTCCCTTAGGGGGATGTGGATGCCTGGCCCTCATTCTGTGAATGAGGTGAATGGAAAAGTTATGCCATCTTGCAGAAGGTGAAGGGAATGGAGGAACGGGTGAGGCCCGAGATTAGATCACCACAGCTCATTTCCTCTCACCATATGCAATTTGTCTTCTAGAATAAGTCATGGCGTTTTACACTCGTGTGGTAGTTTCGAGTGGACAGCCTGTTCTCACACCTACATTACCCTCTGATAGTCTCAATATCTCTTCGAGAGAGGGACAGTGTTTCCGTCCTTTAGATTTTCCTGAGACGAATGACTTCCCATTACTCAGGAAGGCTGGTTGGTATCTCACACGGGACCAACGGTGGGACTGAGACTCAGACACAGGTCTTCTGACTCCAAGTGGAGCTACTTTTACCACTCATACTGCCCTTGGTCTTGGATCGGGGCGGCACTTGGTGCTTCCAGATGTGGCTTTATATTTGGAGGTGGCAGGACACCCTACGACTAGAATCTCTTGCAGATGAGTTCATAGATTCAGAGCCCTGATTTGAGAAAGAGCTGTTGGAAAAACATGCCTGATTCTTCACGTTAGGACCCGCCACGATCGGGGGCGGAGAGAAGTGGGCAGATAGGTAGGAAGAGTTCGTCACATGCTCCCACGTCTAAACTCTCTCACTCTCAAAAAAACTCCTGCAAGTGTGAATGCACAGGTGAAGTTTATGGATTTGGTCAAGGTTAAAAAACAACCGAGTCCATGCCTGCTCCCTTGGAGGACTCCACTGGATCCACAGGACTGGATATGGGAGCAAAGCTCTCTGTGGGGTGCCCGGAGATCCAGGTTTTCAGCAGACATGGTGAGTGTCCTGTTTTTAGCTTCTCAGACTGGCCCACACTCACTGTTCTTGCAGATTTATTTGCTATAAGCAACCTTGACTCTCTCCCAGCTGCCCAGAGCCTCGATCTGCTTTCTAAGATACGTCAAAGGACCCCACACCAGCAAGAACACATGCACTGCCCTTTACTTGTTTTGTTTTGTTTTTAAGTAGGTTCTATACCCAACGTGGGTCTTGAACTCTTGACCGTGAGACCAAGAGTTGCATGTTCTACCAACTGAGCCAGCCAGGCACCCCTGAGCAGGTGTAGTTTTTAAAAACTGCCTGTAACATCCAATCCCTCTTTACCATTAAAGCTGTCTTTATTAGAAATGAAAACTTAGAGAACTGGAAAGGGAATATTTCTTTGGGGATAATATTTGTCCCAAGACCTAAGATTATTTTTCAAGAATGAAGCAAATCTTTAGAAATTTAGATTCTTGTGCTCGCTTCGGCAGCACATATGCTAGAAATTTAGATTCTTGATAATAATTTTGTGGATGACCCTTTTGGTCTTCTTAACTCATTACTGAGGTAGAGAGGACAGATGAGGGTGCTCAGGTGTGCATCATGTGATTTGCCTAAGATCACATAGCTTGGTACAGCAGCGCTATTTCTAGAATTCCTGCAAGTTGTTCCCGGGGCAGGAGGCTCTGGGAGGAGACCCCAGAGCCTGTGACAGCTGACCTGTTCTTGCTGTAAACATCACTTTGGCAGATCTGTTTCATCAGGGGCCATCGGCAATAAGGAGCTCCCATGAACTTCTTCTGGGTGTGGTGCTGCCAGACCCAAGGCTGAAAGGTCAAGAGAACAAAGTTGGTCAGCTGTGCAAGAGCTGACAATGATGGGACCCTGCTCAGATCCTATTCCATCCCCAGCTGCTTCTGCTTTCTCTGGAAAACTCTACCTCATTCCCCCAAGCACTCAGTCCACAGCTCAGTTCAGCCTGTTCTAGAACCAGAGCCTCACTTCGCCTCCCCTGGGGAACACACTGGTGCACATTTTAACTTACTGCTCTCTGAAAATGATTCTGGGAAACAGTTTGGTCACGTTTACATGTTTACTAAGTCTTACGCTCTTGTGATGTGCTAAACCCTGCCCTAGGCACAGGCAAAATTGCCATCAGCTGGTGTCAAAGCAGAAAGACTTTCAGATGATACCAGACACAAAAACTAAACCAAACACAGTCTCATACACCTACATTTCTCTGCTTGCCCCTTGGAAATGTTTGTGTTCAAGGCTGCCTTCATGATTCGATTTAAATTCAACCTATCTGGGGGTATCTGGTTGGCTCGGTCAGTAGAGCGCATGCGACGTTTGATCTCCAGGTTGTGGGTTTGAACCTCATGTTGGATGTAGAGATTACATTTTAAAAAATAACAATTAAAATTAAAAAAAAAAACCTATCTACTAAAGAGGTTTGGGAGGAAGGCACAGTAAACATGGGACAATTTGACTTGACCATGAGGGTTTGGAATCCTTTCAGAGCCTTTCCCACTTTGCCTATCCAGAAGAAAATGTTGGGTATTTGGTTACAGGCAATCAGAATGTGCAAAATTAAACACAAATTGCCAGAGCACATTACCTAGGCTTATTTTCCTTCTTGGCATACTACCGAATTTAAGAAGAAAAAGTCACGATGGCAGTTTAAATGAAAAAGGTGTACTAGGTTGAATGGTTATTCAGTTTTGTTTTTTTTAAGATTTTATTTATTTATTTGACAGAGAGAGATCACAAATAGGCAAAGAGGCAGGCAGAGAGAGAGGGGGAAGCAGGCTCCCTGCTGAGCAGAGAGCCCGATGTGGGGCTCGATCCCAGGACCCTGAGATCATGACCTGAGCCGAAGGCAGAGGCTTTAACCCACTGAGCCACCCAGGTGTCCCGAATGGTTATTCAGTTTTATTGTTT
>CM053607.1:32774453-32794948 GCA_028646535.1 Procyon lotor | reverse complement strand
GCTCAGGTCATGATCTCAGGGTCTTGGGATCGAGCCCCACATCGGCCTCTCTGCTCGGCGGGGAGCCTGCTTCCCCCTCTCTCTCTGCCTGCCTCTCTGCTTGCTTGTGATCTGTCTCTCTGTGTCAAATGAATAAATAAAATCCTAAAAACAAAAAAAGAATAGTATCTAGCTTTTGAGGTTATTTGGAAAATTAAATATGGTAATCCATGTAAAGGGCTCTGCATGGTGTCTGGCACAAAGATTTCCATAATAGATTTGTTATTAATCATTATTCCAATTAATCACTCTTTCCTCACAAAGTGGTATCCAGTAACCTTTCCTAAGGTCAGCCTGAATTCTAAAGTAGGCCATCAGGACCATTAACCATGCAAGCACCGCTGTATTTTAATAGGCAACAGAGCATGGAGCTTTGAAAGGAGACTGACTTGGCTCAAGTTCCATCCTGGACATTATAGGGATCTGAGCTAATTATTTAAATTCATTCTGACTCAGGATCCTCTTTCATAAACTAGGCGTGATAATATTAACTACTTCATGAGATGGTGGTGAGGAACGAGTGAATCAATACACATGAGATGCTCCCGAATGGGGATGGCACACAGCGAACCCTCAATGGGTGATACCCACTACTGAAAACAAAAAAGCAGAGTGAGCACTTGCTAAGCATGTGTTTGCTTCTGGAGAGATGCAGAGAGAATATTTTGAATTGGATTGCATGGAAAATTCGGGAAATCGGAAGCAAAGACTCTACCTTGACTTCCCGCCTCCTCAATTCCCTGCATTCCAGATTTTGTTCCTTCCATCTTCCTAAAATTGTGTTTTTGAAGGCTCATTATGTCCCGCCCAACAGCCTCAGCCTCATCTTGTAGTGGGGGTAAGAATTTCAGAGGTCAACTAGCCTAACACTGGCAATTCTCAGGAGAGGACACCTAGGCTGAGAGAAGTCCTTTGGCTTGTCCAGAGCTAATCTGTGACAGACCAAAAGTCATCCATCAACTTTATTGGTTGAGTAGGTGCTAGATGACAGTGGGTTTATATTGATTTTTATTGGACAAGTCGGGTGTGGGACCGGGGACCCAACATGCAGCTGGTGTAAGAGCTCTGCTCTCTCCTCTTCTTCACCCTGCTCTTTCTGCCCCGTGATCCTTGCTCCACGAGGCACTGGCCCAGCTGATACCCTAAGAGCACTGCTCGGCCTTCCCCAGTGGGACCTAGGCCCTGTGACCCCCCTTAGCTTGAAGACCCTGTTTCCCGATGGATAATGTTTTTCCTTCCCTGTGACTTGCCTCTCTGGGCCACGTCCCCATTTCCCTGCTGGCTCACTTGTTTCCTTGGGCTGGCTGCCTTGCTTGGCGGTTTTTCGTGAGGGCTCTGACAGATGCCAGGAGTGAGGGGAAGCGCTCCGAAGGGGCTCAGTGATTGGACAGGCAGACTCGGTGATGGATGAGCCCTCTCTCTGGGGAGCTCTGGGTCAGAAGAAGTCCAACTGATAAGTTTTTCCAGAACTGAGTTACCCAGAAACAGGGCAGCAGCATCCTACCTCTTTTGTGGCTTTCGTATTGATTTTAAAGAAAATTCTCAGTTCCACGTCTTACTAGAAATACAGCTCCATCCACGATAAACTCAGATACATGTGCTATGAATTGTTTTAGAGATAACAGTTGAGGGGAGGGGAGGAAGGAAGAGAGGGGTCCTTAAAAAATCCCTTTCAAAATATTTTCTTTCTTCTAAGTATTGAAAAGGCACAATATAACCCTTTCTTCTTCCAAATGATCTCACAGCTATTTATTGAGGGGAAATACCAAATGTTTATTTATTTTGTTTAAAGGAGCTTCTTTCGTCCTGATGATTCACATCGATATCATTTTCCTCCCCGCGACAGAGGCGCTGAGACAAAGCCGCAGCCCAAGTGATATGCCGGTGTCAGAACAATTCCTGCCCTGAAGGAGGGCATGCGACCTTCTTTATTCCCCCTTCACAGACGTCCTTGAGCCCTTGAGACGGATGTGAGCGAGTTTTTCAGTGCTCATGCAAAACAACCATCTAAACATAACAGATGACATCAGCTTGGGCTTTTCAATTCCTGGATGGCAGCGGCGTGTTAATCCAGCCTTCATCCTGGATTTCATAAACTAAAACAAGAGCGCCTGGCAAGAGGACAGCGCTGCTGCTGGGTTGAGGAAATTGATGACGGGGAAGCATGCGGGCAACCCAGTGTATAAAACTCATAAACGTGTAGGCAGAGGCTCAGCTACCACTTTGGACGGCTGCTTCCCGCCAGCAAAGACCACGCCGCCCGCGGACAGCCGAGCCAGACCCTCGGGGGAAACATGAAGAGCCTCCTGCTGCTGGCCACGCTCCTGGTCCCTGCGCACCTGGCGGCGGCCTGGAGCGCCAAGTACGCGGTGGACTGCCCCGAGCGCTGCGACAGCGCCGAGTGCAAGAGCAGCCTGCGCTGCAAGAAGACGGTGCTGGACGACTGCGGCTGCTGCCGGGTGTGCGCCGCGGGGCCGGGCGAGATCTGCTACCGCACCGTGTCGGCCATGGACGGCGTCAAGTGCGGCCCCGGGCTCAGGTGTCAGTTTTACAGTGAGGAGGATGACTTTGGTGAGGAGTTCGGTATCTGCAAAGGTAAAGGGTGACCCCTTGCTTCTCCCCGCCCCCCGGGGGAGGGGGGTACACTGAGGACTTTTAGCCAGCGTGGGAGTTGCGGAGGCTTTGCTGCCAAGGACAAGAGGGAAAATGCAGGTGGCTTAGGGACGAGGCCCCCGCACAGGTGTTGTCACCTGGAGAGGGAGAGGAGAGGAACTCTGCAAAACAGCGCCTGCGGTGCAGGAAGGCACAGAAAGCGACAGGGCATTTCACTCCTTATGTGGAGGAGATTTACCAAAAAAGTTGCAATGACAAATTGTGGGACCTCCCTTTCTGGAAAACTTTAAGAACTCGACAGGTAATCTGTTTGGATGGTTTAGGTTCTCTCTCTTGTACAGCACAGTGATTACAGAGGTCTGTGCTAGATAACCTCTAGCGGTGTCTAGCCCCGGGCTTAGGGATTCTTTGATCTTGAAAGGGTCCGCGGGTTGGAGGGCATCTCTCAAGATCAAATATTTCTGATGAACACTAATGCACTTTGTGAAACAGGGTGGGCTTAAGCCATCTAGCAGAATGACTCACATTCTTAAAAGAGGGAATCCTGGAGTATAAAACAAACCCTATTCCACTTTATAAAGGAGTTTGGTCATCTAGAAAAATAGCAGATGGTTTAAGACAAGTAAAAATAACAGTAAAGAAAAATTAAAAATGGAAGTCTGTAAAGAATGAGAGTTTACAGACCTAAAGACGAATGTCATTAGGTTGAAATCATAGCTAAATAATGTAGTTACACAGTTAAAGAATTTATTTCAGACTTAGTGACGGGAGTTTAAAATGTTTAGAATCAAAAGAATGGTGATTTTAAGATACTTTATAAGTGGATACCTCATGATCTCATCATTAAAAGCTATTATCAAGATGAAACACATAACTATAGCCCCATTCATCAATTATGTAATAAAAAGAAGCCTTTAAAATGATTAAAGGGACTGGAAAATTTATTTATTATATTTTCTTTCTTATTTCATTCTTGTATTTTATGTATTTAGTATAGCTGTTTGCTTTCATGAATCATAATCATCCACCATCGAGACAGTTTCATTAATTCACCTACCTTTTAGACAAATACGTTATAAATTAATTTACTTTTTAATCTACAACGTATACTAAAGTTTAGGATATAAATGCTTGGACTATTAGAAGAATCTTATTTTTTGCTCCGTTTATTTTTGTTAATAACCGATGAAAGGCAGAATACTGAGGAACCATTTTTTGGTGAACATTCACAAACTTTTAAGCTGACTAGGATCTGTATATTCTATAAATTTTACATAAGGCAATTAAGGAGGAAGGGGTTAATACAATCAAACTTATGATATAGCAAGTGTACGCAGTGGATTGCTTTCTCTCTTGGCGTAAAAATCGCCTCTATAAATGTCTATAAATGTATCTCTATAAATGTAAAAAATCTCTATAAATGTAAATGCAATGTCACCCTTGGGGAAAGAAAAGTTGCAAGGCATCTGGGATCTTTAGCAGTTGAACATTCTACTGAATGAATGAGGTAGCTGTTAATGGGGTAGATTTTTAAAATGTATTTAAGACTGTTCTGTTTGGCAGGCTTTCGATCGCGAGTCTAGTTTCGAACATTCTTCTCTCTGCTGGAAATAGTGACCCTGTGTGAACCTCAGCGACTCTACACAGGGACATCGAGTTTTGCTGTGGGCAGACTCCCTCCTTGAGCTTTTTCACAGAGGATTCATAGGGAAACCGTCCACTTTAGCTGCACATCCAGATGTTTTCTAAGTATTCAGATGTTTGGCACCACACTGCCGAGTTAACAGCGAGCCAGCCAATACACATTTATTGAACACCTGCTACCCACCCAGTGCTGGTCAATACACTGGCGCTGCAGTAGGAGCGCAACTGAGAGTTTGGCTCAAGCGTTAGTTTTCGATATCACTAGCAACACAGTCAAATCCCAATCCTGTGCGCTTTTCGGCAAGAGGCTTTTTAGGATCCTTTTTAAGGACGGTTCTTCCCAACCGAGGGGCTAATATTTAAAACCAGACTCCTTGGGACGCCTGGGTGGCTCAGTCAGTTAAGTGTCTGCCTTCAGCTCAAGTCATGATCCCTGAGTCCTGGGATCGAGCCCCGCATCGGGCTCCCTGCTCACTGGGGAGCCTTCTTCTCCCTCTCCCTGCTTGTGCTATCAATACATAAATAAAATCTTTTAAAAAAAAATTCCTCTGTAATCTCAAGAGTGACAGCGAGAAGATTTCTAAATCTCTTCCAAAAATAAATTTCATTAACATCTACCTCGATCATTCTCTGGCATATTGGGTTGCAAAGGTCTCAGCTGCTTCACCACTTATTTCTTTCCCCATTTGTGACTGTCCAGTTAGGAGAATATTCTCATGCCAAGAGAATAAATATTCTGCATCTATTCTGCTTGGTTGTTAAAGAATAGGTCATAAAAAAGAAAAGAAGACAGGGTCTATGGAGATATTGTTTATGTCATAAAGACCCTGCCTTTGTAATAAATAGATTCATCCTCTTCTCAGTATCGCATGTTTTAGTCTGAGTATGAACACGCTGAAGTTCTAAACGCTTCCAGATTTGGGGAGGTATACAGATAAATTCTCAGCTCTCTTGTTCTTCTTGTTGCATGTTGCGTCTTAGATTTGCAGAAGGCTTTACTAGTAAATCCTCTTAACCTCTGGGGGAGTTGGGTAACTATGCTGCCATTTCCACAGAGGAGGAGCGGACTGAGGAGGGATCACTTGACAGAGGGCTGGCAGGACACCCTCCTCAGCCCTTGGCTAGTGTGGATGGAGCCCTTTCCTATCATCTCAAATAGTACGTTGTTGGTGAAGACAATGGATTCAAAGGCGACATCACATCCTTTAAACTGTTTGAGGAGCTGATGCATGTGTCTGATCCATTACCCCCTTTACCGAGCTGTCACAGGAGCCCTCTAGGGAACTGTGAGAACTCACCTGTCTATGTGTATCTAAGCAGAGAGTGAACAGGATTAAGTCTGGTTCGAGGATGTTGGTTACGCGTAGCTGCCTTCAACTAAACTTCGCGGCTGGACGCGGCCCCCGAGGAGTCCATGATCTGATCCTAGTGTGTGATTTGTGACTGAAAGTACCAACTTCCAAAGCTTGGGTTTTTTCAAAAATTGGATTTTACCTGACAGTCAAGATTCTTAAGGGTCGTTCAGCATCTGGAGGCCGTGCGCGCAGGGGCTGTGAGGGGAATTGTGCCCGAAGAGCAGCTGCCTCTCTAACCCTTCCCTTTGTCCTCAGACTGTCCCTACGGCACCTTCGGGATGGAATGCAGGGAGACCTGCACCTGTCAGTCGGGCATCTGTGACAGAGTGACCGGCAAGTGTCTGAGATTTCCCTTCTTTCAACACTCGGGAGCCAGGTCTTCCGGCAGGAGATTTGTTTCTCACTCAGGTAAGAATTGATTTCAGTATAAACACTAGGAAAAACCCTCATTTTTAGCTTTAGTAACTAAAGAAATATTTAGATGACAAGCACAAAGCATGGGTTTGAATGATTTTGTTAGTTTCCTCACGGGAAACAGGGCGGTGGTTGAGTTTGGTTGCTGTTGTTTATGTGTTTGTTTGTTTGAAGATTTCATTAATAATTTGGGGGATTATACATTTTTTCCATAAAGTTTACCCTGTCTTGTGAAGAATAAGCTTGATTGGTTACCAAAACACCTGTAATAAGAAAATAACCAAGATATGAAAAGTTCTTCAAATTCTTCAGTGATCTGTTTTATATACATACTAGACAAAGCTACTTTTCTCTCAAGTTCATGTAGAAAAAAATACACTCAGGAATTTATCAGATAAGGTTTAAGAGCCAAGATAGAAAATAGAGAACGTTTCTTCTTCTTCTCCTTTTTTTTTTTTTTTTTAACAAAATGGGAGTATTTAAATGGCATATTTCCAAGCATGTGTTTTTATGGATTTTTGGAGCGGGTAAGAGACAGTAACTGTGATTGAAATTTGGAAATTATCTCTAGGCCTTTGAATGAAATTTTAGTAATAGTCACACGATGTTTGTTCATGCATGTTAATTTTGTATCCAGGTTGTTAAAATGTGAGAAATACAACATATTTGGCTTTCTTAGGCAATAAATGACCAGTATAGTAAAGCTTCATTAAATTGAAAGTAGCTCATTTAAAACAACTTGTAGCCATAGAAACTGCAGTATCAACAAACTATGCAGTCCCTCCTCGCCCCCCACCTTAAATATAAATAGTTAACAATCCAAGTCCATTTTATTTAGTTTTTCTTTCTGGTTTTCTGCGCTTCAAGTTAACTAAGATTTGAAATATTTGGCAAATGTACTGATTCCCAGCTTTACCTCCTCCTTGCACATGGATACAATTAAGTACATTAAGAGAAAAAAGGAATACTGCACTTTTAAGTGAATTTTTATGTTGAAGCGTGGCTGTGCTCTTGAACATCAATTTAAAATGAACCTCCCCTCCCTTTTAAAGCTATTAGGTAAGTATCCTTGTGAAATTGAGATTCATTAATATTTTAAGTACTTATGACTTGTCCTACAATCCTTGAAAAGCAAAATGGAAAAAGATTGAGTTTTAAGTCCTAAAAAAAAGTTCGTATTGTGGTAATATTTACATAACAAAATTAACCACTTTGAAGTGAACAGTTGAGTGGCAGTTAGCACATTAACAGCGCTGCATAGTTGCCACTTCGGTCCAGTTCTAGAACATTCTCACCACCTCAAAATAAAACCCCACTCTCCATTAAGCAGTTGCCCCCATTCCTCATGACCCATCCCCCAGCTCCTGGTAACCATCAATCTACTTTCCGAGACCTACACATTTTTTGAATGATTTGATTACTTCAGTACAAGTTTGAAACCTATTGTCTTAGTACGGCTAATTATCTCAAACACTTGCATCTTCTTTGGTCTCATTTTGCTTTCTTAAAACTGCAGGCTACAGACCACTTTGAAGAACCACTTTTGTACTCTTCATTTATTTACGCTTGCACCTAAACCTTTCCCACCAAGAGAAAATTGACTCTCTTATGAATCTGGTGTTTGGGATGAATGTTTGGGAGACCACGAGAGCTCCTTTGGAATAAGCCTCAGGAAAGGAACACCCATCCCTCCCACTGCACACCCAACCACACATCCTCTTCTCCACTGGACTTTTGTGCAGTCTCTTTCCCTTGAGCCTGTCACCCTCTGTCATTTGCATGCACATTTTGCAGACCTACTGACTACTATATAGATGTTTTGGATACAGATATCTTGCTGGGTGGAAGTTACATTAGGTATACATGCATAAATTAGGTATCAAGATTCTTAGTAGAAATTTGTGGGAAAAGCGTTTTCTGACCTAAGGTGTTTGCTTTCATTAGCTACAGAGGCGGCAAAAGATGATTACCAGTGTAATCTTGGTAAACCTTAGTCAGGTTCAGGCTGGAGAGCAGAATGTCCTAAAGGCCTCGAGGGGAAGCTACACCGGAGCTCCTCTGCTCAGTGGTCTGTTGTCTCTGTTGGACTTGTCAGGGTGCAGGTGCCACTGTTTGTAGGAGGGGGCTGGGGGGGCTCGGTCTTGCAATAGACTTCATATCACCTCTACGCAGATCAGTTTACAAAGCCTTTGTAAGTCGTTCCAAGGTTTGTCCGCACAGGGACTTCTTGAGGTCCCTTCCATACCTTGATTGCACGAGTTTATCTTCTCTAGCTTTCTTCCTATTGGCTACTATTTTCTTGGCAAGTGGGCTTCCTGTCTTCCTATTTCCATTTGTTGTTGTTGTGAGATTTCCAATTTTCTAAGTCGGGGAATTTGCAAGGGGCTTTTTTTTTTTTTTTTTTAGATTTTATTTATTTATTTGACAGAAAGAGAGATCACAAGTAGGCAGAGAGAGAGAGGGGGGGAAGCAGGCTCCTTACTGAGCAGAGAGCCTGATGTGGGGCTCGATCCCAGGACCCTGAGATCATGACCTGAGCCCAAGGCAGAGGCTTTAACCCACTGAGCCACGCAGGTGCCCTCAAGGGCCTTTTTTAAGGGGGTGGTGGGGACGGTAAGATCTGGAATATTTGATTACTTTGCACACATTCCTCTGCCAGGCTGCCCGGCCATACAGCATTCCGTATTAATATTTTATATTAAGGCAAAGACACCTCGCTACTCGTAGAAGCAAACAAATTTCACTTTGGAAAATTCTAAATATTATAAACTTTTATGCAGAACAAGAGCTATCTTTAGAAAAGTTCTGTCCTTTGATCTGCCATCTGCCTTCTGGAGCCACACAATAAACTAAGCTCTCTTCCACACCAGATAGTATGAAAAGCTTACTTAAAGTTCTACTCTTACATTTGCTCATTCTGTAAGTATTTATTAAGCGCCTACTGTGTTCCAGGCACAGTAGCCATGAATAAAGCAAAACTCCTGCCTTCTTGGAGCTGATATTCTAGTGGTGGAGTGAGATAATGCATGGAAAAACAAATGCATGTATAAGATAACGTCCAGTGATGATAGGTATATGAAGAGAAATCATTCAGGGGGTGCTGGTGTGAATGGGAGGTGGCAATCAACAGAGAGTGCGTGGATACAGTAAGCACAGATTCTTTGAATCTATTAAGGATTTTATTGTATGCCCTTCTAATACAAAAATAAAATAAAACTGTTCTTCATCTTAGAGTTATAAACATCTGGACATGATTTGTATTCCTTCTAATTTCAGAGGATGACATGGCATCTGGAGATGGCAATGCTGTGAGAGAAGAACTCGTAAAAGAGAATGCCCGCTCTCCTGTAATGAAATGGTTAAATCCTCGCTGATCCTGGGTGGGATTTCTGAGAGAAGATTCTTATTTTAATGATCATTCAACACACAGCCAACATTTTAGGAACTGTCTAGATTATAGCATATGGATGTGTGATATTGGGAGGCCAAGTGTGTGGGTCCGGGAAAAAAAAATGTAGGCTACTAACAATCCATAAAATGCATATGACTGAACACTTTTTAGGTATTTGTTAAATATTTGAATGCATATAGATTTGTTAAATATGTGTTTATATTAATACTGAAGAACTGAAAACGCAATTTAGATAATCTTAATGTGGATGCAGGTCAGCCAAAGAGAGAGCTAGCCAAAGCTGAAGACCAGAGTGAGTCCACATGTCCATGACTCGGATGTACATTGATGTTGGGATACAAGATGGAAGGAGAGTTAGGAGTGAGAGAAGGGGGGGTGGGTAGTGAAGTATGATAGTTAGGTCTTCCTTCTGGTAGCATCAATAGAATTTAGTTGTGCTTTTTATTTACCTGGGAAAAGTCAACACAAGGCAATCCCTGAAGGAAGTGGAATGTTTGAATCTTGTGGGAGGTTGAGTAGCAGCCTTGAGTTGAGGCAGGTTTCAAAGGGCTGCTACTTGTCATGCCCAGGTTACCTTATCTGAAGGATGATTCTGAGGCAGGTGGCAAATGTACACTCTCATAAATGGTTTTAAAGAACGTCACCCCAGACTGAGAGAGCTAGGAAGTATTTTGCCCACTTGGAAGAGGTGTGAAGGTAAATATTTATATAATTTGTAAGCAATTATGTTAGTATGAGTTATCCTCCATACCCATACTTACAACCTTGAGAAGATGAACAAAATACCGTTTGTTAAAATAGGTAAAGGTGTCCAAACACCCAAGGTGTTGTAAATTTATTATTAATAATTATAACAATATTAATAGTAATAAGCATAAGAAAAACCTAGAAAAAATTAGTCATTATGGATTTATAAAATGTCAGAAAATGAGCAACAGAAGAAATTTATTTAAAAGTAAGTGCAGTGACTTAGATGAGTTTCAGATTTTGTAGAAGATACTTTTTATAGATTTGGAAAAGAGTCAATTTTTTAGTAGGAAATGTCAACTTTAAAATATTGTTCATTTTCTTATTTTTCTTTCCTTTAAAGTTGGTTGATAAGTGGAATTATGAGTACACTTGGGAGGACCTTAGCACAGATAGGACTGTTGTACTAGATTTTGTTGGGAAATATTTGCAGAAGTATTTTATTTGGAGTGAAGATTATTTAAGAATTATTTCACTATTTACCTATATTTTATTCTCAAAGTTTGCCAACAGAGTTGTCAATGTGTGTGTGGGTGGGTGGGTCTTTGAATGTAAGCTGAATAAGCTGTTAGGAAATGTTTTAAGAGGCAAAGTTTATGATTGTTCAATAAAAAAATAAGACAGCTGCTTCGAGTCCATTCATGATTTTGTTAAATTATTAAATTATTTGAAAGATTCATCCAATGAGCAAGAACTCTTGTATGCATATTAAAGGGAGGCTTCTCAACTGACTTCGCTGCTACAGATAAGCATTTTCTGTGAAAACATGAGGCTAGAATATTTATTTCTTTGCCTCACATTTTTGGTCTCCTCATGACTTACAGCTTCCTGAAAAGCAGATCCCCACATATTATCCCATTTTATAGAGGCAAAAACAAAAGAACTCTCCCGTTAGTGTTTGAAGGTGTTTACACTTTAGAAGACATAGACAAAGATGAACCTTTCAGTGCCTATAAAAGAAGAGAGTAGGGAGCCTGGGTGGCTCAGTCAGTTAACCATCTGACTTTAGGTCATGATCCCGGAGTCTGATCTCCCCCTCTCCCTCTAACCCTCCCCTTTCTAGCGCTCTCTCTCTCTCTCTCTCTCTCTCTCTCTCTCTCTCTCTCTAACAAATAGATAAAATCTTGGGGGAAAAAAGAATAGAGTAGCATTCAGCTTTGCAGCTTGATCATTGTATCCAGCAACAGGATAGGTTCATTCAACCTTATGATGGGCAAATTAGGAAAACATTTAAATGAATTGACACAACGCAAAAAAAAGTCTGTGTTAGCAAAAACATCAATTTGCCTGAGTTAATCTTTTTCCTTTTTTTAAGATGGAAGAAACTGGATGTGAATGAGATAAAAAGTTATATCAATGTAGGATACTCATATTACTATAAAATTAAAACAACGCACTGAAAATCTTTACTTCTATCGGTGTGCAGTGAAGTTCAGGACATGCTGTCAGAGAGTGAAGTTACTTAAAGATCCCCCGACTTGTCACAGACCAAATGTCCCCTTGGGGAAGGGTAGAAAGTGGAGTAAGAACTGGACCAGGACAGGACTTGCCTTTACTCATGCTCGGCAGCAGGGGAGACCATAGGCAATACAATCTAACAAAGGTGGGCTTATCTGCTCTCAGGTGCAGGCATGTTTTCTAGCTGTCCAGCTTGCTGGTACCAGGACCTCTTTGTGCCTTTCACTCCAAATGCTAGTCCCTCTCTATCCCGAAATGCTCTGTAGCATTCTGATTCTATTCTTCATGGTAGTGAATCCAAAATCTTTAGATCTTGCACTTTTGATAGCAATATTTTTGAGCATGCAATTTTAAAATATATACAGAGCATAGGATTAATGCAGTGTTTGTTATAAAACATCTACTCAAAGTAGAAATTTTTAAAGGGTAAAAAATAAATATGAATAAGAGTGCTGAGAATATTTCTCCTGCACCCCTATGGACTATCCCAGGAAACACTGGAGAAGTAAAAGGAAATGCCATATGTCAGTGGTCTCCAGTGAGACTCAACCTCATTCGATATTGAAGAGAAACCAAGCTGGCACATATTCCACACAACACATATTTCTAGAATGAATGGATTAATGGATGGATGGATGGATGGATATGTGAATGGGTGGTTTGGTAGATAGGTGGATAGAAAGATGTTTGGGAAAAAAGATGGGTGAGTGGATGTCTGGGGGAATGAATGAAGAAACGAATGAATGAAGAATGAATGAATGAATGAAGCAGGTGACAGGCCTATCTTCAGCAGAGCAGATAGAGCAGATGGCCTCCCATCCTTTTAACCTGCCAGCTCCCATCTCCCCAGTGGCTACTTACCCTGCTTGTCAGGACCCGAGGAGATTGAAAAAAGTGGGGACATATTTGAGAGTCAGTGTATCTGACAAATAAGGTTGCCCAGGGCAACAGAAACAGGGAGTGTTTCTCTATCAGGTGGTGGGGACATCACCCGTGGTAATGAGAAGTGTAAGGTAATTTTAGTGATAGCCAGATTAGAGTTGTCATTTTCTGTGAAAGGCAATTAGGGACGACTGTTGTTTCCATCTCATATTTTATTCTTTTCCTTTATCCTGAGGTCCCTCAGAGTAAAGGATCTGTGGATATAATTCAACATCACATAGATATTTGGAGGGAAAATCAATTACTTCTGATCATCCATAGTTGGTGTTAATCATTGAACTAAGCCCTGGCCTTAAAAGGGTGCATGAATCTTGGAACACTGAAAAAATTAACTTAAATTAAATTAAAAATAAACAAATGGGTGCATGTCACAGACCAGCAATTCTCTAAGTTTATTATGCCTTAGAATTTTCTGGAGGCCTTGTGAAAATACAAATTATTGATTTGGTATGTCTGAGGCCCAGGGATTTTCCGTTTTTACAGGTTCCCAGGCAATGCAGATGCTGCTGGTTCAGGGACTGCACTTGGAGAATCACTGATAAAGGGAGACCTAGACTTGCCTAGAAAGGAAATAAACTAAGGAATGATCAAAGCCAGTCATTGCTGACCTTATGAAAGAATGTGCTGCAATACTGCCTAACCAGCTGGTTCATTCAATTTATTTTTGTTGTTGAAAGGTACTTAATTATTTAAGCAACTGCGAGGGTTGAAAAATGCCAGAGAAACTTTAAACTGTGGGCACTTGTCAGGGACAAATAAAAACCTACCAAAAGAGGCTGGAGGCGGAATTGGGAAATGGTGGAGGAGTGTGTGGTCTCATAGGAAGAAAGGCATTCAGGAAGAGTGCCCCAGGGTGCCATGTGTCATGAAGAGATCAGGCAGAGCTAAAGAGTCCTCAGGAGGTCCCCAGTGACCCCTGGAGAGCCGTGCCCGTGGAGAGGTCAGGGTGGAAACCTGAATGAAGTGTGCTGAAAACTGCATGACAGGCAAGCACTTTTCTAGAAGGTCATCTGGGAAGGACAGAAGGGCAGTTAGCTTGCAACTAAAGAGGAGAGCACCTGGATATCGGGAGAGTATTTGTATCTTTCTGTTTCCTCAAGATGAGGGAGAAAGCATTCTGAAGCAATGATAGAGTTTTGTGTGTTTGCATTAATCCAGGTTATACAGTGCCATTTATATAGATTCTCGTGACAAAACTCTCACAGAGTAGATGTGTTTATACATTTTCCAGTTCTCTGGGGAACATAGTAGTACACAGAAAGCCGAAATATTGGAATTGAGGGCAGGGGCCCAAAGAATTCTAAACTTTTTCTTTCACAGATGAAAACACTTAGACCCGAATAAATTTGATGATAGAATCTTGTGTTTGGGGGCGAAAATTACTTATCACCTTGTCACTTTTAGCCGTTCAATTTTTTTTAAATGAAAACATCGAAATCTGTTGTTTACCTACCACATAGTTAAAAAATACACACACACACATGAAGACTTAAAAAGTATACATCTTTCATACAGAAATTTTATTTTGTGAATTTATTCTAAGGAACTAATTTTTGATTACATGAAAATATATATACAAAGAACAGTGGCAATATTTTTACAGTATTGAAAAACTGTAAGCCATCTGAAAAGGCCATTGGTAGCGTATTTGCTAAGGAAATGACCGTGTACCCAAGAACCGACTATGCTCTAGCCGTTGCAAGAGCCGTTGCAACGGATCAAGTGTGCCTACAGTGACTCACTTAGATCCCAGTCACTCCAAAGCAGAAGGTGACAATGTAATCAGGGCCGGGAGTCAGTCAGGGAGTGTGGCAGCCGAAACGCAACCAGGGTATCGATTACTAGATTTTCATGGGTCTCTCTCCCCAGTGTGAAAGCAGCTCTTTCTCAAAACGAGAGCTTTGTCAGGTTTCCCTGAAACATTCCCTTCAGTTTTCACAGAAACAATCCTCTTTTTGTGTTGCTCGCTTATTGACCTACATTAAATATTTAATTCGGCTTTGCAACAGTGATAACCGACACAATCAGGTTCAAGAACCAACGTAATGGGCTCCAAGCTTTGACTTCAACTGGTAGGAATGCAAGTGTGCAGGTGCCTCCCCCATGCCCCTGAATCTGCATCCTTCACCGCACACCATGGACACAGCCATAGTGGGTATTGGGAGAGGAGGGGGACGCATGGAGATCTCAGTGAGACGATAAAGGAGAAGTTGCTTAAGAGCACTTCTACTGTATGTTAGGTGGAAAAAAGCATGCTACGATGCCATAGGAATAATCTCATTTTTGTGAAAAAATATGTAAATGGATATAAATGGAGATATTAATAGGGATGCTTACCTGATTCTTTATATTTTCAGCTATATTCCGAAATCTTTGCCATTAGCTTTCTAATTGGGAAAAAGAATAAAGCTCTCTCCACTTTTGGAAATGGAAATTGCAGCAAATTCAAGCAAGCGAAAATGAATTTGTGGTTTATTGCCCACACAGTGGCTAAAGAACATAATCCCATATTTCAGTAGTTTCGAGAGGTACTTTGTCATCTTGACACTTGGTTAGATACAGAAATAGGATTTCAAACCAAGTAAATGTAGAGAGCTGTAATTTTCTTGTAAATCCTAGAAAGGCTACAAAGCACATTAGCACATTATACTTCTCTTCTGGAAAAAAAAAAAAACAACGTGTGGTCCAACAGAAGCAAAGCAAGTGAATCCTTAGGAAGTGTCGATGAAGGTCTCTGGATCGTAAATGCACATTTCAAATTACAATATACCTTCTGCACCTATGCACAGAAATGCTATCTGCTTAGGCGGGTGGTTAGGCCACCAGGGTTTTTAAAGTACTTCCTGACACCTGTGAAGTTGGTAAATATTTCCTGTTTTTGTTGTGTCTAGAGAAAACAGGAATTTACAACTTGGAAGAGATTATTAAACAAACACTGTAAACAAGGTCTCCATAAGCACTTGCCCAGTAGGAGGCTTCATTTTCTTCAAATCTATCATAACATATTTCTCTTAAGGGAAAAATGTAATTGTTGTACTAGTCTGACATCTAATTGATGATAGAAGACAAACTTTACAACCAGGAGGAATGGTACCTATCTTAGTCATGCCAGGTGTACAACGCACTTCCAGAATTTAAATATAAATCCAATCATAAGTCTTGAAAAGTAAGCAAAGGTGAGAAAGTGAACAATGAATTCCTATCGATGGCTCTGTGCTAACTATGCATAGTTACTCTATTTGAAAAATATTTTGGATTATCTTAAGTGGTTTGGAAGGACCCTAGAGTTTTTGAGTCAAAGGGAAGCAGGACTAACTCATTGCAATATTCACTAATTATTGACTTGGGTTTGTTATTCATATTTGCCGCCCCTTAGTGTCCTCTGCAAAAAGTGGGTAATGGCTCAGGGGCAAAGTTGTGAGGAACTTTGGTCATGTTCTATATGTGCTATTTTATCCTCCTGTTGTGTCTGGCATGTACAAAGGTTTCCAATTAACAGCAGATAATTTAAAGTATTGTCATATCAGCCGACTTTATTTATTTTTTTGTGTATTTCAAATGTCCATTAATTGCAACAAGATTGAAATACTTTGAATATTTTAAATGCTCCTTTAAGGATGGATAAATAGATACTGAAGAAAATTGACTGACACCTTAACACACTTGAAGATAGGGTAAATAATTAATGAGTGAAATTCAATTCATATCATTTGAAACTCTCTCACAATTCCACAAAAGAAGTGACTATTTTTAAAGAACAAATAATAGTGTTCTATTTAAATCTCCAAACAATTATTAGCATGCTCCTAAAAAAAAAAAAAAGGTACAATGCTTCAGGAGAATGCAAGGGAGTCCTACAGATGTGGCACACTTCCCTGTGTGTTATTTTTAGTTTTCTATTCCTGCCTTTTATTTTGGGACTTGGCCCGCTTCCTTTGTAGTTTCCCCTCAACTTGTTCATACCTTTCTTTCTTATATAATGCATTTTAAGCTGCCTTTTTTTTCACCTCTCAAAGGAAACTGAAGGAATGTTGACCAGCTCAGAAACCTCTGCTAGTCTTGGCAACAGCCGAGTTCTTGGTTTGAAAACAACCTTGGAAACCCGGGATCATGGTTGACTCTCTAGTTATTTAATGAATCAGAGCTATGGAGGCATCCGAGAATGGAGATCAGTGGATTTTTGAATACCATTTTCCTGAAATTGTTTCACGGCCTGGAAAGCCAGAGGAATTGGAAAATGGGCTCATTTTTGCTAGATTTATGCCAAACCCAGTTTACAAAATGGGGAGAAGGTCCAGTAAGTGTACTACAGGGCTCTTTCATCTTTTACCTGTGAGCAGTTAGGCCATCTGCTTGGGGGAACATTCACTCTGCACAGGTCAACGGAAGCAGGGTGAGCAGATGAGAAGGTGTGGTCCCTATCTTTAAAGAGCCCTGTGCAGGTGGGACAGACAGAAGTGAAACGCACAGGTGCCCAATTCAATCGTGTGTCGTTAACTTCTGGTTCTTTGGTTGCAAGCAGCACCAAACAAAACAGTGGAAAAACTGACTTCGGCCCACTTCAACATAAATGTAACATATTTGTAGGATGGGGGTGCCTCGAAAAATGGGACAACACCACACCTGCTGAATCCATTGGTTCGGAGGACACAGGGCAGCTGGGTAGCAAATAGATATCACACTGGGGGGCTGCTGGGACCAGGAGCCACAAGTCAATTTGTCATATCCCAGTGCTTCTGGATTATTCCAAGCCTCTCTGAAACTCCTTTTTTGGGATGTTATCCTCTGACCTTATGGCCCATTGTAATGAATAGCTCCGTTGTGACAAACATTCTTCCTTTGTAGTTGAATTTCATTTTTAGATGTAGCCAAAGCTGTTCAGAGCCCAGTCTGGCCAGTAAGATGTTGATCAATTTGGGCAGTGCCGTTTTGGTGAAAAACAAGTTGCATAAGATAACAAGAAACAAGTAAGAGTAAAATTTGGGTAAGAAGTACCTTAGAGAAGCAAGAAACTGAGTCCACGATCTTGGGGATTTGGGAAGTAGGGGGCCCCCTGGAGGTCATTTGTGTCATTGGCTCTTTGGGGAAAAACACCGAATGTGAGCATGTAACTCAGGCATTTTTGCAGATTGGTTGAAGCTTCCTGATGAATGGAGCAGAGTCATGGCTGGGATTGGATGGGTCCAAGAAGGGGGCATGGTTGGGTGTTGGTGGCAGGAAATCATTACAGTGTGACGGCTCTCTTTACCTATGTCGCAGTCTGAGCAATGATTAATTTTTTTTCTTAAATGCCTTTATTTGATATCAAAGACAAAAACATTATTATTCACAATCACTTTAAGGCAAAATCATCTTTTTAAAAATCCAGTTCTTTAACACCAATGACTTTTTGTACTTCGTCTTAAAGTATTACTTTTAAAAATCTTATTCCTTTCAATCTTACCCAAGTGGCTGCGATATATGTTCAAACAGGAAAAAAATACATGTACACATATTGAGAAAGAGAGAACATGAACATTTGGGGAATCTGGATGAAGGGTATGTGGGAATTTTTTCTCTTCTTCATTTTTTCCATTAATCTGAAATTAGGACAAAGTAAATGTTCAAAAAGATGGTCAGCGATGCTTTGATCGGCATTTCATGCTGCTTTCTTGACTGTCTTTTCTCATTGTCCTGACAACAATTAGATCAACATAACCCCTGTTAAAGACCTCCAAAAGCTACCACTCTTAGGAAATGTGCTCAGGGTAGTGACCACCTTCTTGCTTCTGAGGCCCTGGAAAGGGCTCTCTCCATCTCTGAGTCTGCATGGGGGTCATGACACCCCAAAGTAACAATAAAGGCCAAGACTGCATCATCGGGGGGACTAGCACACCTGCTTTTTGCAGGTGGAGTGCAGCCACGCCGGCGAGGGCCAAGTCAAGACAGCTACAAAGCAGCTGCAGCAACGCACTGATTAGAAGAGGTGTCCACCCCCTAGGGAAATGATCACTGGAGGCTAGGAGGGGCATGGTTCCTCTTAACCCTATCTATGATCATTGTCACTCATTGTAAAGTACCTCCAATGGTCAACGTTGCCTTCTTCTATTCAATTCAATCTTCTATGCAATTATTTGCCAGGTGATAAAGGACGTATGGACTTCACAATTCCACTTCTGGGCATTTATCCACAGAAAATGAAAACACTAACTCGAAAAGATGTGTGGACCCCTATGTACACTGCAGCATTATTTACAGTAGCCAAGACATGGAAACAACCTACGTGTTCCTGGATGGATGAATAGATAAAGAAATTGTCACACACACACACACACACACACACACACACACACACACACACACGTTATTCAGTCATAAAAAAAAAGAAAATTTTGCCATTTACGACAACATGGATGGCATGGATGGATCTTGTAGACATACTAAGTGAAATAAGTCAGGCAGAGAGAAGCAAATACTAAATGATCTCACTTATATGTGGAATTTAAAACAAAAACAAAAACCCAACTCCTAGCTACAGAGAACAGATTGGTGGTTACTGGGGGTAGAGGTGGGAAGTGGGCAAAAGGTATAATAGATATATAAATATAATAAACAGGAATATATTAGTTATGTTTATATAATAAATATAAAGGATGAAGATGGTCAAAACATATAAACTTCCAGTTATAAATAAATAAGTTATAGGGATAAACTCACAGCACGGTGACTTTAGTTAATAACGCTGTATTGCATCTTCAAATGTTGCTAAGAGAGTAGATTTTAAAAGTTCTCATCACAACAAAAATAAGTTTGTAACTAGATGTGATGAGGGAAGTTAACTAAAGCTACTGTGGTGATCATATCCCCATGTATGCAAATATGAAATCATTAAGTTGTGCACAGGACATCAATATAATGTTATATGTCAATTGTGCCCCAGGAACCATGTTTAGTTGTGCCTATTCTAGCAAGATTAATATTCCATTTTCCGAGAGGAGGAGGTTTTCATTGACAGGAAGGTTGTCGTTAGATTTCTGTACTTCCTTCTTGAGGAGCTGGTGGTTGTGAAGAAGCCCGCGCTGGCACGTCAGGTCTGTCATTCTGAAATCGTGAAACTCAGGATAAATGTGAATTTTGACTGCTCAAGGGGTGAACACTCCGATCGGAAAAGCTGGACCAGATGTTTTCACCTCTTCCAGCTCATTCTCTTTCTCTCGGAGTGCTGCCCTCATGGAGTTTTTAAGTAAGGGAGAGAGGGAGCCAGTGGCCCCGGGAAGAAAGCGTCCAAGGGCACAGGGAGCAACTTTCTCAGGCGCCCTGTGTAGCTCTCTCTCAATGGACAAAGGGGCCGGAATGTGAGTGGCTCTGGGGTTTCTACTTTGAGGACATTTTCTGTGTCTTTTGGAATGACACACCTTGGCTGCGATGAAGTGAACTCCACTCATCGCGCTGTGGGAAAAGTTTTTCCTGTAATGACTCAAAAACATAGGCTTGTTATTCTGAAAAAGCAGAGCACATCCTCATTCCACACAAACAATGTGACACGGACCTGGAGCCGGGCCAAGGTTTTCTATGAATAGAACCTCGCAAAGAGTGTTAGAAACACTTTGGATTCGCATGGCAATCCTGGCTGCCTGGTCCCAGCAAAGGAAACGATAGGCCTGCTCTTCAAAGGTGGAAATTAGAAGGATTCCCTCTTGAACTCCCACACATCACCGGACCAGGGCTTCCTGGTCGGTTCCTGTAGATGTCTATACAGTTGACACGAGGCTGGTGCCTGCCATGAGAGGTATTTGCTCTTGCGACGCGTTTCGAGAAGTCAGATGGGTTTCGGCAGAGAGAGCACACGTCAACTCCCAGGGGCAGTGGATGGCGTTGAACAGGGAAGGGCC
>CM053607.1:32613721-32773953 GCA_028646535.1 Procyon lotor | reverse complement strand
CAACCACCCACTTTTAGGGAAACATTTCCTGGGCTCCTAGACTCGGCTAAGTTCCTGTTTGATACCAACGAGTGTGCATCTCGGCAGGCAGTAGCTGCAATTAGCTATCTGTTAGGCACACACCAGGTCTTTTCATGAGATTATAAGCTCCATGAAGATACACATTGCTTCTCGTTATTTTTGTTCACTACTTATCTCTAGGAAGCACAGAGTGACCGGCATCTAATAGGGACTCAATGAATATTTGTTAAATGTTTAAAGACAGCTTGCTTCATCAGGGAAAATTGTATATAACAAAGTTTTTCTTCTTGTGCATTTTTCTTCAACTTACATTTTGCAAGTGTCCTCTGTGACTGGCTAAGAGCAGTGACAGGTGAGGAAAGAAAGTCCCAGAACTCCAACTCTTTCATTTAGTCAGGAGATAGCAGATATGATCAGGCTTTTCTTCCATGACCTTTGCCCTCTCAATATAAACCCTTAATGCCAAGCGTTATGTAGGACCCGGAGGCTCTCTTGAGAGACCCCAGGTTCAACCCTTATTTGGCAAGATATGAAAACCAACTTGCCACTCCTGGAAAAAACTGCATTCACATACCCAGGTTACGTTCCTTGTTAACGAGTGTCCAGTGATCAAAGATGAGCTTGTTGGTGCCAATAGTGTCAATGAGAGATGGAGAAGAGCGGTCTTGTATTCCACACGTCTCTTCACTGTGCAAGAAAGACTGTCCCCTCCACAGCTCGTGACACCTGGGCCATGCCATCTAAAGAACAGACACAAAGGCAAAGTAGGAGGCCAACTCTTGAGTTTGCCTCATTGTCTCTCATTCTCCTCGGGATCCAGGAGGACATCAGGTCTGACTCTGTGGTCCTGGTGAATCTGCAGAGATTGTCACGGCGCTGGGAAGCAACAGGAGGGCTAACATGGAGAGCACTGAGAGGCAGCGTGGAGGGCCATCCACAGTGAGGAAGGATGAGCACGGTTGTGCCGGTCTGCGGTGGGAACTCCACCGCTGCCCAGAGACTCTTTTGGGAATGGAGGACCTACAGTCCCTTTGCTAGGAGTGCTGCCAGCAGGCAGATGCCCTCAGCTGTCAGCTTCCAGCATTGCCTCTGCTGAAGAGAGTCTTTCCGAGGGGCTGTCTGCATCCACACGGGGGTCTAAAGGCCCAGTACACTTGCCGTACTTGGTATCGCTCTTAATGATATTCCAGCTTCAAAACTTTTAGCAGGGTTCCCTGAAGTTTCCACGGATATCCATGACAGCTCAGCTTTCCATCTGTCCAATTTTGTTCCCGTTTCCTTCCCTTCCTTTCCCTTGGTATTGCTCCAAGAGTACTCCCTAACAAACCACCTGCACATTCATCTCCATTTCAGAGTTGGCTTTACAGGGAATTCAACCTGGGACAAGGACCAGCCTAGAGGGTTAATGGGGGTTTCCACACAGCCCGTGTTCGCTCGCCAAGGTGCACCTGCCTTCTTGTGGTCTTTTGCCCTGTGAGAACCTTCTCTGAAACTCTTCTGCCTGAAAGGAGTGCCTTTGTGTAATTCATCAGCTGGGAGAAGCCACCTTTATAATTCATCCGCCTAGTTGGCAACCCTTCGCAATTTTCATTAAACCACTGAAAAGTGTTTTGCCAACCCAAGCTCTTATATCACCAGGTCTATTCTGTAAATTCAGATAAACTACAAAAAAGATAAAAATATTTCTGGGGGGAAAAAATCAAGGAGGAAGTGAAATAAACTGTCTTGAATTTGAGAAAAAAACTAAAAGGAAATTCCATAGGTAGTTCTTCAAGGCTTAGGTCCTTGGGATTTTATTAAAATGACGGAGAAAAAGGCAAAACGGAAATCACTCTTCAGATTTAAAGGCAACTCCTCAGGTGGCAGGAAAATGGCTGAGGAATCACTGCTGGTTGCTGTTTAGACACGATCAAAAAACATTTTTTCATGTTGTGTGGCATCTCTTGGGTATTGCGATAGCTTACCACTCTACCCATGGGCTCTTGGCAAACAATAGACAGGAACCAGAGAAAAGGCACAATTCCATCAGGACTACTTAAATTTAATTTTAGGCCAAGTAAAAGAAACTCTAGATGGAAAAGCCAAAGTGACCACATAATAAAAATAGAAAAAAAATTCCTTTGTAAGTAGGACTTGAGACAATGAGTTAGGTTTGAAGATTTGCCTTCAATTGTTATTTGTATGTGTCATACCCTGAACAGAATGTAAGCTCCTTAAAGACAGGGGAAGGTCATTTTGTATCCTTGATAAGGCTGGTCCAACATTTAATATATGTTACAGGGGCCGTCAAGTGCTTAGTTGTGAATGAATAGATGAATGGATGAATGAATGAATGAACCAACCCCTACTGATCAACCCTTTCACAAGATGTCTTTTCACTGATTTATTCATTCGATAAATTCAGTAGCTGCTTTCTATAAACCAGATCCTGGATCTATAAAAGGAGTTCACAGTTCAGGAGAAGGGCAGACTATTTTAGAGAGGACAATATATTGGGCTAAGCTCTGACGTAAGTTGTGTCCTGGTCTACCAGAGCCTCAGAGAAACATCTCGGGAACCATAAGAGATTTGTAGCGGTTTGATGAAGAACAATGTAGGTTAAGGATGTTTGAGGCAGATAGAATAGCATATGCAAAGGCCTGGAGATTTGTGAGATCATGGCACATAGGAGGAATTTTAAGTAAGTCTGTGACTAGTGTGTCTAGGGGTTGGAGAAATTTAAGAAGAAGCTGCCAAGGCAGGCTCCAGACGATAGAGCAAGGTCTTTAGTGCTATATATAGTGAGTTGATTTTCTCTTGGAACAAAGTAGAAGCTGAGCACAGCTCTGTGCACAATTGTATAATGATGAATTCAATTCTATATGCATATACCGGTGGAACAGATACAGAACGACAGGTGGAGAAGTGTGCTCTTAGCTTTTTCAAGGTAGATGTCATAGTCCAGTAAGGAAACCATGAGGATGGTAAATACTACATGCAGGAAATTTGACCTATCAGGCTGTTTATCACGTTGTGGATGACCTCACATCCAGACTTGGATAAACACAAATAGTATCCACATATGGGTAGAGAATTCCCAGTCCTCCAAGCTCTTCTAGATGCATACCATATGGATTCCTACACTAAACTAGGAGATGGGCAGAGACAATGATATTCCTGACTCCCCAGCAGGGAGTGAAATAGCAGATCTAAAAGCACGCAGTGATTCATTGCAGATGGCTTCTTCCTATAGAAATTACGGTTGCCGGAAGTGATCCATTTACTGGAAAGCCAGAGATCTGCAGGTGGGCCTTTCCACACTATTAGCTAATCATCTCTGTGGAAATGGGTTCCTGGGCTAGCAGACCCACTGAGGAACAAACCTAAACAGGAGGTACGGCAGGGTAAGGTGACCTTGAAGAGGTATGGGTTGGGGACACTTTGTGATCACAGATTTAGCTGTTACCAACACTCTAGTTAATCATCCGCAGCCCGTGTTAAATTATATTGGATCTGGGCAAACTAGTACAGTCTTCTTTAGCAAGATTCCAGAATGGAGATAGAGAACCAACAACAGTGAAGGAAGCAATAATCCAGGGGAAGAATAAAATCCTTCATGAAAAAGGAGTGCTATTGGCTCCAAATTCTGCTGTTAGGTTTAGAGTTTGTTTGCTTCTTTTAGCACTTTGTACAATGTGAAGGTTAGCAAAATAAAAAAAAAAAAGTAAAAAATTTAAGTATGTTTGGGATCAAATATTAGAATAAATAAAGACTCACATTGCTTTTGAGTGCTTTTTATTTTTATTTTTCAAATGGAGTGTTGGCCAAAGGAATGAGTGCATTTGAAAAAGTTTGGCCAAAAAAATCCATAGACGTATTCTGAATTTCCTATCCTACAGATTAAATGGAAAATTCTGCCATATATTTTTGTGGCTCTCCAAAGCAGTCATTAGCTTTACACTTACTATGTTCGGCCTGGAATTTAGTTCATGCAAACTGTATTGCCAGGACAGTCTTTTATTTTATGTTGGATGTTTGTTTTTTTTTCTGAAAATGGAATATATTTATGACTTAATAGTCAAGAACCAAAATTACTGTAAAACCACATTGCCACCAACATTTTAAAAATGTCTCCAGAAATAACAAAGACTTAACTTCTCCTCTTAACAGAAGAAAGAAAACACATTGAAATTTTTAAATTACAAAGTTATCTTTTGCAATTTAAAATGAGTTTCCATTTCATTTTTTTTTACCAGTAGAGCTACGATTTAAAAGGAATGTATTACTTAAAAAAAAAAAAGCAAATACACTTTTCTGTCCTTGAATATAAAAGTATTAAACAATTTTTGTCAAAATGTCTCAATAGTTCATGTTTAAGTCATGAAACACAGATATTGAGACAATAAAAAGGACACAGCCAGATTAAAAACAAGCTAAATGCCCTCATGAGCAGTCCTCACGAAATGGAAGATGCTCGAATGTGGTGAGCATAGCTAAAGCCACGAGCCTGCCAAGCAGTATCTGGGTTGGAATGGAGGGTTTCATTTCTGCAAGGACCATGGGGGACAAGGAAGCACTTTAAAAGGCAGGCGAGGAGGACTCAGACTCACTTGAAATGACGGGACAAGGTGGGCTTTCACAGATAGTAGAGGGAGCTGAAACCTCTGCCAGAAGCTGATTTAAGGACGCTTCCGAACTGAGGAAAACCTGCCAATATAGTTCTATTTGCCAAGATCCCCTTTGACTGGGTGAATGAATCTCTAGTCGCTGCAAAAACTGTCACTGCAGAAATCGTCACTGCAGAAACTCCCTGGCCTGTTAGGTTATGTGCAGGACCCGTGGCATCCGACGGAGCCAACTACAAAACTACTATATGGGATTGGAGCATGGAGGAGGAAGAGAGAGAGAGCGAGAGGAAAAAAAAAAGTCCCACAAAAACAAAATCCTAAAACTTTCCACTCAAAAATACGCCTCCAAACCAGAATTCCAAAATACGTGCAAAGGAAGACAGCCAATAAAAATCCACAATTGGAGCATAAATTTTTTGAGTAGGAAATTAATTGTATAAGACTGGAGCCCCTAAATACACATTTAGGTTTTTACACAGAAATCCATACATACCTGCAAAGAGGATGGAAAGAAATGTGTTAAGAATAGAGGGTTTTAAAAAAAATCAGTTAGAAATCTTGGAATTATAAAATATATTTTACTCCAGAGGGTAAAAATGAAAATAAATATACCCACACCGAGCTATATCTTAGTGAAACTGCAGAATATTAGGACTAAAGACTTAAAAAAAAAAACAACTCTGGAGTTTCCAGAGTGAAAAGAGATTACTTGAAAAAGAGTAACAATTGGTCTGGAAGGGCCTTTGGTCTGGCAGGGATTTCCTACTGGCAACAATAAATGCCATTAGAAACTGGAATTATATTTTCGGTGTTTTAGGGAAAATGACTATCAATAAGACTTTTTATATCCAGATAAACTGTCACTCAAGGATAAGGGCAAAATAATGGCATTTTCTGACATATAAGACAAAAGAACTTTACCATCCACAAGTCTTTAGTGAAAGAATTGCTCCTATATCTACTTTAACAGAAGGAAAATTGCCAAAGAATATGCATAGAATTAAAGACACAACTGTGAACACGGAAATAATTTTTTTTCTAAGTTGCTGAATTGAATTAAAAACTGACAGGAAAATGATCATTGTGGGTGCGTGCATGTGTTCAAAATAGGTAAAACTGAATTTTGATAGTATTACAATAACAGATAATGTTGAAAGAGTTCAGATCTTTCATTTGTTCAGGATAGAATAACTTCAAACTGAGCAAGAAAAAGTCAAGTCATCCAAAAATCATACATACTCACGAGTAACCATAATAAATAAAAATATTCACTTCAAAACTCACTGAGGAAGAAAGGAACAAATAAAGAAACTTTACAATCTTCTTTTTGCTGTTTCTGCCTTCTATTGAATTTATGAGTAGAAAAAAGTTTAAAAAATAAAAGAAGAAATAAATTCAAATATATGAGAAAGTTTAAAAATGTAAGTGAATTCCCTCCCCCTCCATTAAGAAAACAGAAGTTATTAGATTGGACAAAAAAAAGCTAAAATCTATTTGCTATTTGCTTTTTGATTTTAGGAAAATCAAATCGCCAAGATTTATTTAACTTTTTCTTTTACAGAAAGAAAGTCATACTCTGACATAAAGTGACATAAAAAGATTAACAAAAAAGAAGTAGGAAAAATACATTTTAGGCAAATCTGGAAAGTAATGCTTGCATATGCATATACTTTAGGATTATTGTAAAACTTCAATACGAAAATCAAAGTACTTCTATTAAACCCCACATCACCAATGATGGTTTCGTGTGTAAAAGAATGTGTTCTTGGATTCACCAAAAAGCCATACAGACCATTCCATACATCACACCATGCAATAATGAAGATGTAATTTATTGATATTGTCTTTGAACTACTTAGCTTCTAATAGGCTGTTGCCTAATAACTGAGATTTTGAGACCCATGTTGGCAGGGACCGTGTTGGGTTCTGAGGACCCATCAATGTACCATGCATCGACTCATCGAGAAGAACATCATCCGTATGAGATCTCTTCTTTTGAAAGATTTCATTTATTTATTTGGCTCAGAAAGAGAGAGAGATCACAGGTAGGCAGAGCGGCAGGCAGAGGGAGAGGGAGAAGCAGGCTCCCCACAGAGCAGGGAGCCCAATGTGGGGCTCCATCCCAGGACTCTGGGATCATGACCTGAGCCGAAAGGCAGATGCTTAACCAACTGAGCCACCCAGGCGCCCCCATATGAAATGTTAATATTAGGAAGACAAAATTCTTATCCTGAAAACAAAAGTTATTGGGCAGTGTTTTGCCTTATCATAAATGTCTTTTCCCAAAAACAGAGGTGGTGATAAAGTCTTGCGTGTATTTTAAAATACTCACAGGGAGTGGGAGAGAAGCAAAGAGAAGACAACAAGGGAGCAGGGAAAGGCATTATTAAAATGTGTTATTAAGCTGATCGGTTTGGGGCTATCGGTCCCCCATCTGGGGGCCTTGTTAGAAACTTTAGGAAATCGATCTCAGAGCAGTACTCCTGTGAGGTGACAGAACTACTACTGTCCCCATGCATGCCTCAGCTCCTAGCTCCCATTAGTGACAGGAGACCCCTCGCGGTAAACTCCCTGACATCTCTAGGTCCTGCTTATCCCCGTTTGCATCCAGCTTCAAGGAGAAACCGGAAGGCACTAAGTGAGTGTTACTGAGCATGGACAGAGCGGAAGGGCAGAGAGTTGCACTAGAGTTGCACCTCATGAAGCTTGTGAAAACCCGGTAGAAGCAAAGGATACATTATATGTTAATTAAAAAAGAAAAAGTATAACTTAAAAAACAAAACCCAGTAGAACACTGTCTATGCAGCGAACGCCGGTTAACAGAGCAAAAAGAGAGGACCGCTTTGATGGCTTAGATCATTAGATTACCTATCCAGTTTATACTCCTAGATTTGGTTGCCCTCCCTTGGAATAATGAGAGCCCGCCGTGAGGCATACCCTTGAAGTAAACAGAAAAACCATTTAGGAGGACGGGGGAAGATTCAGGTCAGGAGTAGGAAGGGAAAGCAATTAGTGTGGATAGATTTTGCCAAAATTAGATTTAAACCATTTCAGAACATTCACTTTCCCTTGGCTGATTCTAGCATTTGATTGCCCCCCAAAGAGATTTAATTGGGGTAATGTGTCACCATTCAACGCGTAGGGCCCTCATTAGGCAAAATTCGCACACATTCCCCTAGGAGACTGGCGCTCTCCTGTCCCGCCCATTCATCCGGGCCCTTCATTTGGCTCAGGCCCCGAGCTCTGTTCACATCAGCCGTGACACCATTACAGTAGCTGGCTTGGTTTCACTCAGGGGTGGTGGTAAATTATAGACACTGGGGCAGAAAAATGCCACTTAGAGCCTCTTTCCTGAAACAAGGTGGGGTAAGTGGTAGGCATGTAAGGCTTTGTGACCTTTCCAGGATACTCCGGCTTCTCCCTCTAGTTCCTGACTAGAGCACACTGTTGGCCCGCACTGGCAGACTGCCCCCTACCGGCCCTGAAGGAAGCCTGACGAGGATGAAATTGTGGTAAGTAGTCAATAGGACTGGTGGCTATAGAAAACACTACTCTTGTACCATCTGACATCAGAATTTCCCTTATGGAAGAATCAATTGGTGCAAAAAAAGAGGGTTCCCCATTGCCTGGAAGCAACGTGATAGCTTTAGGCAAGAGTGAATTCCTTCCTCTGCAAGAAGAAGGAAAGGAATTTATTTATTTCTCTAGTTGGGGGAAGAAAGAGAGTCATTTGATTTCAGCTTGGTGACCCTGGACTACTTCTCTAACCGTCTCTGAAGGCTGCTACCTTCCATTTTGGAAACAGAGATGCTAGTAAGTCCATCTAAGCAATGATGATAATATTCCATTTTTCAGACGGGGTAGGGCTGTGGAGATGAAAGAACAGAGGAGAAAGAGGAGCCAAGAAGATCCTCATTCAAAGATGAAGGGGCTTGAAGCTCAAACTCACTGCTGGGTGAGCTGGGGATCTTTCAGGGACGGTCATATCTCTGATTTAATGTGCAATTGTTTGTGATACTTTGTTGTAAATGTGCTCTGCATCCCCTGCCAACAAACCCAAAATCTTCAGGGAAGTTGACCATGGTGTCAAACTGTTTTCTCCTTCCTCTGTGCCTCCTTCGAAGGTTGCTTGTCGCTGTCTTAGGTACTTGCTGTGTCTTCCCTTGTGTCATCGTGGGCTTGTTTCATGACCCCTCCTGGAGTGTGAGCAGCTCAAGAGCAGAGACCATTTTGTTTACCACTGCTTCCGTCCCGGCGCTATCTGGGTCTTGCACATTCAGTAAGTGCTTGTTAAATTGAATTGACTGCAAATTCAAGAGGGAAGAGGAGATCAGCTTATATTGGTACATATCTTCCTTGTGCCAGGCTCTGGGCTAGCATGGTAAGTGGGATAAGCAGGCAATTTGCACATGAAGAAACTGGGGAACAGCAAGGTTAATTACCTGCAAATGACACATTTTATGCGGGGAAAGAGAAATGGTTGAAACTGCAGAGAAATACTCTGTGTCATCCAACAGAGAACTTGGCTCTGTAATGACATTTAAGATCCCCTTATCTATGTAAATCCCCAGGCAGTGGGGAGGAACAGCAAGGTGTGTGTGCTGGAAGCCCGATCAGAGATTTGTTGCATAAATGCCTTGGCTGGTATCATCCTGGCAAGAATCCCATTTCATGAACTTAAAAATCAGTCATTCTTTCATCAACAAGGAAATCCTTCTCCTTAGAATCAAATCTGAGATGACTAGAGACAAAAGAGATAGAACAAAAGTTATTTTTCTCTTTGCTTGGAGAAACATCTTCTAGTGAAGTTTCAGTGGAAAAATAGAACCAACTGTGTATAAATTATAGATGCTCTATTTGGATAGATGTTTCCCCTCCATTCTCTCTCATTACACTGTGGTTTTGTTTATTCTGTGATGCTTATGCCTACATTCCTTCTTACTGAATAGTTTTGAAAACAATACTCAGATTAGGCGAGTTAAATAAGATCATATAAATTAGATCACATTAGTTTCTAATAAGGAAGTTCAGCGTCCGACGTTCAGTGGCCCTTACTGGCTAGACTTGTGGGCTCAGCTCATAATGCTGAGCGTTGATTTACTCACCTCTATAACAAGGTGCAAAATGCTAGTTGAGCATCTTAGCGTTGACAATGGGTTGACATGTCCAGTTCTCCTAGGGCTTTCTATACATTGAGAAAATCAGTGGTTCCGTTTTCTCTCCATGACTTCCAGGTGCTGTGGCCTTCAGAACCTCACGTAAGGCCAATGATTTAAGAACTAACTAGCGATGGCAGTCCCTCACATTTGTGGTGCGCTCTATGTTTAATGCTATCATCATACCTGTGATCCCATGCAGCCTTCACAGCACCTGCACAGCAGCCCTCATTTTGTAGGAGTGAGAAGTTACGGCTCAGAAAGGAGACGTCATTTGCCCAAGGTCATAGAGCTCAAGGTCAGTGGCAGATCCAGGACTGAAAATCTGAACTGAAAGCTTTTCCTTCATTCTTCTCTTTAGCATCTGTAAGGGATCAACGGGCTGGAGGGGAATCTCCAGTGGGGAGATGGGCAATAAACTTTGAGAGACCCTAGAAAGAAAGGGCTCCATGCAAAATGCAAACAGATCATAAAGGTAATTTTCCAACAACTGATTTCTATATTTACAGGCTTTGATATCTGCCTAACTGCGCACTTAAGTTTGATGCTCAAAAGATGGCGGGGGTGAGGGGGTGGAGAAAAATGAAGAAGCATCAGACAGATTGACAGTTGGCCACCATAAGCACTTGTGTCCCAGGACACAATATTGCTTTGCAATCCCTTTTTTTCATATTCCTGATTCATTTTTCAGGTTTACCAGATCTATATGCTTTATTAACTTGCTTCCAAAGTGAAGGAAACTGAGGGTACCCGAGGAATGTAGAGATGTTGGGTTTCAAAGGCCACTTCAATCACAGGAAATATAAAAGTGGAAAGGCTTCAAACCTAAGCTTGAAGTTTAGCTGCAGTTTCCATTAGTAAATGTTCATCTCAAAAGGTATTAACTTTCTCACTATTGGATTTTAATCCAAGTCAAATCTCATCTCCGAACCTTGCTGCCCAATGAGAGAAATGTTCAATAATGTATGTTTTCTATAAGATAGCCTCTAGTTGCATGTGGCTATTGAGTAGTTGAAACATGGCTAGTATGACAAAAAAAACCTCAATTCTTACTGTTATTTAATTTTGATTACCTTAAACTTAAGTAGCCCCATGTGGCTAGTGGCCTTGGTATTGGACAGTACAGTTCTGGAAAGGTTTTGCTGATGTCAGTCTTCAGCTCCTGTTTTGTAAGCATATTGATATAGAAAAGAGGATTTATAAAAACAGCTGTGTTTTCCTGAATGTTTTTGGTGATAAGGATTCTTGTTTTTCAATTAAAGTGATGATAAGAAAACTTTTGCACATATCAGATCACTCTGAGTTTTGTCAAGGTTCAATGCACTAATTAAGTAATACGGGTTTTTTACTTTAATTGGCACAAATACGTTGGCTCATGAGAGTTCTAATCTATACTGATGAGACTATATTGTTATTGGGCAGGTGATAATTTGGATTCCTGTGTTTTAGGGCTCAGAAAACTCAGTTATTTCTCACTGATCACTCTTTTGCATTGTTTTCTATTTTAGCACGGGATCTTTCTAGACTGGAAGTTCTCCTACATAATGCGATACACATTCACTGAGATAGCTATCTGCAGCACGTGGGAAAGCTGAGAGAACAAATGAATGATAACCAATTGTCTGTCTATACAATTCCACAGTGCTGGCCTTGCCAGAGTGTCCAGCTCCTGATGAAAACACATTTGTGAGGTTCCCAGATGATATCCCACGACTGTGATAATTGTCACGTGCCTATTTATTTTTCCCTTGAGAAACTGAATGAGTAAAAAAAAAAAAAAGATCGCAACTAAACAAAAGCATATCAATAACAGGAAACTCTTGGTGAGAAATACCCTGATGTTCCTGTAAATTCACGTCACCAGATTCCCCAGGGACAAAGGTGCATGAACTGCATGGGTAAATAATTATGATTTAATACAGAGACCTTGCAATGCTGTTTACAGTAAAACAACAAAAAAGAATTGTTTCTGGAGGCGCAAATAAGCAAATAATAGAAACACATATCAATATAATCAGGAAGTGGTGATGTTATGTCTAGGTCAGCTACTGAAAACAATTTGTAATCTATCAAAGTATCTCCTTTGCAATTGCAAATTGGGACCTTAAGAGGAAATATCATCCCTGGGGTGATTAGAAATGGTGGACAAAAATGGGATATCCCTCCTGGAGAATTTCTGAAAAGATTTCTATATCGTGATACCTGTCTGTTTGCAGGGTTTTATTCTCGTAGATGATAAGAGGGAGAATGACCACAGATTCTCCCTCCTTCTTTAAAAGGGTTTCCAGTGGAGGGCAATATCCGAGGGTAAACGTCACCCCACAAGAGCATGTGTGTCCCAGCTAAGGAAAGAAGTGAGGGGTGATACTTCAACTGCTCAACTCCGTTCCTCTCCTTTTATTATAAATGATGTTTTTCTCAACAAAAGTGGGAAACCCGTAATTTTCCACTGTTTTTCAAAATCTATTTACTATAGAAAACATGAAAGCATTTGTCTAGTAGCCTGAAGAGAAACCTAAAGTTTTATTGGGGAGTTTGATCAGAGGCAAGAAGGGAAGGACCCAGCAAGTAGTGAGAATCAGCACAGGATCCCCCCTTGAAATCTCTATTTCACTTGGGTGACAGGATAACACTCTATGAGTCTCATTCTCGGAGTCCAAGCAAATTTTAAAATTTACCCAGCTATTCAGCCAATGGTAACTTCATTGTGATGTGCCCTGTTACTATTTCTCCATTCTCAAAAGATTCTGTGGTGGCCAGAATAATAAGCCCCCAAAGATATCTACATACTAATCTCCAGAATGCGTGAATATATTACTTCATAGGACAGGATAGACTTTGCAGATGAGATTAAATTAAAGACCTTGAGATGAGGGTGCCTGGGTGGCTCAGCAGGCTAAGTGTCTGCCTTCAGCTCAGGTCATGATCCCAGTGTCCTGGGATGGAGCCTCACATCCGGCTCTCTGCTCAGTGGGGAGCCAGCTTCTCCCTCTCCCTCTCTAGCTTCCCCTGCTGCCTGCACTTGTGCACGCACACTCTCTCTCTCCCCCCGTCAAATCAATCAATCAATCAATCAATCAATCAATCTTTTAAAAAAGACCTTGAGTTGGAGAGATTATTCTGGATTATCAGGATGAGTCCAATATAATTACAAGGATCCTGAGAAACATCCGAGAAGAAAATGTGACAGTGGAAGCAGAGAGAATGAGAGATTTTTCAGATGCTGGTTTTGAAGGTGGAGGAAGGGACCACAAGCCAAAGACTTCAGGTGGTTTCCAGATGGTGGAAAAGACAGACAGATTCTCCCTTAGGGCTGCCAAAAGAAATGCAGCCCTGCCAACACCCTGATTTTGATTCAGGAAGACCCGTTTTGGACTTTTGATCTCCAAAACTATAAGATAATAAATTTGTGTTGTTTGAAGCCACTAACTTTGTGATAATCTGTTACAGTAGCAAAAGGAAATTAATATAGACCTAAACTGTGCTTTTTTATGTTCAATGGCAGTATTGGGTCTGTGAAGTTATTACTCAGTTTTCCAGTTTTCATCTTAGACTATTAGACTGCACATTGGAGTAATTTTGAACACTTAAAAAATATGGAGGTCAGGGTTCCATCCCAAATAACTCAGATTTAGTGAATCTGGAACGGAGGTGGCACACCGGTATTTTTCAGACCTAGCAGATGATTCTGATGGTCAACTAAGAATGAGAACACCATTGTTAGAGGACTAACTCCTGTGTATGGTCTCTTGGCTGTTTAAGCTCAGGGAATAAGCATTTCATCGGTACAAACAACAGGATCATTTCACAGTAAAGAGTGTAGTCTAACTTTCTTGGTCTTTAACCTTGCATTTACTTTTTGTCCCTTTCTGAACATAGTGTACCCTGGAAGTAGATGTCTGGGAAGCAAAGCCCCCTCTGTCTCCACTTCTTTTATTTCCTCTGGGTCTCAGTTTCTATTCAGAGGCAGTCAAGAATGACTCCCCCAGCCGGGAACCCTCACGACAGTAGTTCTGACACTTACGTAAAAGAGATATTGAGTGCCATGGGTACATGGCAAGGATGGTGTCCTGGGATCAAGGGAGTGATACACGGAAAGAGCCCACTCCCCCCTGCGCTTGTATATTCCATGAGAGAAAGATGGAACTATGGCTTGGATGTGGACATCATAGTGGAAAGGGACTTGAATTGATGCCAGGCAAACTGTGATCTAATCCTGGCCCTGCCACTTATATTAATAATACTAGCTCCTCCCCATTGGCTACAAGCTCTGGACTGAGTATTTCACATGGTGATGATCTCACTTGATCATCCATTCATATCTTCATTTGGTTGGTTCAGTCTTCAAAGAATGGACACAAGTGGTCACTGGGATCCCTGGATGTGTTGGTCATAGGTTGGAGTCATAATTTCAGATAATTGAAAATGTACATGATGAACTCTCCCAGACAGTAGAATTTTCTATGCTCTGCCATCCTCTGATTCTATGCCAGTCCCCTGACATCTTGTAATAGTAACCGATTTCCACTGGGTCTTGTAGTTGTTTGGGTTGAGGAAGTAGAAGAAGTTGAAGCAACCGGCCCATGATCCATTTTTCTCTGGCCATTACTTGGAGTGGGGGTGGAGGGAGTTACCCTCAAGGGAAAGAAAAGAAGTCAGGTGATCTTGTTGAATCTCTTTGTCAACACAATAACTGGACCTCTAGGAAATAGACTAATGGTATTTTCTAGGAGGAGATTCTTTCTGTGGATTGCTCTTAACAGGATGTCTTTGGTTTGTTTAGGGAAACAAAGCTGGAATTTATGGATTATGAAGCATTGTTCCCTGGAGAGTGTCTTATAAGCAATAGTTTTCTTGGTTAGGAAAGCTCCCTTCTATGTAAGGTGATCAAGACTATTACTTAGAAGCTTTATCTACACTGGCCAGAAAGCACACCTACTATGGGAGAAAGGACCTGAGGAATCACATGGGATAATCCAGACCTCCCTCTGCTTTGTCTGTGCTTCCTGAAGGCTCGTATCCTTGCATTATTCATAAAGCTTGATATTGGGTAAGATGCCTAATTCATGTGGGTTTGATTTGAAAATCTAATCCTTTGTGTTACTTCAGCCTCCTATTAGGCTCTAAGCTCAAGGAAGGCCAGAACTATCCACAACTGATCTCTGTGGGCGTGGCGTTGTGTCTTTAATACGGTAGCTGCTCAATAAATAAATACAAACCAATATATTAAAGAATCGATGGGTTGTAAGAAATCCAGAAGGTTACCATCCAATGGAAAATGTAGGAATATAAATTTATACAGAGAAATGTTGCACTTGCCGGTATTCCATTATCATACCATTCTCTCTCTTCTGAGCATAATGACTTTTAAATGCAAATATAGTTTAGTTCCACGTTAAACTCAACATTTCTTTATGTGAGTGCAGTGAAAACTATAAGATGGTTTGGGCTTTTAAAAGTTTTTCCACTTAAATTGAATTATAGGGCTTGTAGACCTATTTTGAAGGCTGCTTGGCCACTTGGGTTCATAGCAGTTCATCAATCAGTGGTTGTATCTAGTGGTGCCAATTTTTACTTCCCTCAGCGTTTACCACATTCATCATTTGCAGTTCAAATTGATCCCCGTGGGCAAAAAGTAGTTTATGTCTTTGCCTACTGAATGAAGCAGCTTATTCAGGCATGGGACCTCCATGTGTCCCACTGATGTTGTAACAATGGGAGGGCATTCTCTCTTCACATGGGGCAAAAGCCTATACATAGGAGTTTACATGGGTGTTTGGGGTATTTATAGATGCTATGTACCTTAAAAGGTCTCCACTGTGGACTATAACTGTGGCCCAAATCACCAACTCTACTGTTCCTCTTTTATAACAAGGGATTCTTTTTTTTTTTTTTTTTTAATTTCTCTAAAAGGGGCATCTGTAATCACTCAAGTGCAATCTAAAAGTGGCAACTTAAAAATACACTGACTTGTTGAGAGATGGAGTAGGTAATATTTCTGGGGTTTCCCCCAAAGGCAGACATTTGCAGGAAGACTCTGATGCAGGCATTTTATCTGGGGAGTGATTCCAGGAAGGTGCGAGGAGGGAAAAAGGGAGGCCAGACAGTGAAGAGAGAAAAGTCGTCAAAAGTCCTCAAAAAGGGAATTTCTGCTATTGGCAATCAAGTTTCACTCCAGTTGAAGATCCTCTAAGAAAATTTGAGAAATGCACGTTAGGACTATTCCTTTGGGACCAGGTGCTTACCCCTGACATCCATCCCTCTGTGGCTGAGGGTTTCCCCTGGGAGTGTTTAATCCCTGGACCACCCAGGATGCCTGTGCTTGGGTTGAACAAGCTCCCAGGGCACAGGAGAAAGCCCCAAGCAGGGGAGAGCAGGATGGGAGCACCGCATGTGGACATTAAAACCTCACTTGACAGTTGAAGTGAGGTTTTAATGTCCACATCTCTGGCTTAAGAACCCCAGGGAGACAGAAGGAAACTGGAAGACACACTCCCCAGCTGGTGTAGAACCTGTCCTGATGCCTTCAGTCCTTCTGTACTTTGGGGATCCTGTGAACATAGTGAGAAGGTAGGGCTGTGCTCCCTGGCCTCGTCACTCATCATCAGCCTGCTCAGTTCCTCAGCGCTGTCTTCCTTAGACTGGTCCATCTGTGTCGGGGTGGGGCCGAGGCACAGGACCTGCCTGTCCACACCGAGGCTGGGCATGGGGCACAGCTGCAAAACTGGCTGGTGTTCACACTCCACTCGCTCCTTGTCACCCAGCTCTTAAATTTGAAGACAATCTGGGTCCCAGGGATGTTTTCTCCCAGTAAGACTAGAGTGTTTCATTCATATTGATTCATGTACATGTCAAGTGCCTTGCACCTGCTTTCCGTTGAACGCCTGTTTTAGGCTTCTACCCAAATCCCATCCAGGCCTTCACATTCTCCTACCTAAAATATAGCTGTGGCCTTGTAAGCTGTCTACCTGCGTCCCCTTCCCCTCCCCCCACCTTTCTTACCCACTCTCTACTCCATCATCTGATCGACCTTTTTCTAGCAGAACTCATATCCCTCCGCTTTCCTGCTCCGAAGTATTCACTGTTTGTTTTTTGTTTTGTTTTGTTTTGTTTTAGTGCAAACCAGTCTCAGCACAATTTCCAAGCCTAGAAATCAAGTTTTTTCATAGTAGGGCCCCAGCCCAACCATATTATGTTTCCCATTATGTCTCACTGTTAATATCACATTAGAGGTTGTGACAAGCCTGTGGGCTGTTAACTCACAGTCCTCAGACTTTGTTCAGTTTGTCTTCGTTCCTAATTTAAATTGCTGATTAAGATTGTTAATTATTACTAAGTTAAATTACTGATTAAATTATTGCTTGCCTTAAATTACTTGTTAGTTGTTCACATTTAGACACTGAGGCATTTCACACACACAGAGATGTCGATTTCCAGCCTCTCCTGAAACATTGAAAGATCCGATGATACTGGGCTCACATCTCTGCAAGGTCACCGTCACCTGGATCTTAGTGGTGGCTATCACTGTTGGATCACCATGAGAACCCCAGTGTGCCCCAGTCCCCCACCCACTCATGTCACTTATTTACATAACCTACTAAGCCTCTAAGGGCCCTTGTGTCCCCAGCTCTAAACATGCTAAACATGCTCCAGTTTCGGCCCAACTGTTTAATTCCTTGCTCTCCAAGTAAATCCTCACTTTTGAGCAAATGCTGTCAGTGCTCAGCTAATGTTCCCTTGACACTCATCATTCCCTTAGCTATCAGTGACTCTCCACTGAACTCATCATGACTGCTGGAGGGATTCTCCGACCAGGAGCATAATCAGCCTACACAGAGAGCCCGCAGAAAACCAGAGAGGCGATGCGGCTAGGAGCAGCCCACAAGCAATGACAAGGAAAGAAACTGGAAAATACCCCAGCTTCTTCGCCCTCCAGTGAGTGAGCCTGTGTGGTGAGCTCTCTCAAACACGCAGTTTTGCAAGGATCTCCGGAGCGACCAGCTGCCACCAAGATGACCTGCTCATGGGACACACCTGAATTGGCTTCTGTCTCTTCCCTCTCTCACTTCCCCTCTTTTCTACTGAGCTTCTTGGGATCACCTCCCAAATTAACCATTGCATTCAAATCCTTGTCTTGGAGAACCCAGCTAAGAGGCTTTCTGCACTAAATCCCCATCACCTTTGTCCTTGCTAGAATGCACCTCTGTTTTCCCTTACTCCATTTCCACACCCCGCCATCACTTTGAGTTGGACTCAGATGTTTCCTCAGTCCTGAAAATTTCCCTGACCCCTCTCATTCCCAATGTACCTTTCCACTTCCTTCCCTGAATCCCACAAAGCCATCGGCTTAATGTTTTTCTTATGGCTCTTATAGATTACAACTTTTAATCTATATCTTCATAATGTATATCACTAATCTCTTTATCCACTTTGTCAATCCCTCCTTATACATCATTTCACATGCCCTCTTCCTGAACTGTCTCTTGTTCCAGCATCCAATGAGTAGTCAGCTCTGGGAGGGCCAGGAACAACTTTCATACTGGTACACTGACTGGATCTTTCCTCGTGCTCATTGCAAGCTACATAGTCTTCTGCTCTGGGGTTTTCCTGTGGCCACTAAGCATGGAATGCTCTTGAACTTTGTTTAGTGATGGTGCAATCACAACCTAGAGAAAAAGTGAATCTTTGGCAAATGGAATAAGAAAGCCACCTACATTTCCTCCCTTGGCTGATCCACTGGTATTGCTCATCAGTCTCATTTAATAGAAGACACATATTGTGCACTGGCTCTTCTTTCTTCCCTGTGAGTGTCCCTTGTCCCCTACTACTGCCCCTGGGCTTACATTCCCTAATATTGTAGTAACATATAAGCCTTTGCCTCAAGACTCGATTTCTGAACCCCCCAGGCAAAGACATCTACTATCTTGTTGATAAATACAGACAGCTCTTTGAAGGAAAAATGACCAAAGCTCAATAAGAAAACGGACGTTTGTGGCATTTTTAACATACCCTATTCTCATGCCCTGTTCCCCAGCTCAGTGGTAGCCTTGAGAGTCAGAGCCTGCGTTCCTAATACCAGATCAAACAGAAGAAAGCCTGAGCTCCTTCAAACCTCATTCTCAAAGAACTACTACTGTTCGATTTGCTTTGTTGATACAAGGCACCCTTGGCTATGCCAACCCAAAGACTTCCTTTACTTGACCCGACCTAAGACACCCCCCCCCCCCCCCCCCCCCCCCCCCCCCCCCCCGCCAAGGGTAAAAACCCTCCTCTGGGATCATTTGTTGACCACATTTGTAGGTAAGTACAGCTACCTCAGGGCTGCCCTGAGATGATAGGTAAGAGTCAGGACACACAATAAACAAAAGCTTAAAAGGAAATGCCTAAGAACGAAGCATCCCTAAGTACACTGAAATGCCCCAACATATTCCTGAAAACCTAGATGACCATGGGCAGACATAGGACTGTGTGCTTGCCCATGAGTGACTCTTGGAGGCCCCAAGCTGTCACTTCTGGTTGACTTCAAAGTTCTGTGTATGTAGGAAGTAAAGGTTAAGGCAGAGTTGTAAAATGAATGTCGAAGGCATGGCCCAACATGCACACAGAGCCCCATGGCAAAGACTGCAAGATTTATTAGTTCCCAGCATTTAAGAAAATCTCTGTCCGATCATTAGCTGATTGTAAAGCTGAGTAGAGACTTCAGTGGTAACATATGACAAAGAATATATATTTTATAGAATTAGTGCAGAAGAGTCACTGAATACACTATAAGGGGCAGCAACAGATGGGGGACCGTGGGGGGGGGGGGAAGGGGCGGATCTGATTGCCAGCATTGGCACATGACATTATTTGAAATGTCTTGGTTTCAACAAAATTTGTGAGACAGGTAGAGAAACAAGAAAGCCTGACCCATACACAGAAAGAAAAAAAAAAAAGGCAATCAATTGAAACTCCTTTTGAAAGAGGGAGAAAAGCCCCATGCTTTCCTGTCAATTTCAATCTTTTGAATGCAAACCAATTATCTCAGGAAGAGAAAGGGGAAAGTCCCTTCCCTGGAATGCAAGCAAGTGTTTAACTCCTGGGGAGGTAAGTTTTATTACCCTGTATATGGGAGCCTGTGGCTTCAGACCTAATACCGTTTAATTTCCGAAGTTTGTCCTTTAACTCAGGTTTTAGTTTCCTTTGCCTGGAAAGCCCTAACTGTGCAGAAAAAGGAAAATATTTTCTCTACCCTATCACAGCCAGGCCAAGGTGAGGGTCACCAAAAGAATGCCTTAGGAGACATTGTAATTGGATGATCTTACCTCTTGGCTTGCCAGTTTACGCCCGCTGTAGCTGTTAATGCTTGCTAACGATTTGTTAGTGCCGACTTTCACTGGCAAAATCGTCCCAGGGTGATCACTAGTTGTACCGTCACCTGCCCTAAACCCCCCCTGGCGCCCTTTCCACGTGGAAGGGTGGAGGAAAGCCAGAGGGAAGGGGATGGAGCCTGTGGGTCCTGACGAATTCGTCAGCTGGATGAGTCACACAGGCACAGAGACTGATGTTTCATTTTATACAACCAGTATTTCAAACTTGACCCCGTGCTTCCATGGCAGTTAATAAAATGAGCTGCTCACGAAATAACTATGCCATTTTGAGTTGAATATGTCACCCAGGAGGGGAAGTCTAAAGTTCAGGAAATTATAGAAGGTAGATAAGCTTCAGCCAAAGACAATAACAGAGGAAATAGGGTGAAATAGCATAGAAATGAACCAGCCCTGAATCACAGGTAAAAAGAAACAAAATAGCCCTTGGTCTATTTCAGAGATGTGAGACAGAAGAGAATTAAAAAAAAAAGGAAAAAAGGAACGAAAGAAATGGTCCCAGAAGAATTTGGTTTTCAGGGAAGCCCAAGAGTCAGTGAGTATTGACTCTGATCTGTACTTTTCCTCAGGAAATACTTTGATATTAATGATGCAGTGGAGGGTTATCAGATGCTTTGTATTATCTGAGCTAAGCTCTGATGTTGTCGGATCCTCAGGGGCAAGCCTTGTGCCCTTCAGTTCTAGAATGGTATGACATTGAGGAGCTTATCCCAAAGCTTTCTTGTCCATGGATTTCCTTCATAGATGCATAAAGGCTTATTGGGGGCAATATCCCTGTGAGGCTTTTACTAATCTCCTTTGCCTCCTGGTTTCTCAAGCATTTTACCCAGACATCTACTGTAGACTGATCACATTTAATCATTTATATACAGCATCTACCTCATGCACTTACTGGGCAGGGGCTGGCTCTTATTCACCAAGTTAATGACTACCTCAGCCTTTGGCTACAAAGTATGCCCAACACAGCTTGTTTACGTGAAACAAAAGTAGCAAAATTATCTATGTGCCTCTGTTTCCAGACATCTGTGTGCCTTTGTGCTGGAATCGAGCATCTCAGCCTCCACAGTAGCAATGCCTGCCCCACACCTGCTTCCATTAGCAATCTCCTGCTAGGAGATGGTGGCTTGAATTTGCAAGGAGAGCCTGGACGTGAGATATAAAGAAAGGGAAGCCTCAGCTGTTAATTCCTCTCTCTTTGACCTTAGACATTTCTTTAGACATCTGTTTTTGGGATAATAAGATAGTGGAGAACTCTGAGTCCAGCTATTGGATTCTCTACCCACACAAACTCCTTTGTCTTTTATTCAATCACACTTGTGAACTAAGTCCAGAAGGACCAGACAACATGTTGCTACAAAGCCATCCAATTTTTTTAGTTCCAAAAACATGGAAAATGGGTCACAAATTGTTGCTTGGAGGTGAGCCGCTCATTCAAGATGATTGATGTTGGACCATTGGGAGAGCCAAGAATAAATAAGAATAAACTTACGTGGATCGTTTGTTACAATGAGGAGGTTCCCTGATCAATATGCCCTGTATGAGACCTGCATTCTGTAGTTTTTTTCTGTGTGTCAGTGAAAACAGTTGTTACTGCCTCCAGGCTGACCTGATTCCAACAGAAGAGAGCTTCCTTCTCTCTCTGTCTACACATCAATGCTAAAACAGCTCTGATTATCACTGACCAATGGCCCTATTCCTGGGCCAATTATGGTTTCTAAGATGATGAATTGGTGTGACTTATTGGTAGAGAATGAATTCACAAGCCAGACTGTCTGGATTCAAATCTAGGCTCTATCATTTTCTGCCTGGAACGCTTTGGACTGGCTACTTACCCTCCCCTGCTTCCATTTATTCGTATGTCAAATGAGAATAATAAATAGTACATTTTGCATTACTGTGAGGAGCAAAAGAGTTAATATGTAGAGTTAGAACAGTGACTAGGAGAGTAAGAACTTCCACATTAGTCCCCTGGGTCATCTATGACTGTGGCTAAGGATGTCTATATGAAAGGAGATGCTATAATTAAAAGAAATACCAGAAGTAGGAAAGTTTTGCAGTTTGCAAATTACTTTTTATATCTATGTTCTCACTTGATCCTTGCCTTAGTCTTGCAAGGAGGTCCTAAAGGACACAGAGGCTCAACTAGCTCCAGACCACACAATTAGTAAATAGCAGTGATGAGTCTTGAACTCAGAACTTGGGAGCTTTCCAAGGTCCCCTGAGTGGTACAGACACCCCCAGAGAGAGGGTGAGTAGAGGCACGGGCTGGCCGGAGCAGCTTGATAATTCACTGGATAATACAACCCTTTGCAATCCGTGATTTGAAGCCATCCTCAGGAAATGATTTACTAGAGGCTACAATGCAAGTAGCACTCCCTGTACTTCAGGGAGCTGACATCTGGCAGCACGAGGCACCGTGTTCTATTGCCACCCATTGTGGTGCTCATTGGCTTAGCATTTGGGGTGACCGCGGTGTTTGTTGTTTGGGGCTATTACTCAGTGTTCCTAAGTCTCTATAAAGAGTCTCATTAACTCAGTAGCACAAACAGGTCGCAAATACAAAATGATCTGGGCATAGAATACAACCGCTAAGTCAAATTCAACTTTGTCATCTCTCTTTTTTTATGAATCTAAATGCAGCTGATCAATGTCATTTTATTTACACATAGTATCAGGAGTCTTTCAGCAAGCAGGTGTGTCTACAGGTTAGAGTCAAGAACTAGGACACCTGACACAGATTTAGTTTTTTGTTTTTGTTTTGAGAATCAGATTTTTCTTTGAGATACATGAAGGCAAATACACTTAAAACACCAAAGAAGGTTAATATGCTCAGATTGGGCCTTGACTTGGGGGTTGAAGAAAGAAGAAAGTTGCTTTTGGGGAAGGTCTTAAAGCTGTGTGACAACAGGAAGTGTAGCAGAGAGTCTCCACATAGAGAAGCTGTCTCTTCCTTCCTTCCCTGTTCACACCTGCTGCTCCATTCACCAAGAGATGCGGTCCATTTCCCTTCCATTGGAGTAAGAGTCAGTCTTGTAACTTACTTTGGCCAACAGAATGGGCTAAAGAACACTTAGTCAATTCTAGACCCACTTTTAAGGAACTCAGCGTCTTTTACTTTCCCTCGGAAAGCCAGACGCCATGCTGTAAAGAAGTGGTGTAGACTACCGTAGGAGAAGTGATTGTGGGGAAAGAAGCCACACGAAGGAGCATGGAGGTCTTCCAACATTGGATGTGGTCACATGTCTCGTACCTGTGAGTGAAGCCCTCTTGGACCGTGGAGCCCAGCCTCGTTGCCACCTCATTGGCAGCTGAATCAGTGACACCAGCCAATGCCTTGTGGAGCCAAGAAGCCCAAGCAAGTCCTGACTCAATATCTAACTCAAGGATTGTAAGAAAGAATAAATGACTGCTGTTTTAGCCAGTTGAGTGCTGAAGTGGTTTGTTACAAGGCAATAGATCTTCCTGAAACATGGAATATCCCTCAGCAGCCCCCGAAAGGAGGTCAACCTGTTCTATATTCTTGACGTGAATTCCAGAATGATGATGACACTGGAAAGCTAACCAACACAAGAAAAAGTAACAGAGGTAAAGTAGCACTTTCAAAGCTGAAGCCCCAAGGATAATAGCCTCCGTCCATGTCTGTCTTCTGAAATAGTATCATCTGATCATTGGATCACAACATTTGCTGAGTCCACTGATGTGAATCCAAAATATTCCCTCAATTCCATTTAAAAAGTACTGACTGAGCCCATTCTTGGTACCAGATTCCCTCCTAGGAGCTGGAGGCTCAGTGTTGGACACGAGGGACACAGCCTGTGCTCTAATGGCGCACAGATTCCACAAGAGAACCTGAGAAGAAATTACAGATATGGTGTCGTAGAAGGCACAGGGAGCAAAAAGTGGGAAGGTTTCTGTGAGGGAGTCCAGTCTAGGTTGGTCCTGGATGAGAAGTAGAATCTGGCCAAGTTCAAGGGCAAAGGGAGGTGAAGGGGCAAGGGAGGGCCAGGTAGGGGCAGCAAGAGCAACAGAGACCGTCACTCAGGTAAGAAAGAGTGGGGCACGACTCTCCAGGGTGGAGTCTGTTGTCACCCAGTGTCACAGAGCAGGGTCTGTTGTCACACAGGCTTGCACAGGTTTGCCACACTGTGCAGCCATTTCCAGGCACTCCTTGTTCTCACTCTCCTTCCAGAATCCAGGCCCATTCAGGAGCTTGGAATGACTGTGTGGCTGTTCCTTCCTTTCTAGTTCAGTCCTCTCTCTCGTCCAGATATAGGTTCCGTTCTGAATCTCTCAGCTCCTCAGGCGACCTGGTTTGCCCCTTCAGGCGGGGGCCCGTGCGCTCTGTCCACAGTGACCCTGCAAGCAGTTTGTGTTTTGGGCCCTGGTACTTAAACTCGCATTGCTTCCCTGAGCTCCGTCTTCCTGAATCAGCACAAGTGGATTCATGCTCATTCTTTCTTTCTCTCTGTCTCTCATTCCCTTTACACACACACACACACACACACACACACACACACACACTGGTGTCAGCAATATCTTTTCAAGTGAAGAGTTCGTGCTCTCTCTTTTTCTTGGTAAACTGCTAAGGTTCTCCTCTGGAAAGGTTAGCGCTCTCTGGAATTTCTTTTCTCCCAGAGTCATCAAACATGGATTCTCCCACTTATCCTAGACTATGAATCAATAGATCACCTTTCCTATGTGAGATTCAGTTTCATCACTTAGAAACTGGTAAAAATAAATAAATAGATAGATAGATAGATAGATAAATAAATAACACCTGCCCCTCAGAGTTTTTGTGAGAAATAAATGGGTTTATACTCATGAAAATACTGTTCAGATAGTTTAGCTCATTACTCTTCCCGGGCAGGGAATCCAAAGTCACCTGTGTCTGAGGAGAGCATGAATCATGGTATTGGAAAGGTTCAAACAACATCTACGAGAAAACCCATCAGCCCAGTGGAAGCTGGTCTCTGTGAAAGGCAGCTTCAGCCTTAGGCAACAATTCTAGATTATTTAGTGAACATCTAAATGATGAGGCCGCTGGACAGACTGCTCACTGGGTGGTCAGAGTAGCCGTGCACAGACGGTGGGAACTCAACAGACACGTTCCACTCCTGAGGCTGTTGATGATGGTGGCGATGATGATAATTGTATCAAAGGTCATCAAACCTCGGGAGACCGGGGCCTAGAACTGCGCTGACAATTGCAAAGTTTTCGCCATTTTTGTAATGACACTCTCTGAGGTCTTCTCATATCTAGACTCACTGATGAGTGGGCAATTATTTTCCACAGATCTGGTCATACCCTTTGGCTTTCCAATTTCCTGCCTGGCTGCGGAGCTAATCAGCAGATATTTGCAGGGGAGTCTTGCTGCTTGGCTGAATCCTGGGCCTGACAGCTGTGTCTGGAGGGCCATGGGCAATTAACCACACAGCTTTCTTTCAATGAACCAATCTTCCAGAGACTTGTGATGGGTTGATGTCTCTGGAAATAATCTTGTGGGTTTGGACAGAGGACCGTGGGCCCCGTTTCCTGATCCAAGGCACATGACCACCTTGACTGTGCAGTCAAAGTTCCAGGCGAATAACCAGAAGACTTTAAGGGAAAGCTAGGGGAAACAGGATAGTCACCGTGTCATCAAGTGATACAAACCCGTGGTCTTTTAGACGTCTCTGGTGGCAGTCAAAGCTCCTAGAGAAAGTATATATATGGAGCTTTCCATGCTGCCGGGAGACAATTTAGTAGAGCTACTGTCATGTTTCAATAAATTAGCTCATGTTCTGGTGACAATTCACATCTGAAGATCTGTTTGATTCCTGCCTTATTTTAAAGTAACCCCCACTGCCACGGACCGAAAAATTATCCTCTATTTTTTTCCCCAGGGCATCCGGGATCCGACATGTGACACCCCATGGTTGGTACTGCCCCCTCCCCCTTCTTTCACCCTGGGTGGGCTTTCCAGTCTCTGAGAGATGAAGCTGCATGGTGTCTTGACCGGTGGGTGGCCTGGGACTCAGAGGAGAGGCTTTTGTCCCAGCCCAGTGACGTGGCTTTGGGTGACCGCCCACCTGGCCTCCTCTGTGCCCAAGATTGGTTCAAAGTCCCCTTCCCTTACAGTGTATGTTAAAGCTGGCAGGAATTTAAAAACTTGAAAAGGGAAAAAAAAAAAAAAGAAAGTCCCTTCTCCTCTCTTTACGTACTTGTCCTTGGCCATGTCTCACTAAAACTATTAGTCTGCATCAATAATTCAACATGCCTTCAACTAACATTTAGTGACCGCTGAGTACGCGTCAGGCAGTGTCCTTAATGCTTGCTGAAACACACACACACAGCCTCCTTCTCGGGTCAGCAGATGGACAAGAAACCATGAACAGTGATTTAGTAAGCAGAGAAAATATGCAGAATGGCAGAGGCTGATAAGCCCTGGGCAAGGGGAAAAAGAAAAAATAAATAAAACAGGGCGAGGAGAGTCGGTTAGGGGCAGAGTTCCTTAAGGAGAAAATGACTTCTGAGCAGAGTCCTCCAGTAGGGAAGGGGATGAAGCACAGGGATGAGCGGCAGGGCAGGCTCTCAGCAGGAGCCGCAGCCTGGGGCAGACGCCCAGGGTGCCGGTGGGACTCGGTGGGACTCGCGGGGCAGGCCCAGGCCGGAGGCTGTGTTGCCGGAGCTGGGACAGCAATGCTGACGGAGGGTGAGGTCTGAGGATGCCGGCGGGGCTGCTACCCAGCAAGCAGGCTTGCGTGAGGACTTGCCTGGGCATGGCCGGGCTTTAGCTGAGGAGCAAACTGAATGCCATTCTAGAAGGATGTCACTGCCTGCTGTATGGAGCACAGGTCGGGGGCGAGCCAGGGATGCAAACACAGCAACAACAAACCAGGGAGGAAGCGTCCGCGACAATCAGGGCGAAAAGCAACGGTGCCTCCGGTCAGGTAGTGTGGCGGGACAGGGAACGAAAGGTAGCGAAATTTCGGATGATGGTTAGGTCATGGCCACCAGGACGGGCAGAACACCTTCCAAATACATATTTCCAGTTGGTTGGTCTCCCAGCCACCAGTGCCGCGGTTTTGAACTGGGACTGGACAACCCCGTCTGGATGTCACTGTAACGCTCCAAGCGGGTCGTGCCCCCTCCCCGCCCTCTCCCACCACCTCTCCTCTGAAGAGCTTTTTTTTTTTTTTCCCCAGGACGTAGACTCTTAGAATCACGTCAAAGTCTTCCTCACTCTCACATGTACTAATTGCTAATTCTAGATTTCTTCAGCATTGGCATTGGAATCCACGCTTCCTTTCCAGCCCTGCTGCCGTAACCGTAGGTCGACTCCCCTGTCTCCCTCTGGAAGGTTCGATTCCACACGCGCTGAGTGCCAGTGACGGGCAAGGCCCTGCTAGAAATGCAGGAGGAGCTGGATGTGATCCCGGCTCTCCAGGTGGCTGGCCGGTGCTGAGACGAGACCACAGTGAGATGGGAAGCCTCCAGCTGGTCACACGGCAACACCCGCAAGGCTCGGAGCACAGGTCCCTGATAGAACCAGGGCCGGGCCGGTGCCCGCACCACCCATGGAGGCCGAGCTGGCAGAGGAGGGCTGGAGCCACATCTCATCACTGTTCCGCCCCAGCCCTGGCTGAGTGCTGGCTCGGCCTGAAGCTTCGGGGCCCACAGCCATTATCCTGGAAAGACAGGCCTCAGCACAGTGAAAGGATCATAATCTTTGGATCACATACTCAGAGCTCAAATCTCAGTTCTACCACCCACTTGCTCCAGGTCTTGGATGAGTTGCTTAATTCTCTCCGAGCAAGATTCTTGGAGCTTAAAGATAATAAAGTGGCTTGCACACAGTCAGCATTTGATAAATAGTAATGAGTATCGGATGCCAGTTTTCCTCCTTCTGATTAACGTTTACAATATCACCAGACTCATTTTCCTAAAACACAGCTCTTGATTGTTGCATGGTTGCAGGATCATTTACCTCCAAAAAAAAAAAAAAAGAAGCCTCAGGGGTAGAGAATTTAATATGTGCCTGTATGTGTTTTAATATTTATTATTGGAGTACAGTTGACACACAATATTATATGAGTCTCAGGTGTACAACATGGGGATTTCACAATTCTATACAGTACTCAGTGTCCCCAGGATAAGTATAGTCATCATCTATCACCCTATAAATTATTACAATATTATCAACTATATTTCCTATGCTGTATTTTTCATCTTTGTGACTTATTTATGGTTTTTACACACACGCACGCACGCACGCAGTGGAATATTACTCAACCATAAAAATAAATGAAATTTTGCCATTTGCAACAACATGGGGGGACCTAGAAGGTTTTGTGCTAAATGAAGTAAGTCAGAGAAATATCATGAGATTTCACTTATATGTGGAATCTAAACAAACAAACAAACAAACAAACAAATCCCAAAAAACATGCACTCATAAATACAGAGGATAGAGGACCGGGCAAACTAGGCAGAGATTAAGAAGGATAAACATCCAGCACGGGTGTGTTTTTAAACTTGAATCCATATCTCTGTTCAAGTCTTTGACATCCTCAAGCTTTTTCACTAATAGCAATCTCCCTCTTTTCCTTTAAAGACAAGCCGTGGTAGGAAATTTCTTCATCTTATTTCTCTTTAGACAACTCAGTACATTTGAAAACATTAATTATGTGCCTGACATGTTGCTGGGCTGGGCAATAGGAATTCCAAAGATAGAGTATTTCTTCCTTGTCTTCAGGGGTCTTCTAGTCCTGTGGGGAAGGCTGGATTCATACACGAAACAATTAGAGCAATATAAGGGCAGAAGAAAATTTAAGAAATGCAATGATCGTTTGGAAAAATAAAAGAAAGCTCCGTGGAAAGCATGGACCTCACACTGAGTACCAAAAATTGACTAGACAGGAACTTCCAATTGGGATCGATCCTCCTCTGTTCTGTTTTCTTTAATTCTCTGTTGCGGTCTCCTTCCCTACTGGATGTCTCCTTCTGGAAGTTCTGCATGAACATTGATACACTTTCTTGAACTTGAAAATCCACTCTAGAGCCTTCACATACTCTTTCCCACAGGAGGTCTCTCCAGCACCTTGTTTAGGAATTTCAGCCTTCTCTCTCATCCCCTACTAGTCCCCGCTGAAATACGACCTGCATCAGGCAGACAAAGCTTGATAAGGAAGCTGAGATCACATAGCAGCTTTTTTTTCTCCCTGAGAGTTTTCAAACCCCCAAGTAAAGCAAAGTTTTCCCCATGGAAACCGAACAGCTTCGATTTCCAGTTTAAAGTCAGAAGGCTCCTATTATGCAATTTGTTCCCACTATTTTTCTCCCTTGCCATTGGAATGTTGATCTTAAGCAACTGTCTCTTCTACAAAAATACACAGGGCATCTTTTAACACAGTATCCCTTTTTATTTCATTTGGCTGGGTAAAGGCAGCTTTGTAAAAAGGGAATTTAGAACTTGTCAACTGAATCTTGGTTAATGCCGCTCGAGTCTAAAGAGGCTAGATTACAGTTTCCCTTCCGTTTCCTAGAAGTGAGACCTAAAGTCAATCTTATTTCATAGAACTCTTTGGACAAAGATCGTGTCCAAAGACAGCACTTAAACGGAGCAGAAAGTTCTTTTCTTAAAACCCGATGGCGCCCTCAAGTGGCAAGTCCCATTTCAGGATCGCAAATCTAACGGCAGCTCTTTCAGAAGTTTCTTGGCTTGGAAAATTGGAGAGATTACTTTTCTAATGATCAAAACTATCAGTTAGGTTTATTAACTTTTAAGATGACTCTCTGAATTCTCCCTTATTAGCCTTTGATCCCTGGAGCACTTGAGTTATTCCTCGCTACCTGCTGCTGCCACCAGAACAAATCTTTCAGACGCATACTGGTGCCACAGAGAGTGGTTAACGGGGGTCTCTGAACCTTCTCGCAGGAAGGGTTTTTTGTTCTGAATTTGTGAATCTGAGTCTGAATTTCTGAATTTTGTTCTGAATTTGAGCAAATTTGAATTTGTTCTTATAATTAGGGATTCATACTGAGCTGATGTTTGAGTAACGTATTTCACCTTGAAAAAAGTAAGTGCTTTGAAACTAAGCATAGTGCTGCCCTGTTCCTCCTACGTATACAGTCTCAAGGAGCCACGATTATTTATACTTTACAAGGTGGTAAATAGTGCTTCATTCTTTGGTTTCTTCTGAAGTGTCCGTGGTCAAGTTACGGGTGGGATAAAAGAATCACTTGGGTCATTATTTTTCAAGGCTCCCTTTGAACATAAAATCTTTGAAGCTTTCTAAGTACATGGATTCCAAGCTTCACACAGGTTGGCAAACCATTCACCAGACCTCTTCACAGACCCCAGCACAGTAGGAATGAGGCAGCTGTTATGAGACCTGGGGAACCCAGGGCTGTGGTAGCGTAGTTCAATCACTATTGCATGGGTATTTTATTAGCCACTTGAACCAAAGAATCAACCCTCTAGAGGCTGGGAAGCACGGCACCTCCCCACCCCCAGCCCCACCCCCACCAATTCTAGCTGGCTGAGTGGTTTGATCAGAAGTCAGCAGAAGCCTAGCTTGGCATATGTGGACATGGTCTGGGGACTGGGAGAGCAAATAGCTTCACCCAACTCAATCAGAAAAGAACCTCGAATCAGTCTCAGGCTTACACTTTCCCAATAATTTTGGCATTTTACACTGCCTTCAAGTAAGGATGAAGGCAATTATCTAAAGAGCTTAAAAACTACAGAAATAAGAACAAAAAGCACTCCCATTATTGTTTTGAGGATGGAGGATCAATTTCAAATCACAGAGATTGACGCACAATAAAGAGGTTTGCTGGTTTCTTGCACACCAGAAGGAGGTTGCTATTGTTGCTAAGTTCATTAATATTCCTAGGACAGCAATGAAGATACCTCTCTGCTGTGTTGGGGAGTACAAATCCCCTCACTGACTTAGTATATTTAGTTGGCACAAAAGAGAAAGAGTTCCCTGGTTTTCGTCTCGCTCTTCAGGAAAGGAAACCTTTGTGCCTCTCTCTTGTCACACAAAGCTGTTTCCATAAAGTTAACAACTGGGGGATTAGAGGAGATTTCTCCTGAGGAGAGAAGTCTCATGCTCCATGCGGTCAGGTAAATTCGTGTGCATGGGGGAGGGAACAGTAACTGTTAAGGATCAGACACTCCTTGCAGCAATTCCAGAAAGAATGGAGACCTGGAAGCACCCATTGGATTTAGGCTCCGGAGATTCACAATGGCCACTGGAGGGCACCCCTGGGACTTAATTACTTCCCATGGGCGCACACAGGACACGTGCAGCTCCAGATGGATTCACAGGGTTTCTCAGCATCGGCACTATTACTATTTCAGACCAGATCATGTCTGCGGTGAGGGGGCTGCCCGGAGCAAGTGTTGCATGCGTAGCAGCATATCTAGCCTCTAACCACAAAATGCTGGTCGACCCTACCTCTTCTCCCACCAGTCAAGACAAAAAATCTCCCCGGACATTGCCACATGTGCCTCCCCCAGGGACAAAATCACCCTCACCTGGTTCTAAGGTGAGGCCATGGTTCTAAGGCTCAGGCTCCCTTCCCCCAATCTCTTGTTTAGTCCGGAGTCCGTGGACAGCTCTGCATCAAAAAGACACAGCCGTTGTTCTCATCCACATCTGCAGTCATCATCCAGTTGAACACCAGGGCCAGGGCTCCCAGACTTACATGATGGAGATGTTTATCCCACTCTGTCTCTGCACCTGCCTGTGCTCTCTCTTTGGAGCCTCCTCCTCCACCTCTGGCAAGAAGAGCACCCTTCTAGGAGGGAAGGCACTTTGTAAACCAACTTACACGAAGCTTTGTTCTTCATCTGGAATACTCCATCACATTGTCACACTGAGGATCGAGTGCATTTAAATTGAGGGAATTGCCGGAAAGAGAGTGTGGTTTAAATGAATCTCTAACAGCAGAATTCCAGGCCGCATGGGATTTATAAAACAGGGATATTAATAGTATTTATCTTTTAAAGTTATAATGTGGATTAAATGAGTAAAGTACTCATAGCAGCATCTGGCAAAAAGCAAACACTCTCAGAATACTCATTTTTGTTGTTATTATTAGTAATTTTATTTATTTTTTTTATCGACCCAAGAGACATGTTGGGTAGAGAGGTAGGCTAGTTTATAGCCTGAACTGACTTCCCATGAAACTCTCCTTGTCTCCATGATCCGACCTGCATGCCTTTTCTAGATAACCGGAAAAGACCTTTCCGGAGAACAGAGCTCAATACCAAAGAACTAATCCACTTTGAAATCGCCCCTTTGGAGTCACTTTTGAATATTCTACCCAGAGTCCAAAAATCATGGAATAAATGAATGAGTAAACTACAGAGAAAATGGACACAAATATTAGTGAAGGGCCTGCCCTGTGCAAGATGCCATGAGGCTATCTAAAATATTAGATCTAACCATGTGGTTTATAATAGCGATGTGGCATTCCAGTCATCAGGATGTAACAGAGCTCATGGTGGGGGGGCCCAGGGGGAGCGGTTGGTAAGGTGTGCTGTGTGACAGGAAGGGACAGGGGACCCCCACACAGCGGCTTGCTGGGGAGGGCATGTGACTGGGTGGGTGGGGGGAGGAAAGTTCTGAGCCTTAATCCTGGGGCCCTGCAGGATGAATGTGTCACCAGGAAGCCACATCCCTTCAATCACAGAGTCCATACTCGGCACAGGGCGGGCGGGGGGGGGGGGGGGGGAGTGCGGGGTCGCTCATGCGCCATTCACACTGCAGCTTTTGTAGGCTCTGAAACCCCAAACTCATGCAAATAGCCTTTTCTGAGCCTTCCAGTCATGTGCCCAGCATTCACGTTCCCCATAGTTTCTGGAAAATGCTCCGTGGAGAGTAAATGAACTAAATCAGTAGTTTTGCTGAGCCAGGGAAACAGGAGCCCTGCAAAAGCGCACACTGTTGCCTAATTTCCTCTGTTCCTTCCCATTCAGGCAGAGAAGTGTGTTGAAGATCTGCATGCGTGCTTTTGTGTGTGTGTGAGAGAGAGAGACAGACAGACAGACGGGGGGGAGGGGGTTCTGAGTGAGAGAGAAATAGAGAGAAACGGAGAAATTGATGGCTAATTGCTTTACATTGGAAAGAAGGGGAGGGCTACCCATGAGTGAAGGGCACAAGGTTTACTCCTGGCAAGTAGGAGCAGAGTCAATGTTATATTGTCTTTAGATTAATTTACTTTAAAATAATTTGTATGAACTATGATCTTTTTAAGACCTTTTATTTACTCATTTGAGAGAGAGCAAGCAGCAGCATAAGCAGGGGGGCGGGGTAGAGGAAGAGGGAGAAGCAGACTCCCTGTTGAACAGGGAGACTGAGCTAGGACTTGATCCCAAGACCCTGGGATCATGAGCTGAGTCGAAGGCAGACACTTAACCAACTGAGCCACCCAGCCACCCCCTAAACTATAATTTTTGTGTACAGGTTCACTCCAAGCTTCATCCTAGAGGTGATTAATAATTTTTGAAAATCACAGGGTTACTCATTATGCAGAATGCTAATGAGAATCTAAACCCCAGGAGTCGATTTCTGGGCACTTAAAGGATTCTTATTGAAATACAACCTAAAAGAGCATGTTCATTAGCATAAGGGATGTCAGATAATTATAAGTACTAAGTTTCATGGTGTGAGATAGAGTTTGATTTGGATTCTGTATAAGACTCACGGTCCTTGAATGAATGGTGTTTAAAATTCTGCAAAGCCCAGGATTTTAGTAATTGGTTCCCAGATCTAAAATCCCTTTGGACCTACTTCTGCCTGGCAAGGAGGAGCACACTCTCACTGGGCTTGACTACAAAGATGGTGCCCACTCATTCCTGTGAGGGCAATTGTGTGACTGGGACAGATAGGGGCCTCTTCTCCCCTCCACAGGCTGTAGGACTGAATTGTGACTTAGGGTGGAGTTTGTTCCTCTCATTGTTCCACCACTTGGTAGTGAGTTATGGTGAAGGTGGTTTCTTCCCACCTTGCCCCCCACCCACTTCGAACCACAAAAAAGATCAGCTTCTAATATCTACCAAAACAGAACCAGATGTTTGCTGATGGTCAAACAAACTTAGACCACTTTGCGACAGTGTCTGCAGCCCTTTGACGGCTGTTCAGGGGACAGGGAGCTCGGCAAGACTTCTGGTTTGAAAGTCTCTGTTGGGAAACCAGGCTTCATGAGGAGGAGGGACACGGGGGTCCCCCACGTTCTGTGAAGTGAATAGTGGAGTGAGTCACCACCGGGACGATCTCTCCAATCCTAAAAGTTTCGATGAAGAGGAACCAAGCAGTGGTCCCCCAGAACACACAATGTGACCAGGTCACAGCTGTTTACCGCTTCATCAGGTGACATTTTCCAAGCCCCTGCCGGTGTGTGTGGATGTTCTAGCAAAGTGCCTGGCTCAGTGCTGCGGGTTTGGGAGCCAGGGTGTCATGGCGCCCAAGGGCCTTGGTTTGAGAGAGACTCGGCTTTGGGTCCCAACCCTTTCACTAGCAGACTGGGAAGAGATTCCTCACTCATCCCATAGTTTCTTTACTCACATTTTCCTCTAGGTAGGAGTCTTTCTTTCTTGCGATATAAAAACAGCAGGTGTCGCCCAATTCCTGAACAGGAAGGAGAGCTGGTGGGGGTTAGAGACTAGAGGGAATGCAGAGAAATGCAGATACATTGTGATGGTGTCACTTGGAATGCCACCTCTCAGTTGCAACAACTCTTCTGCCAACTGTGGGGCCTACAAGGGAATTCTGGGTGGCTTGGGCTGATGGGCTCACCGGGAATCTAATTTTGGTTAAAGGAAGCGCCTCCCACCACCCTGAATCTCTAGAGCTGACTCGTAGAGGAAATAGAAGGAAATCCCCACTGGCCTCTATCTGTTTTAACTTTGTTCCATCATTTTAAGGTCTTGCTCCCAAATGCTCTGGGAGAACAGTCCTTAAAGTGGCCAACACTGATTTCTATTTCCCTGTGGGGAATCTCGGCCCCTATCTTCAGCATTGATTTTCATTATGAGAAATCATGAAGTCAGCAGAGGAAAAGTTCCAGGGGAGCAAGGGCAGGGCTGGAATTTGGGAGTAATAGGACGTACACCTCACTGATGCCTAAGTTTTTTCTGGGGCCTCTAAGCTTTGCTACAGAAGGAATTCCTGGCTCTCAAGTATTCACCCAAGAAATCACCAAACTGGCAACTCCAAGTTGAAAAAGAAATTCTTCAAATTCATTCCTTCATCAAATATTGATTGAGTACCTGTTATGTGAAAGCCACTGTTCCAGCCCCGGGGGGTACGCCGCAGAGATGAAGGTGACGAGCATGGGGGACAGCAGCAGAGATGGAGTGAGGCAGGCCGATTTGGGTCATGTTTAGGAGAGATGCAGAACTTGGGATGTAAGGAGAAGAGATGAATGAAGGTTGATTCCTAAGGTTGGACTTGAACCACTGGGTCCATTTGGTTTTAGATACAGAGATGAGGGAGGACCAAGCTGGTGGCCAGAAATGAAGGGTTCTATTTTTGTTACATTAATTTTGAGATGTCTTTTCGGTCTCTGAGAAGGGAGGCAAGGAAACTTTCCTTATGCGGCCCTGGGCTGTTATTGCAAAATACCATAGACTGGGTGGCTTACCGGATACACATATATTTCTCACAGTTTCGGAGGCTGGGAAAGTCCAAGATCAAGGCACCAGTAGATCTGGAAGCTGGCAAGGGTTCTATTTCTGGTTTACAGACAGCCGTCTTCTAGCCTCACATGGCCAAGAGCAGAGACAGGAAGACAAGCTCTCGGGTCTCTTTCATAAGGGCACTAATCATGACCTAATCACCTCCCAAAGGTCCCACCACCTCTTACCATCACATGGGGGAGTAAGATTTCAACACATGGATGGGGACTGGGGGAGGGGGCACAAACATTCAGTCCATAACAACGCTTTTGGCAACAAGAGTAGGGCCGAAACCCAGGGGGAACGTCAGAACTAGAGATATGAATTTGGGAGTCATTTCCATGTACTACTTCAAACCAGGTGATGGGAAAGAGTTTGCAGATGGAGAAGAAAGGAGGAGGCAAGGCTGAGCTCTGGGGCTTGGCGGCAGGCAGAGATTGCTTGGAGAACCAGGAGCCACCCAAGGAGGCAGTGCTGGATGGAAGCCAGGAACGGTAAATGCTTCAAGGAGGGAACAGTCAACTCAAATGCTACCAACGGTAGGATTTTATGAGAACAGAGACACGCCATTGGATATGGTGACTGGTGACCGTGATGCAAACAGACTCTGGGGAGCTGAGATGAGAGACCAGGTGAGAGGTGGCCAGAAAGAGTTTTCTTTCTCTGTTATAGGAAGGGAGGTGTGTTCGGCTATAGAAAGATTAAGATTAAGACTCATTGGCTGGATGATTTTGAGCAAATGCTCTTCCATGTCTCAGCATCAATCTGAAACATGGGTTTGGCAATAATGCATGCTCCCCAGCGTTCTGGTTTTTGTTCTTAAATATTAACATATGTCTCTATACCCTTGATTTCAGAAACTGAGCATAGCTTTCCTGTCCAGTAGATTTTCCTGAGTGGGAAAGAGGCAACTCACCTACTCATATCTTAAGAAGCAAAATTCAGTTACTCCCTTAGAACATCTCCCCAATTCGATCACGAAAACTTAATCAAAATCCCATGAAGACAGACACTGCATTCATATTCTTAGTAATCTACTCATTCGTTTATTTACTCATTCATTCAACATGTCGTCATTAAAAACCCATTACGGCCCAAGCATGGCTATAGACCCTGGGGCCACCATACCATACCATACCATACCATACCATACCATACCATACCATACCATACCAAGTCCCTGCCTCACGGAGTCCACATTATAGCGTGAGAAGGCAGACAATAAATACCCAGCTCGGTGATAGACGCTATGGGGAAAATAAAGCAGGTTAAGTGAGATGAGGAGTTATTTTCCAAAGGTGACCCATTAAAGGATGTTTCAGCAGAGACTGGCAGACATGAGGATGCAGAAGCATCCCAGGCAGAGGAACCTGGGAGTGCCCAGCCCCTGAGGGGGGAATGTACTTAGTGAGGGTGGCTGTCTAGTGTGGACTTGACTTTTCCTTATCACTCTACCCCAGACATATCCGGCGTCTTGTTGTTCCTTAGAGCCTTAGGCTTTACAAACTGCTACATAGAGAAAGGAAATCAAGTGTAGTAAAATGATAGGTTGCTGATGTTTGACTAGGAAGCATTGTAATCTCTTGAAAAAGCACACAATTGCCATTTCTTCTGTGTGGGCTCTTGATGTTCACTAATTTAGGGCTACCTGATTCCCCATTCTCCGGTGATCCCTAGATTTCCCCTCCCCTGCCTACGCCAAGTCCCTCCACCTCTGTCTGTTTATCACAGAAATCCCACCCCCCTCCTTTGGCACAAGGCCACTCTCGGACGGTGGCGTTTGGGGTCTGTCTTAGGCTGTGAAACAAAGTCTGTAACTTTGATGTGTTAAGGATCTGGGCTGTGGTGTTTGCTGAACTTCTAGGCACTTCCCTCCTCCCTTCCTGCAGTGCGGCCCTCAAGTAAATTCTGACGCCATCTTCTTTTCTACAGAGGAGTAAACCAGAGGGAAGTGTGGAGGGTTGGAGGTGAGCACAGGTCACATGGGCCTTGTGGGCCTTTGTAAGGATGTTGGCTTTTTCCCTGAGAAATCCCTAAAATCATAAACCTTTCTTGTCTTCTTACCTGTAAGTCACAGAAGCAGCATTGATGGATGTCATCGTCTCCATGCCACCCAACCGTCAGAACTTTCAGGTCTCATGAAAACCTGGCCTTCTACTCCACCTAGAACAGTGTCAACACTGAGTCGATATTACATTCGGCTTCTTCTGTGTCTGAGGCAGGAGTTGGCACTACAGAAGAAAAGAACATATTTGTGCAGGCAGATGAAAGACCAGTCTCTCTCTCTCTTAAATATATAGTCATCATATAGTTTATTGATCCAACTGGGATACTATAGAGATTGAATTGTTACTTTAAATAATTATACTATGACCACAGACACACACCAGGCCTGTCTTGGACACACCAGGAGTAATATCAATGTGCATTTAAACAATTTTATGCAACCAAAGGGAGATAGGGAAGCTGAAGGGACTCCATTTTAGAAGGGCTCCCCCTTGGGGACCTGGGTGGCTCAGTCCTTAAACGTCTACCTTCGGCTCCCGTCATGATCCCGGAGTCCTGGGATTGAGCTGCACTTCAGGCTCTCTGCTTAGCGGGACGCCTGCTTCTCCCTCTCCCACTGCCCCTGCTTATATTCCCTCTCTCACTGTGCCTCTCTTTGTCAAATAAATAAAATTTTAGACCAAAAAAAAAAAGCATTCACCTCTGCTGTTTTTCTACTAAGGCCCTATTTACTCATGTTCTATATTTTTCCTTGCATCTGAGTAAAAACCACTATGTTCCCACTCAAAGGAGGAAGCCAGAACGTGAATCATTCTCTGAGTGTCCCCGAGGCCCCAAACACCTGATAACGTCTAAGAAGAGCTGGATCCCAAACATGTTCCAGAACATTCGCTTCCAACAAACCCCGGCTGACACTGGCATCAGTGACCTCTACCTCCAGTGATTTATAAAATAACACCTACTGTGCACCTGTCCCTTGCCTCTGATCAGACCCGACCCTGGATTCCTGAAGGAACACGGACCCTGGACCCCTTTCCAATATAAACCTCTAGCCCAAGCAGTGAAGACTCATTCTCCTTTCCTTTCTGGTCTCCCAGGCAGTCTGTATGCTATTCTCTTGTCTGTTACCCAAGCTGTTCGGTGTACTTGGTTTTCACGTTTTCTGGCTCTGGTTTGATTTGCACAAATCCAGGGAGTCTCCTGGCTCTTCCCAGGGGAGCCCCCTCCGAGTCCTCGGCCCCAGTCTGCCTACATCAAAAGGAAAGGGAAGAAGGATCACACCAAGGATAATTCTAGGTCTTTCTGGCCCATGTGGAACCCACCCATACGGAGCAGACACCTTTCATCCCATTTCGTAGAGAAAATTGAGGCTACCAAGCTCAATTCTCGTTGCTCTGACCTATACACTTGCCACACGTCCAAGTTCATCCTCCCCTCCTCTCTTCTTGTTCCAGACCAATGTGAACTTGTGTCTGGACCCCATTTCCTCCTGCCTCTTCCAGGGCCCACCTCCAGCATCCCTTCTCCCGGGATCATCCATCTCTCCTTCTTTCCCCACCTAAAGACAAGCTCTAATTCTACAAGTCCCTTTCCTGATATTATGTTCCCCTGATTCCTTGTCTAATTCATTCCTCCTTTTCGATCCAGACACTGGAAGCACGATCCATTCGTGCTTCTTTGTGTCCCACCCACTTAGGGCACTATAATTTCTGTCTCCCACTGAGTTATTAGAGCTATGCTCATCAAAATTAGCTTTATCTAAGTGGCCAAAACCACTGGACGGTGTTCACCTTTATCTTACTTGACTTTTTTTTTTCTTTTTTGATGCTTTTAGCACAATTGAGCATTTGTAATAAACATTTGGGACTTCCTCAACCCCTGTGCAACTAGAACCCCCAGTCCCTTGGCATCTCTCTCAGGCTGCTCATATGGGGTCTCCCCCAAAGTCATTGTCACCCGTACATAAGGATGAACTAATACCAGAGGAAGATATCGAATACGCAGCCATTTCTACTGCCTGCAGGTGGCGCCAGACACACGGGATCACAGGCGGGTGGACAGAGCAGGGGCTGTTCAAAAGTGGGTGAGGCTCTTTACTTCCGCCTGGAAAAGACTCAATACTCAGGGCTCTGGATCTGCGGGAGCCACGTGGCCAAGGGGTCCCCTTAGGGCATGTTTATCTTTCCAGGCTCACTAGTTGTGGGTGGAGGTAGGACTGAGTCACATGTATAACTTCCATAAGGGGGAGGCCAAATACGGCAGTCAATAGTCTTTGGAAAGCAGAGTCCGACAATTTAAAAATCAATTTTTTTGTCCTCAGATAGCCCCACGTGGTTGCTCGTGGTTTCTTCTGTTTCTTTAACTGGGGTTACCAGAACACAGCTTTGTATTAGGAATGCAAGCTCGGCAGAAATGTGTCTTCCCTAATGAGGCCTGGTGCCTGTCGGTATTGTGTCTGAGTCCCCGGGGCTGGTCAGTGGGTGGTGGGGACACTCTGACTTCCCAGTTGCTGAGGAACCCACAGGCCTCCTGTGGACATGTCAAGTGGCCATCAACTACCCCGGAGCTTGGGGACTCGACACAGGGCTTTCACACGGGGCCTGAGTCTACACGGGCCCCTGTGGGTGAGTTTGTGGGGAGAGTTTCCCACTTGGAGCTGGCCACGGGGACCCCCGTCACTTGGTGGGTGACTTCACATCAAAGCCTGCGGCCTGGTGGAGCCTTGGTTCTGAATGAGAAGTGAGGCAGAAAATGGCATAGTTGGAAACAGAGGATTCACCGCTTGTGGGAAGGTTACCAGAATGCCTTGTGGCCACAGACAAGAGCCCCCTGCGTGCTCTGTGCTGCTGAAAGGTCTCTGTAAAAGTCCATTTGTTCAAGGTAGCATGGAATGTCTGAGCTGGCAGGCACCTCCGAGACCAGCTAACCCACCCTTCTCGTTCTTTTTAATACAGCTTTCTAAATGCAGACTGTGGTGGGACCCCCTCCCCCATCATTGCATCCAGTCACGTGATTTCAAGAATTTTTCCCATCCCTTCAATGTTAAGCTATTTGTTACTGACACGAAAAAGACAAGGATAGCCAGGTAAAAAAATGGAGATTTTTGAAATTAAATTCTTCACACAGACTACTTCCGGGACAACCCCCATTTCTTTATTAACCTATGGTCACAGAGTGACTTCTGTTCTCACTCTCTATAAAAACAGTTCTGAAGGCCTTTGGGTCCCCCTCATCTTGGGTTCTTGTGCCATTTCCACCAACCCATTCTACGCCAAAAAGGGCCTGCTCCCCTCACGTCCATCATCTAGGGCCTTTTGTTCTAGCTAAAACCCCTTTAGTGGGGTTCTGTTCCTGGAAAGCAGACTAGTATGGGGGAGTAATATTTTTTAAATGAAACAAACCCCTGCATCCTTCCACACCCACCTATTTCCTTTTTCCCTTGGTCTTTGTGCGTCTTTGAACAGAATCTTTCCGGGAAGGGAGAGCTCACTTTGCCTAAGGGCAGGAATAGTTAGCAGTCCAAAATGCTGCCTCCCATTCAGTGCAGAGCACAGCATGTAGATGGTCTCATTTCACCAGGTCCATTTTTCAGATGCTAAAGCGGAGGCCTGTAGGTTAAATAGCTTGCTCACTAAGCGCTGGAGCTGGGATTTGAACCTCTCTCCACTCACCCAGTCAGAGGTTATAGAACCTACATGAAAAGCCACCTCCACAAATCATGGGGCTATTACCAAACTGCTGCTCAGCTGTGTTTTCCCCCACGTTCCCACTCCTTACAGGTACTATTTAAACTTGGGTCTGGGGGTTCTTTGACCTCCTGCGGAAAAGGGGGCTGAACAAGCCTAGGTTCCTGACAGACTGGCCCAACTCCAATCCCCCGGTTTCCAAGCTTTTCCCTGCCAACCACCCACAAGTATGCCTCAGCTTCCACATTACGAGCTGTGGGTTCTCTTCTGACGTAGAATCTCCCATGAAATGTTTTTCTTTCTCCCATCAAGAAAGAACAAAAAGCGTTTGCCTTTTCCCACTTGGAGAAATTTCCCCCTTTCTACGACGAACATCTGTCTTGACACAGTCACCTTAGGCTGGGCGAGCCCTCCCCTGGCCTTGGATGGGACACTCTGCGTGGGCTCCAGGCCACTGCCCATGTGAGTGTGGTCTTAGCTGTGTGGGTTTTGTGAGGAAAGAAGAACCTCTTGGTTGCCGGAGGTACTTGGTTTGGCTGAAACTGCTCTGTGGTTCTGCTCTTTGAGAAATTCAGAATCCTTGACAGAGGCCCTCGCTTTCCTCAGGCAGCTTTCTAGAACTCAGAGAATTCAATCTCTGTGGCAAACTCAAACACGGTTGCAGTTTCCCTTTCTTCCTTCTTTCTGTTGGCTTCCCAGGAGATTTCAAGCATCCAGAGATGTCCTTTTGAAGGCTGGTTCCCAAGTTAGCAGTGACTTCTCAGAATATCAACCCCGCTGAGGTCACAGCCATTGTGTCAAAGAAATTGCTGCAAATGAATCACCTCTAAGCTAATCTGGGAGTAGGTTAGTTCTTAGCACTCCTGGATAGGCTCCTTAATAGGGCAAATACAAATCTCGGTCTGCATCTCAGATTGGTAAGAATGAGAACTTTATTTTTCAATGATCACACTCATGATTTCATATCCTATTCTGCTGAGTGGCTAACCTTCATCTTGGTCTATACAGTGCTCCTTCTCAACACCCAGCGGGCTGAGAGGAATAGGGTACCCTGCCTTGGGGGACAGGATCATCAGGGGAAATGGCCAGAATGGTGACATTGGTGGATCCTAAAGAAAGGTCAGGGGGCACCTGGGTGGCTCAGTCGTTAAGCGGCTGCCTTTGGCCCAGGTTGTGATCCCAGGGTCCTGGGATCGAGCCCCGCATCGGGCTCCTTGCTCGGCAGGAAGCCTGCTTCTCCCACTACCATTCCCTCTGCTTGTGTTCCCTCTCTCGCTGTGTTTCTCGCTGTCAAATAAATAAAATCTTTAAAAAAAAAAAAGAAAGAAAGAAAGGCCAGGCCCCATGGAAGCAGTATGATGCCTACATGGAGCTTTATGGGCCTCAGGAAGACAGTAAGACACCAGGAGAGAAAATGTCTGTGGTGAGTCTTGGCAGCCAAGGCCTTACCCAGCTCCACAAAGAGTTCTACCCCAGATTGGCTGAGAACACTCAGAGTGGCTTGGGAGAAACAGAAAAGTTTCTGACAGAGCCATTCATGGTGAAAGGAGACTGTGGAGGCCTCTATGGAGCCTGTATGGACTGACATCCAAAGACCCCATGGGGTGAGGAATGTCTCAGAAGTCACCCCCACAAGGGCACTGAGGAGCGGCCAACCAGCATGCCTCTTCTCTCCGTCCTCCCTGACGTCTTGGCACTACATGAGTCCCATGGAACTTCCGCACAACTTAGGGAGGGAGACGCAGGAGTGAAAACTTCCGTTGACAGAGATGCAATTTTGCATCCACCACAGCAAACTGGGAGGTCAAAACTGAAAGCCAGTTGAGTTTGGGAAAAATACAGAAAAATCATCATTCATACTCTCCTGAATTTGTGAAGCTAGAGTTGTATACTAGCTCCAGTGAAGTGTGGATTTAGCAAAAGAGCTCAGAAGAATTTCATGGAAACAAAATTCAGGAGGTGTATCTGGGTTTCATGGGAAGGAGAAACCACTAACAGCTACTGCCTGTGGCTCTGCCTGTCCCTCATAATCAGCTTTTCTCTAGGACATGGGACCAATCTCCTCTCGCAAAGACTGTGACAGACACAGGCGGCTTTCTCTCCCAGCTCATAGCCTTCATTCTTCCATTACTGTGGTGTACGTGGGTCTTTGGTGGGTGCTCACTGAGGCGCTATCTCCACGTGACCTCCTGGCCACCAATTCACTGTGTTCCCAGTGCCTCTTGGTTGAAAGCTTTGAGAAGGTATCACCTTTGACATTCTTGCTTGCCCTTTAGATCAGGAACTCACCCTGGCTCAGTTCTATGGGGTCAGAGGGTGAGGAGTCGACTAATTCAGACATGACTGCTCAACCTAGTCACGTCATCAAAAGTATATGGGTGGCTGAAAGTTTCAGAGAAGAGGATCTTGGGCCCAGTGGCTTGACCCAGTCTCTAATTTACCTTTGTTAAAACTACTGCTGTATGTTTCTTATACCTCTCTCTACCTTGTCTTTTCCTTGACAGTAGATGCTCAAATTCATCTTCGTGTGCCTTTTGCATTTGGGAGACAGAGTTCAATGAATATTGAATGACTGCCCATCTCTTTACTCTTATCCCTTCATTTCTCTATATTCATTCTCTGTTCTTTATACCTTTATTTCTGAGTGAACAGTGTTCAGGTTAAAATCCAAATAGAATAATTCTTGCTGCTGAGGCTTAACAGGTGAGTGCCAGCCACAGTGACTAGATTCGAGTGTGACCCTCATGCAGGTGAATTTCCTGACCAGATGCTGTAAAGAAACATCCTTAGTGTCACCGTATTTACAACTGGGCTTTTCCTAACAACTGAGCAACTTAATTTCTCATTCTTTTAGAGCTGTCTTAGCTGCTATGGAAATTGGTGGGAGACCACATTCGATGTTTAAAGCGTGTAAGTGCTTACAACTAATTTAAAGAAGAGGAACAAGTGGCACTCTGCAGAAAGTTAACTCCCAGTCTCATCTTGACACTTTGAGTGATTTTTCTAAATTAAAAGCTTCACGTTTATTAGCAGTCATTGCCTTGGTTTGAGTAAAGAAATTAAAATATTTCAAGTTTCTCTGTGCGCTAATTAAAAGAGCTCTATTTAAATCGGGCAGGGCTGTCCTGATGTCGATGATGACAAATGAGAATCATAAAATTTTGAGCCTGTAGGGAGTTTACAGATCATTTAATCCAATCTTTTGGTTTCATAGGGGAGGACAGTGAAGCTGCTATAAGATATGTGATTTGTCCCACATCTAGAGGCAGAGCTAAAACTGACTCCCACCCAGGGGGTCCAGGATTCTTCAACCTCAAAAAAATAGGAACTACTATGGGCAGTGGGCTAATGCTAGAAATTACTAACGTAGTGTGACTTTTAATAAGAAGTTAATATTTTGTCTTAATTTTTGTTTATCCTAAAACCCTTGGGAGCTCCTACGTGAGGAGAATATTTTTTAAATCTCTTTTGTTATGTTAATGAGGTGACTTTTGGAAAGCCCCAGGTAACCTAAAGATAGTGGCTGGTTGCCAGGAGAACAAATTGTGTGATTAGAAGATAGGAACTTTGAGTCCCATCCCCAGACCTCCTAGGAGGGGAGATAGGGTAAAGGTTGTTCAATCACTGATGGCCAATGATTTAATCAATCATGCTTGTGTGATGAAGCCTGAATGGAAACCCAAAAGGAAGGGTTAAGAGCGTTTCCAGGCTGGTGAACTGGAACGTTTCCCCCACTGGGCGGGGCCCCAAACTCCACCAGGACAGAAGCTCTTTTGTTTTTGACCTTGCTCTCTATATATCTCTTCACCTGAGTCTTCCCCTGGGATTCCTAAAGCCAGTTTCAAGTTCAAGTTGATTCCTACAAGTTGATTTTTTTCAAGTTCTCTCGGTATAGCTGGGGTACAGGGGTGCAAGAGCACCTGTCTCCAGGGGTCCCCAAAAGACCTGGTTCAGCCACTCACCGCTGACAGAATCTGAAAGGCAGAGAGATGAGCGGTAGTGAAACCAAAAAGTAATTTATTTCAATGAGGTCAGCACCAGGAAGACAGTGTTATTGTCCCAAAGATGATCTCCAAGTGTGAAAATATTTCCAGGTTTATGTAAGAAAATGTGGGACAAAGGTCTGGCGGGTTGGTGCAGGTGGGTGGTAAAGGTCAGGTCAGTCATTGTCTTGGGGTCAGTCACAAGGAGTCTTGCTGGCTCTGGACAGTCCTTGCTGTTTGCGGGGTAGTTTCCACTGCCATCAGGGGGTACTTTGCCCACAGGGTCTTTGGAAAGGAGACTTTAATTAGAAAGTCTGAGGTCAAAATGGAGTAGTTGAAGTCCTTTTCATCTGCACTAATTAAAATAGATCCTCCACATCCTTTGACATCCTTTGTAATTGAATATGTTCAGGAGATGCCCTTCTCCCCCCCCCAGCCCCCCAGAATGTGCCATTTGGGCATGTGGATCATTTTGAACTGAAGGCACTTAAGATCCTGCAGGTTCAAGAGAAACTTTTGCCCCTCCCTTATCCACATAAAAGAATCTAAATTGAGGATTTTTCCCAGAATAAGAGTTACTAACAGAGAAAAATTGTACCTGAGTCACCCATCTGTACGGTAGGACAAACATCTAATTTCCAAACATCTGCTCTTCTTATCACCCTGGGAAATGCATGAAATGCCTTCCTTTCGTCTGAAATCCCAGCTCCCTACCCCCTTCTCCTTTGTTCAGAATGACATCTATACTTCATTTTGTCTGTCTTTGGAATTTCCATGTCTCTGTGGACTCCTCATATGTACGCCTATTAAATTTGAATTTCTCCTGTTAATCTATCTCATGTCAATTTGGTTCTTAGCCTAGTTACAAGGACCTTTGAGGGAACACGAATTCCCACTCCCCAACATAAAAAACCAGTATCTAATGTGTAAACTGGTTTCCTGGGTCCTGTGAGCCACTCTCGGAAATTAATTGATCCCAAGTAGGGGAGTGTGGGAGCCTCTGATTTATAACCAGTCAGTCAGAAGGCCTCATAGCAATCTGGACCTGTGATTAGCATCTGAAGTGGAGGGCGGTCTTGTGTGACTGATCCCTTAACCTGTGGAATCTCATATAGATAGTGCCAGAATTGAGGCCAGTTGTACCCAGCTGGCATCAGAGTATTGCTTGGTGGTAGAAAAAAAAAAACGCACATTAGAACTGGTATCAGAATTGTTATGTGGATAACATGAGTAGTCGTTAGCAGAATATATGGCTAAGCTCATGGAAGGAAAATAAGACAGTCCTCCATCCCGAAGGAGAGATAAAAGATGACTGCTTTTTAAGATTGTGGGTCTCTACAAGGATGTTCAGAATTCAGCCAGAGAAGCCTCACGGACCACACTGGGCTCCCAGGTACAATGAGAGTGCCCAGCGAGTCCTTACCATGAACTAGGCATCATGCTCGACAATCACTCCTCATGAGCTAGCTAAACCACACAACCAAAGTTGTGTCAAAGTTAAGACAAATGAGAGATTTGCCCAAGGTCACACACCAACGTCACTAGTACCCAAGCGGGGATCTGCACACAGATCTCTTGAAGTACCAAGCCTGTGTTTTGTTTTGTTTTGTTTAAGATTTTATTTATTTATTTGACAGAGAGAGATCACAATTAGGCAGAGAGAGGAAGAAGCAGGCTCCCTGCTGAGCAGAGAGCCCCGTGCGGGGCTCCATTCCAGGACCCTGAGATCATGACCTGAACCAAAGGCAGAGGCTTTAACCCACTGAGCCACTCAGGTGCCCCCCAAGCCTGTGTTCTTACCTGGAGGTGACATTTGAATAAAGCCTCCTTGGTGCACACAGGGGCCTCTCTGGGGAATCTGGTTCAGTACGGCCCATATTTTAAATTTATGTGACTACCTGAGGCTGGTAGGAGAAATTCTGCTTGCCTGGCCCAGTCGGAGCTGAACCGGCCTTTCAGCCCCAGGCAGACTTACATGACAAGCTGCACTTCCAATGCTTTCGTGGGACAGAGCCAACCAGAGGTGGGGGCAGGAAAGGAGCAAGAAGTAGGGAGCAGTTCCCACAGAGACTTAGGGTGAGGCTGCCAGGAGAATGTGGGGGGGGGGTTGCTGAACAGACCAAACACGTCTGCTCACCAGTAAAACAAATTACAGAGTGCTGACAAAAAGTCCAAATTGGATTCTGTGCTTAAACACACACACACACACACACTTTACTACAGAATTAAAAAAAGAAAGGAAGGGGATATGAAGTCATCCTTAATTTTATTGGGAACACATTGACTGCCCTTGCAGGACATTCATTAGCATTTTATCAAACATCAATGCTGCAAACACGGCCAGGGAAACTCAGGGGAAAGAGAAGTTGATCTAGAAGCCCCTTGGCTCTTATTGGTCAAATCCTGTTCTTGTCAGATCCTGGTCAAGTCCATTTTACCAGAAACCTCATGCCTGGATGGAGGCTTTTCCTATAAACACCTGGCCCTAATCACAAGGTGAGTTTTTGCGCACGTGATTCTTGGGCCTTGATTAACTCCTCTGATAAGGGCTCCCAAAACTCCAATGAAAAAACTTGACGGACCGTCCTTTAAATACAAATGAGGTTCACATTAGATAAGGAATGATTATGTCCTCTTATCACCGCCCACTCTTAGTCACTCATCCAACACATATTTGCTGGTGCCAAGGCGCCAAGTACACCATGTGTACTCCAACGGGTACGTGTTGGAGATACAGCAAAGGGCAGAACAACCCCTCCCCACCCCCGGAGCTCGGTGGGTCAGAGGAACTAGCCCCCCTCCTCGATTAGTCCTCCCCAGCCTCCCTTTGTCACCACCTCCTGCCAGCCCATTTCACCCCACCGCACCTGCCGACCCGCGGAGCGGGGGCCACGTACCCTCGGCCCTCTGCGCCTCCTTGGACGCCCCCGCCCCCGCCCCAGCCGGGTTCTCTGGCGCGCAGCAGCTGCAGGTCGCCGACGGCTCTCCCCGCCCCGGCCCAGCCCCCACGCGCTGGCTGGAGGCGGCGCCCCCTGGCCGGGCTGCGGGCCCGGGCCGCGGGGCGGAGAGGGGCCGGCGCAGGTAGCTGGGCCGCCGCGGCGGGATGGGGCGGCTCGGGGCCCGCCGCCTCGTCCTGCTCGCCGCCTGCCTGGGGCTCTGCGGGGCGCTCGGAGGTACGCGCCTAACTTCTTCTCCCCGTCCCCTCCCCGGCCGCGCTGCGCCCGCTCGCGGAGCGGGGGTTGCTCCCCGGACTCCGGGGGCCCCGGGAAACCGCGCGGCGACCCTGACTCGAGCTCTGGGGCCGGGCGTTCCTGGGCCGGGCGGCAGGGAGGAGACCGGTCGGCCCCGCGCGAGGGTGTGGGCGCCGCCGCGCGAAACTTCCAGCCACCCATCCCCTACCCGCGCGAGGCCCGGCCCAGCCCCGCCCGTTCCGGGGAGCCCGGGGGTGGGGGCCCTTCCCGAGCTTCGCGGGGCCCTCGCTGCCAATCTGGGGGTTTCCGAGTTGGATGCCCGGTTGCACTCCCAGCAGAGCCACCGGATCCTGCCGCCCTCCCTTCTGAGCCTTTGCAGCTCTGTGCCTTGCTCGGGTCGGGCCGGGTGAGAGGTACTCGGCTGTAGGGACCTTCCGGCATTCGGGGCCTTTAACTCGTTCGGAAAGTCTTTGGTCGCTGGCCTGGCCTGTTCTAGAAGTGCCTCCACGAGTTCACCTACATTTTCGGGACCTAATTCCCTGGAAATGCTTTGCATTTCCATGGCGCTTTCCAGAAGTCAAGGATTACTAATAAAAGCATAATCATTGGGACTTTTTACACAATGGGCCCTGCACTCCGGCCTTCTCGCCCTCCGGGGCTCCTTGTAATTCAGTGTAGTTCAATGAAAGACCTCCTTTGGGACTTTTTTAAGATGAAAATTCTAAAAATTCTAAATCGAAGAATTGGTATCTCTGTAGGATTCGGATTAAATTCTGAACGCTTATTTACTTCGTTTTAGGCGTAGAATAGACAAGTAGTGACATTGCCGCCTACACCGCCTCATGATTGCACGAGGAGCTTGGGAGTCGGGTTCCAGCCAGGAAGGCATCTGTAGTGTGGACACTTCACTCTTACCGCAGTCGCTCCAGGTCTGACTGCAGCCCCCTCCCCCCACCCCAGCTGCAAGCGGTCCCTGCCAAGCTCTTTCTCCCGTCTTCCTCCCTCCTTCCTGATTCCTGCCTGGCCCAAGGGTGGTTTGGGCCCGGGAACTGCAGGTCCAGGTCTGGAGGTCTGGGACTGTGGTCTGAGGCTTTGATGTGGCTTTGAGAGGGAAGATTCCAGCTGCAGAACGAGGAGATTGGGCGCGCAGGGAATGGTTTGATTGCGCGGTGATCGGCAAGGAGGGAGGCGAGGAGCCAGTGGTCAGTGTAGGGTGATGGCAAATCCTTAATTTTGCAGTCAGATGGACTGGGGCTTCATCTCTGGGTGCCATCCTATGTTCTCAGACTGGCTTTGAGAAAGCGACTTTTCTTGTCTAGGTCTTAATTTTGCCTCTGTGCAACTGAAATGCTGACTTCTTCAGAGAGGCTCGAGTAAAATACTGTGTAAGACTTTCTTACCGCCAGACAACTGCTCAGTAATGTTTATTTCCCTCCTTTTCTACTCATTACCCTCTTTCCTTGTCATCTGTGCAATTACCTTGGGTATGAGGCTAAGAGCCAATGGGTTAGATACCCATTGAGGGGTACAGAATGCGGATAGGGAACATTTCTGGAATTCCATAGCATATACAGTAGTTACCCCTTAGCCACAGGAGATACATTCCCGGCCCCCCAGTGGATGTCTGAAATCACGGATAGTACCGAATCCTATATGTGCAATGTTTTTTTTCTATAATATGTACCTATGATAAAGTCTAATCTGTAAATTAGGCATGGTAAGAGATCAACAATAGTAACTCAAAATAAAATAGAACAATTATAAAAGTAGACTATATTAAAAGTTACGTGAGTGTGGTCTCACTCTGCCAAGATGCCGTATTATACTATATTCGCCCTTCTTGTGATGCTATGAGATATCCGTGTGATAAGATGAGCCAGGTGAATGATGTAGGTGTTGTGACATGGCTTTAGGCTGCTACTGACCTTCCGAAGATATGTTGGAAGGAGGATCATCTGCTTCTGGACCATGATGGACCATGGGGAACAAATCATAGACAAGGGAGGACTACTGTGCTTTGAACGTATTTCCTCACCCATGGCTCTAATGGAAACCCAAATATTGGCTACTGTGGTCTCATCAAAAGCTACACTTTGAAGAACATCTTCTTGAGCAGCTGGATGCGCGATCTGATTTTAGGTTTCTTTCTGACTTCCTTGGATGATTCAGCCTGTTGCTTTGAAGTAATTGTCAGACGTAGGTGAACTCTGCTCTCAGGCCTTGAGGGACTGATGTGTCCTCAGCTTGGAGAGCCTTGCCACAGCAGGGAGCCACTTTGTCTGGTAAACAGAAACTGTCTCAGTAAGAATATCCTTAGCATTCATCCTCAGCATGTCCCTATTTGCAAATCAAATATCGATCCTACTATCACTAACTACTTTCTCAAGGTACAACATGTACTCGACACCAGACTCACATTGTCAGTAGTTCAATGATTTTTGAGTACCTTCTTATCAGATCTCATTAGAATATTATTGCTTTGACCTTGGACCAGCACTGGCAAAGAGCTTGAATAGGAAGAGGAGAAAGGCCAGCCCTTCCAGTTCCTTTTGCCTTTACTGGTCCTTGGATTATTTCTATTTTTAATCTCTGGCTTATTTGCAGGGATTTTAAAAAGCAACTGATCCTGTTAGTGAGGATTTGTTTAGTTGCAGTGAGATAACACAACTGTAAGCCCAGTTGTGCAGGCAGACCGCATGTGGTTCGTCCCTGAATGGGAAAGAGAGGGAGGCATCAGTGTCCGTCTTTCTGTCCTGTAGAGTTCCCACTGCTCCCTCAGGGAGACCTGCATACCCAGCAGGTGAGATGCATGCCTGGTCTCACCTGGGCAACTGAAGCAGGACGCCCATCAATCTGTAAATTAGAGATGAATAAAGAATTCTTATTGTTCTAGATTCTTATTTTTTTTTTAGGTTAAGACAGCTTGTGAATTCATAGTATTTTCTTTGGGCTCCGCAGTGAATATCTTGGCACCCTACTTTTCTTTCTTTTTCTCTTTCTTTCTTTCTTTCTTTCTTTCTTTCTTTCTTTCTTTCTTTCTTTCTTTCTTTCTTTCTTTCTTTCTTCCTTCCTTCCTTCCCTCCCTCCCTCCCTCCCTCCCTCCCTCCCTCCTTCCTTCCTTCCTTCCCTCCCTCCCTCCCTCCCTTCCTTCCTTCCTTCCTTCTAGATTCTTATTCTTTTTTAGGTTAAGACAGCTTGTGAATTCATAGTATTTTTGGGGGGCTCCACAGTGAATATCTTGGCACCCTACTTTCTTTCCTTCCTCCCTTCCTTCCTTCCTTCCTTCCTTCCTTCCTTCCTTCCTTCACTTTGCCATTTCTACTTAAGGTGTGGTGTCCAGACCCAAATGCTCACGGTGACTAGTGTGTTGCTATGAGCCAAGCACCAGCTGGTGCAGCAGGAGAGGACCCAGCATGATGGCCCCAACCCCTCTCATGGGTGCTGTGTTGTGGGAATGGACAGGTCCCCTGCCGATTCATGCAGGGAAGCCACAAAGTTCAGATGTTTGATTAAAATCTCTTTTATGTAAAATTCCGTAATTTAATAATTTTTAAAAATAGAGCTGCATGGTCCATACAAAGCACAAACAAAACTCATAACCTCTGCTTCTGGGGCCTTTCCCAATGCTCCTGTTTTATTCCCCTCCGTATTCCCAGAATGTAGTCTAATGCCTAGAAATGATAGGTGTCCAATAAATCCGAGCCCCTGAATGACCCAATGTACCTGGGGATTGTAGAAGGCAGAAGGGCAGCTCCCCAGGCAAGTTCACATCTTAATGCCCAGAACAGAGAATATGTTGCTTTACATGGCAAATGGGACTTCCCAGCTGTGATCCAGTTAAGGATTTTGAGATGAGGGATTACCTCAGCTTCTCCGTGTGGGCCCTAAGCAAACACAGGTGTTGTAAGAGGGAGAAGATGGTGTGTTGGAAGCAGAGGCTGTAGTGATGTGACTGCTGGCTGGGGCCACCAGCCAAGAAACATGGCAGTCTTCTAGAAGTTGCAAAAGGCCAGGAGACAGATTCCCCCCTCCAGCTGCCAGGAAAAAAAAATGCAGCCCTGCAAACACCTTGATTGTAGCTCAGTGAGACCTATGTTTGGACTAACTAGTCTCCAAAATGGTAAAGCAGTAGATTGGTGTCATATTAAGCCATTACATTTGGGGTAACTTGTTGCAGCAGCAATAGGAACTGGGGGTTGGAGGAGCAAACAGAGCTGTGCACCAGGGCCACAGGCGGTGCATCCAAGCTAGGCCGTGGGCTCTGTGTCACTAAAGAGGGTGCTGTCAGCTCAACCAGCACCCAGCTAGGGGCAGGCACTGCCTGCCTCCCTGCTTCCTTCCAGGGGCGCTATGGGAAGCTACGGAGCCTACGGGAATAGCTCCTCTGGAGTGGTGCAGAACCCCCGTCTGCGTGACCTTAGGCAGCCGGCGTAAGGGGGAGAATGCCCCCCCTGAGACGAGCTCAGGGCAGGGCAAGGGCTGGTTTTCTCTTTGCAACCTGAGCAGTTGGCATGGAGATTCATGTTTGGGGAGGGATCAAAGAGTGAGAATGTGGCGAGTCCTGTTCTACGAGAAGCATTCCAGGCTGCAGATTGCTCTGGCCCCGCCTGCAGACCCAAGATTTGCATCTTCATGGTGGCCCTGGGCCTCCTACCCACTCCTTCCCCACCCTCCTACGGGGCCAGTGACACGTTTGGTGAGAGACGTGGTGCCAGAGGCCCCTGTCACCCACTAACCCAACTAAGCAACTGCCCATCCTACAGCCCAGGAGCCAATACCTCTTTGCTCACTGACTCTCTTTCCTCACTTCTGGATTAGTGGACCTGAGTTTTGTGGGAGAGACTCTTAGGACGTCCCTTGTTGGGGTTTGCTTTTGATGAACCAAGGAGGTAGGGCCTCTCAGGCACGGCAAATGTTTGTACTAAGTTATTTCATAGTTGGAAGTTTTCTTCTTAGAGTGTTCTGGATGGTTAGTTATCTCTTGAATAAATATTCGGCCTCGGTTTTGATAAAGCATGCAATGTCAGTGCCTCAGTAAAACACTGTAGACGTTCCTCAGAGCAGATTTGTGAGGTAAACGTGTGACTTTTTTCTCCAAGTGCAGTGACTCCCCTCGTAGGGTCAGCGTGAGAAAGAGCTGCTTTATAATGTTGGTGCTCCTTGAGCACCTCAGCTTAGGACTTTGTATAATGCAAACGCTTTAGCGGAGAAGTTTGTTTTTGTGGATTTGAATTTTAATTTTCAAAATAACCTTCTATACTTATGATAGATCATCTATAGAATACGTTTGGAAGAAAAGCAGTACATAAAAAGGTACAGTATAAAATTGTCGACGATATGAGGTTATAAAAAGGCAGCTCTAGTTTTCAGGGAAGGTAGACAGTTCTGAAATCTCTTTTTGGGGAAAACTTTCCTAATTAGTTTCTATCTGACTCTGGCTTTGCCCTCACACAGTCACCAGGTCGATCTTTCTAAAACCCAGAACTGATGTGTCACCTCCCCACTAAAAACTGTATCTTCCCCCATTGTGTGCAGAATAAGGTACAACCTTCTTTAGATGGTTTGTAAGCACCCCCCGCCCCCCACCTCGACCCCATCAATGGGTCCCTGCCAGTGGGGAATCCAATGGGTCAGTCAGCCATTTACTCCCCAAACATTCATTGAGAATTTCTCATCATGTGTGTCCCAACAAAACAAAGCAAAACAAAACCGAAGCTTCCCTCCCAGGGTCCCTCTCTCAGTAAGTGGATACTCAGCCAGAAATCTGGAAATTCATCTAGATTGCCCCCCCCACCTCTCCCCTTCCCTCCTAGACAATGTAGCTTTAAAATACCTCTTGAAACCCCCTCCCCACTGCTCCCCCTGCCTGCTTCCCTACTCCCTACCACCCCTTTGAGCCCATTTTCTGCTCTTCAGCCAGAGTCATCTAAGTTGCAGTCTGGGCATGGCATTTCCCTTTTTGATCCCTTTATGGCTGTCTTTGCATAGAGTTTGGACTCTCAGCTTCCAAAGTTGTCAGGCACCTACGACTGAGCGGTGACCAAGACGAGCAAAGCCTTCTGTCCTCAAAACCTCACATTCTGTTTGGGATAGTGTGGGATTGGGGCTGGGTAATAACCCAGGAAACAAAAAAAGAAGGTAGCTAGGGCTTGTGATAAGGGCCTTGAAAGGAGTCATCAGTTTAAACTGACAGTTTAGGGAAGGCCTTTCAGCAGTCCATCCGTTTGCCCCCGACCCCTCCTACTCTTGCAGCAGCCGCCCCTGCTGTCCCCTCCACACACACGCACCCTGTGCTCAGCCAGACTGAACCTTTGGATCTTTACAGTCACTGGTCTCGTTCTGTCCTGTCTCTCCCCTCGTTTGTTCTCTCTCGCTCTCGCCCATCCCTCACTTCCCTGGAAGTCATCGTCTTGCCTGCCGGAGACACCCTCAGTCCATCCTCCCCCTGGACCACCGAGAGCCTCTGCTGTGCTCCCCGTTTCCCAGGCGCTCTGATGCCTTGCTTGGCAGTCTGTGTCATTCACCTTTGAATCCCCGTGTTTGTGGGGTGTTTGATATACTTGTGGACAGCCTAAGTACGTGTAGGATGGGCCACTGAAATCTGTCAGGGAGAGATACTTCATAGGCACAGTGCTCTTTCCTATCCCAACGGGGCCCCGAACAAGCCGCTGTCGTACCAACTGTCTACTTAATATCTCCTGGATTGGATATACTCTTTCTGAGCAGCTTTCTCTTCGGATAGACCGAAAGCCCCCTTAGTCTCAGTCACTTCCTGCCCCCAACTCCTGATAGTACTTGGCACCTAATAGGTGCTCAAGAAATAGTAAACCGAAATACCCCCAAAGAAGCAAAACCGGGATCAAACAAACAAACAAACAGGAACAGGAAGTTGTGGTTTGGAAAAAAAAATGATAACTATTTCTAAGGTAGATTAAATGAATCAAATACTCACTCCTTTCCACCCCTGCCCCGGGAGAAATTAGAGAGAAATAGAAATGTTTACTTTCCCTGAAAAGTCTTTTACCCACCTTATTGCCAAACGTTGGCTTCCAATCAACCATGTGACCTTTTACATAATCACGTAAAACCAGGAAATTGTTCGGATTTTTGTTCACCTTGACTTGCCCTACCCATATAATACTGAAATCACGCCTTTTCCTTTGCTGCAGGTGGTGATCACCTTTCTTCTTCTAGAACCCAGTTTTTCTTGTGCTTGGATTGCCTTCTTATCATTATTTTGAGGCACTTACTAGAAGCCACAAAATTTGAGGTCCGTTTGGAGATCTGTGAGGACACGACTGGCTTCAGGTTGTCAGACCAGAAGTTTTAAACCTGCTTCCTTGATTTTCCCCTGAGGCAATGGAAATTTCTAGCCACCAGCTGATCCTGGAATTGATTTAGTGCCAGGAAGGTGAACTGTGGGAAAATATAATATTACTTAGTCATTCTCAGCAGTAGATTTTATAATTTAGAAAACATTTCCTGGTTTTGAGAGCTTAACAATACAGCCTGTAAGTCTGTCAAAAATCAGAGTGAGGGGATTCAGTAACCGGAAGCCCAGGCCCATACACTAGGTAGGAGAGCTAGTGGGTTTGTAAGTGCTTATTTCATCTGAGTTTATTGCTACATTCTTGTTTTCCTGCATTTCATTATGAATGGCTGTTTCTAAACTAGAGAAGTGTGCTTAGATCTACCTGAGAAAGTTTGTAGAGATCTCTATCTAGAGATAGAGATATGTAGCTTCATATCTTGGTGAAAACGGGACCTGTGGTGGGGAATGCAGGGTTTTGGTTTTAGCTGTGTTTTGAATTACTCGCTGACTCTACATAAGCCCATAAGCTTCTCTAGGCCTGAGTTGACTCAACTATAAAATGAGGGTCTACTAGGTTAGTGTAGTTTGGTTCATTAAATGCTTGCTTGCTACTTACCTTAGATTGGGTTCCCTAAAGAGGGCAACATAGGCAGGAATTCTTGTGAAAGTAAAATGCTGAGTGAGGTGACCAGGAGAGAGCTGGAAGGAAGGAAAGAAGCAGGATAGGGCAGGAGAAGAAACCAAGCTAAGATCTGGGTTTAACTGACCTAATCTTGCCTGATCCCAGAGAGAGAGCTCTAGCATATGAATGGCAACACAGAGCTCTACATATTTTATACGTCTGTTTCAATCAGCCATTGGCTCTAGGTCCTCCTAGGGCAGGGGGTATAATTTCACTGAAATTTCTGGATAACACAGTGAGGCAGCTGGAGGATGAGTATACCAACTTATTCAAAGGGATCTCAATGGGCTACCAGCTGAACCTATTATGCCCCTGTAGGCAAGCACTGTGCTAGGTATTGGAGAGGGAAAGATAAACAGAGATGTTTCCTCATCATAGGAAACTCATGGACTATTCCAGAAGATAGATGAATAAGCAAGGAGTTTCAGTACAACATGGTGAATGCTGGAACAAAGGAATACGCAGAGTGTTGCAGGAACAGAGAAGAAGACATTGCAGATTGGGTTCCTCAGGAAGCTAAGATGGAGATAATCATGCAGGAGCCTAATCGAGGACTGTTCTTAGGGATCGACATTTGTTCTCAGACCATATATTATACCTCCTGGAGATATAGCAGGAGGTGTTTAAAGATTAATTTAAAGACCATGTAAAGATCTTTCATTTCAAGTCTTGGAGGATGGACCCTCACTCCAATGGAGTATTGCTTCTGAGCTGGTGATTCCACTGTACCTTCATCATATTGGTCCAGCACTCCCTTCAGGTCCTCAGCCTCAGCCATGTCATAGATGATGGGGCCAGTGGATCCTATGGTCTTAGGCCCATTACCACACCTTCCTTGGAGTAAAGGACATGTCTTTGATTAATGTGATGTTATTTGGCCTCCCCTATTAGTGGAATAAACACCCCATGAGCTCTTCATATATTGGTGCTATCTGAGGCAAGAAAGGCAAATCGATACCCAGAATATGTGGCTATTTTATTTGTTGAGATGAATCACCAGCCAGTCTAAAAAAGCAAGGGTTTCACTGAAGTCAGCTCAACACCAAGTGGACTGTTGGTCTCTCTTCAAGGGAGAGTAACGTATTGAGGATAGGTGTTGGTCGCCGTTGGAGGCCTGTTGGCCATTCAGCGGTGGCAGTAGCTAGGAAGGCCTCCGTAAGAGGGAGCCCAGACTACTGGGTGTCTGCATAGACTCTACCTCTGCCACCATGGGTATCTGTTGTGCCAACCTATGGGGGGCAGAGGTCACCTGACTAGTGACTCTTTCTGCTTGGTTGTTGAATGCATATTCTGTGGTGGATGTTTCCTGGGGGGCATTAACGTGCAGTATGAAGATTTACCCACTTCATGCGTCAATCCCAGACCTCCCTATTTCTACTCTTCAGTCTTTTGCATCCTAGGCTCTTGACTATCTGGCCAGGCCATTTGCCACTCTCAATCAGTCTTTACTTACTTGAACCTCAGTCCACTTCTCTCTGTGTGTGAAGTGGATGATTAGGCATTCTACCCAAAGTTCTATCATCCACTTGGAGGATTTTTTTCTTGCTAGTGTTCTTCATGGTCTCCGCTAAGGGGAGCTGTGGTGCAGCTGGAGTCTCTTCTCACCAGGCACCCACTTGACGAAGCTGACTCATCTGTGAACCGTGCTCAGGTGTTGTTTCTCCACCAGCTGGTACCACGGGATTCGCCCGTGCAGCCATATGTGTGAGCTGAGGGAAGGTGCTGGCGCAAGAATGGTGATGATGGAGCTCTGGGCTACCATCTTGTGCGCTCGCTTGTGCCTTCTGGGCCTATTTATGCTCAATCCCGGAAGTACCACTTTCATCTCTTTCATCCATCTGTCACAGTGATTCTGTCCTGTCTGTCTCACAGTGGCTTTTCGCATTTTCTGTGCATCTTGGAGCCACTTTAGCAGTGAGTTCACACCATTTCTGATAGTCTTTGCCAGGGTGTTATATCCTATATCTTGGGAGAGTGCTCCCAAATCTATTATCCAACTTCACGCTTTGCCCCCTTGATCAGGTACCCTCAGTCCTATGTGTGTTCTGGCAGCTACAAGTAGTAAAATAGACCGGAGGAGGTCCTGCAGCCAAGGTAGGGTCTAGTCCTTTTCCACCCCTATTAAGCCCAACATGTCCCCACACAGGTTATGTTGTGACTTAACCTTTGTTTTTGGTCAAGTGGCCAGGAGGAGAGATGGGGATGTATCCTCAGAGGTCAAATGCTGCTTGTGGGGAGAAGCCTTTGCATCCTCTTTCAGCGAGGGGCATACCAATTGTAATTGGGAAATAGGCCACTTCTGCAGGCTAAGAGGATTCACAGAGAACTAGGGACCCAAGGTATTTGAATACATCAACCCAGATGTCTCCAGTTCCTCATGTCAAGGTTCTGTTCTTTCCCAACCAGGATCTTAGCTTTGTCAGAGCAAGCCTGTCATAGATGGGACTTCAGTTCTATTTGCAGTTGACTAGTCTGGACAATTATTCCTGGATGGGCATCTTACCTTCCACTGGTCTCCTGCTATAGGAAAGGAGGACTCTATATGCTACCATGGAAGCCATCTTGCTTTTACACTTAGTTTGTAATTGTCACCTGATCTCTCCTAGCTTTTCCTTCTCTTTTTCCAAAGCTTCATTCAAATTTAGCAAGAGACACCCAATTCCATAGTGCTCGTAGCTACTATTTGCCCTATATCTTTCATGGCTTGATCTTTCGTAGCTGGCTAATGTGTTCCCTTCTGCTCTTATACCAGTTTACCACCAGTGGTGTGGGATTATCCCTGTGACAGGAAGGAAGGAGGAGTGGGTACATGGAGAGTAGACTTGCAATTCAGTTTCAACAGAGGCCTCGACCACCCTTCTCGAGAGTTCTGAAGAGAGACTGACCCATCAGAGTTTTGAGTTGGGGCAAGCGAACACGGAGCCTTTGTACCCCTACATTGGAACTGTGGGTTACTCCAGGAACCGGCTGTGGCCTTGTGCAAGGCAGCTTTCTTCAGCAGGGTCAGTCCCTGAAAGGAGATGATACTCTAAAGTGGAATTTTCATTGTGTAATGAAATTGCTCATTTATACTCCTTTTTAAAATTTTTCCCTAGCATCTTTTTATGGTGAAAGCTATGTGGAGCTCAACATCGTAGAAGTTTCCCCTGAGTTATCTCTTCAATTAAAATTTCAAACCAGCAAACCACAGGGATTACTTTTCCTTGCAGCTGGGAAAAACGACTACTGTATAATAGAACTTCTATCAGGAAACTTACGGGTAAGATTTTCTTAAATCTTTAAAAATGTGTAGATTTTCATTTACTGGAGGAAGAGAACAAAATAGCTACCCGTTTGATTCCTGTTATTTTACTAATAACGTTTGAAAAGTTGGGATATCCTCTCATTTTACCAGCATGCCTGAAATATTCTGACCCTGAAACTTTTAAACCTCATTGTGTAGTCCATACATGTGGAAAGTGGTTTCGAGTCCAAGTTTCTCTTTCTCTCGCTTGCTCTCTCTGTGGATGGCCCTGTTTTCTCAGTAAGGTACTGTGAGATGAGATTGATTAATTATGATTCTTTCTCTTTCAGGTGAGGGTGAATTTGGGTGCAGGGGAACAAGTGCTCCTTTCTGAGCAACGATTCCGTATGGATGACCTGGATTGGCATTTAGTGGAACTGTACTATGTTAAAAACACTCTCTCTCTGGTTATCGACAAACACTATGAGACAACTAGCCAAATCGCTGGTGGGATGCACAATTTGCACTTTCAGCATGGAATCTACGTAGCAGGGCGTGGTGAACTTGACGTCCCTTACCTGGATGGAGAGCTCCCCAATTTCCGTGGATGTATGGAGGATGTGGTATTTAACCAGAGGGAGATCCTCGCATCCCTCAGGTCTTACCCTGGTTTTAAGAAGGTGTATGAGGTATCACTAGGATGCAATGATGAATTTTTTGCAGGAGAGGATGAGGCCATCAATTTCTTTAGCTCCAGGTCCTACGTCACCTTCCCAGAATGGAGGGTGACAGGGGAGGGACTGTTAGAATTTGCTTTGCAGACCGAAACTCAACAAGCTTTGCTTTTGTTTCAGCCAGGTAGGGAAGGAAGTTTTGTTGCTTTGGAAATAGTTAATGGTCTGTTGAAGGCTCATGTAGGCAGGAGCCCAAGTAACACCCAGCTCTCTTCTTTTAGCTTAGTTAGTGACAACAAGTGGCACGTTATTCAACTTAGACTCACTGGAAGGTATCTGGGCCTTATGGTGGATAAGCAGGGGGTGAGGGCATTGCTGCCTTTGCAAAGCAAACCATTTGTATCAGAAGGTCCTCTTTTCGTGGGAGGTCTTGATAACCGTAAGGCAGAAGAAGTTAAGAAGTTAGAACTTGCCTCTGTGCCCAGGAAATCTGCTCGAGGAATCTCTTTCAAAGGGTGCTTAAGGGGCTTGGAAGCCAACTCAGAAAAGAGAGCATTAAAGAATGCCCTCGTGTCCAAATACGTAGCCGCCGGGTGCAAATTACAGGGTAATGATACTGAAAACCCTTTCATAAAGACAACAGCAAACCTGCTTCGGGTAGAAGTTCCCCTTTCCACAACTGTCCCCGAGACCCGCAAGCCTTTTCTACACCACGCCGGTAGCCATTTCTTGAGTCTGAATAACTTGGAGGTCCAAGAAGGTGGGCGAGCCTTACTGGAACGAAGACACATGAACGTAGACGTGGCATCCGGAGATTTGGGCATCCATCCTTCTCAAATACTATTTAAAATAGAGGAAATGCCCCTCCATGGGTTCCTTCGAATTGATGTTTCCCCTGCACAGGGAGTGGAGGAGGCTTTCACCATGTTAGATTTGGGGCAAGGGCAAGTTTGGTATGTCCATGATGGTTCAGAAGAACCTCGGGATTTTTTTACATTTTCAGTCTCGTCCAAGAGCAAGAAGGAAATGCCCTTAAATCTGCAAGGACATGTTCCGTATGTGTTTAACATTACTGTCCTCCCAGTAAATGACCCCCCAGTCCTTAAGCTCCCTGAAGGAAACTTGCTTCTCCTATTTGAGAATTCTAAGAAGCGACTGACTCCGAATATAATACACGCGTCAGACCCTGACACAGATTCCTCGAGTCTTAGTTTCTCAGTTCTTGGCAACTTCAATTCAGACGCTGGGTTTTTGGAAAACACCAATGGTCCTGGGAAAGCCATTGATGGTTTTACGCATGGGGATTTAAGAGATGGCAACATTTTCTATGTGCACAGAGGTCATCGGAACTCCCGGGTGCTTCTGAGAGCAAGTGACGGAGAGCTGGTTAGCAATACAGTAGTGTTACGGGTCATGGCTGTTCCTTGGGACTTTGAAGTGGCTTTTAGAACTGGGGTAGTCGTCCAGCAGGGGGGCGCAGTTCTGATCACACAGAGTAACTTGTCGGTGGAGGTTAACGGTGAACCCCACCAGATGGAGACCCGCTATGCTATCACTCATCCACCCCGATTTGGTCAGATTCAGCGGCAGGGGTCAAGGGGTGAATGGAAACAAATTAGTACCTTTTCTCAGCGTTCCATTGATCGGGGTCGGGTCCGGTACCATAGTACATTTCAAGGACTACAGCTAGAAAATGTTACAGATCACTTTAAATTTAAAGTTAACATAGAGGGGAAAGTCAGTGAAGAGCTGGTATTTCCCATTACCGTACACTGGCTAAAGTTTATACTTCTGCAAAATGTTCCTCTCGAGGTCAGTAAACTAAGCAGACGAGTATTGAACTCTGATCACTTGCAGGCTGTGACAGAGGGTGTGAATGTCACTCAGAAAGAACTGCATTTTAAGTTACTGACTCCACCTAAGAAAGGAAGATTGCTAGTTGGCAATAAGGTTCTAAAAACAAACTCCGTCTTCAGCCAACAAAACATTGCAGACTCTAAGATAAGTTACGAGCCACGGGAGAGGCCCAGGGAAGACACGGAAGATACCTTTAGGTTCTTGATTGTTGCAAAGCACATAGAATCCAAAGATTATACTTTCAGAATAAACTTGAAAGCAGACAAGACACGCATTATTGTAACTAACAGAGGATTATCTGTAAAAGAAGGAGAAGGGAAATTAATTACAAAATCGGAATTATTTGCTCAAACACTGGACAACCAGACCTTCCAATATAAGATCACCAAGAGCCCTCAACACGGGAAGCTGAAACTGGTTAACTTTTCAGACCCCCTGGGAAGTCGTGACAATATCATCACGTTCACTGATCAAGACATAGTGGGCGAGCGGCTGATATATGTCCACGATGACTCTGAGACCCAGCATGATGAATTCCTCCTTGTGGCCTCCGCCACGGGACCAGGCCAAGAGGGCGTGGTCAGGCATCTTGACACGGAGCGTTTATCTACAGAAATCAGAGTTGTCGTTTCTGTGGAGTTAAAGAATGATGAGAAACCAGTGCGGGTGGTAGATAAGGTCTTTCATGTCGTGAGGAATGGCCAGCGCCTCCTGACCCTGGCGGATCTCTGTTACCATGACCCCGACTCAGATTTTGATGACGGGCAGTTGCTCTACACCCGGCGGGGCATCCCAAATGGGGACCTGGTGAGAGCCAGTGATGTCACTCAGAAACTCTACCAGTTCAGGCAAGATGACCTGCGGGAAGGGCGAGTGCTTTTCAGACATCAGGGTGCAGACTCTGCCCGCTTTGTGCTGTTGGTGACAGATGGTGTCCATTACACATCATCCCTCCTTGAGGTCAGCGTGTCAGACCCCTACGTCCAGATAGCCAACAACACGGGGCTGGTTGTACAAAGAGGAGAGGCCAGCAGCCTCACAGCCTCTAACCTCAGTGTCACCACAAACCAGGATGTCAGAACAGACCACGAGATCGAATTCCACATGCTGCAGCCCCCAAAGCAGGGCAGAGTGCTGGTCAACCATTCAAGGTCCCACTCATTTTCCCAGCACGACCTGAAGCGGGGACATGTGATTTATAAACATGACGGCAGTGGCAACTCTGATGTGTTCAACCTGACAGTGAAAGTTAAAGAGATACACATAGACGTGAGCGTCTATGTACGAGTGTGCTCAGAAAGCCACCGACGTTGTGACCAAGTCCTGCTCATCAAGACGCTTGTAGTTGAAGAAGGAAAACCAGTAAAACTGAGTAGAGGAAGACCCCAGGTAGGTCGCTGTCCCACCACTGAGCATTCTCCCAGAGTAATCTGCTTCTAAGAGCTCTTTTTGTATTGATCTCTCCCTGGTATTCAGAATGACTTTTTTTCCAAATGCAGTGCCATTGAAAGGCAAGGCTGGAAGGTTTCATGATTTTGATACTGCTGGTTGTGCTGTAGTTGGAAATGGACTATAAGTGATACTAAGCCTTATGTTAAAGCCGAGGGCCCTCCAGCACACAAGTATGCATGTTTGTTTAGTGTAGGATGAACCGGGAATGAGGAGGTGATAAACATATTATAGTGAATTAAGAGATCTTTACTTTTTTCATTTTTTATAGAAATGCTGCCAATATTCATTTGATCTGGGTTACGTTTGTGATGTGATGAAGCAGGATATAAAAATTTAGAGCAACTTAAACATAAAAAAAATTCCTAAAACAGCAGAGAGTGCTATCTTATGCAGTTAATCTCCTTAGCTCTGAAGGTAGCCTCATTTCATTTCCTGAAATGGGTGGATACAATTGGTGCAGACTACAGGAATGCTGGAGTGAGACCTTACACTAGAAACTACCTGGTTTCCTGGGGCTCCTACTTAGAAACTTCCAGCAGGCAAAGCCCTGTTGACCAGGGTCAGGAGAGTGTTCATTTTAGGGTAATCCCTGTACAGGGTTTGTAAACTCTGATTTATGACAGCTGGCCACAAATACAGGCTATTCTGAGTCTCCCCTCAGGACAGCAGAGGAGTTTACTTGTTTGCTAAATGCAGCCAATAACATCAAGAGGAGGTGAACTCGAATCAGAAGCAGTTTACTAAACGAGTTTGCTTAAGGTAGAAATATGGGGCTCGCTGGGATGTCTCTGTTCTTTTTTAGGATCTTGGAGAGTTTATGTTTCACCACAAGGGGGGGCATGTGGTTCAGCGACCATAAATCAGTTACAATGACAGTTTTGAGATGGGTTTTGCTGAATCAATAAATTAAACATGTATTGAAAATGCTGAGCTAGTTCAAAAGAGGAGAGAAAATTTTCCTCTAAACTCTTGCAGTTTAAGTGACTCAACTTCTGCTTCTTCAACCATCTTTTATTCCTTCTCCTTATACCATTTTAAAGATTTTATTTATTTATTTGATAGAGAGATCACAAGTAGGCAGAGGGGCAGGGAGAGAGAGGCGGGGAAGCAGGCTCCCCGCTGACCAGGACCCTGAGATCACGACCTGAGCCAAAGGCAGAGGCTTTAACCCACTGAGCCACCCAGCACCCCTCCTTATACCATTTTATTTTTTCCACCTCAACTTGCTGGGTCTGGGTGTCTTGCTGCTGCAAGTGATGCCTTGCTAAGGCATTAGTAGCTGATCAACTGTTGCTGGCCATTACTTTTCTTTGCAACCACAGCTAAATGCAAATATTGACATGGTCACCAGAACTGACCCAGGCTTAAACTCTGTATCAACCCTGATAGTAACTTAAGCCATTTGTAGACATTAATAGAGAACAATTTGGCTCATCAAGGATCTTGACTCTTTCGAGTATTGACATGTTTTTCTTTCTGTGTCTGTGTATTGTATATATGAACTCAAGGCTGTCCACGAAGCTGATATTCCTTCCGAGGCAACGTTCACTGTCAGAATTCCACCAATGCATGGATACCTCCGGAAATCTTTACCAGAAGAAGGCAGCTTGGGTGCCGATGCAAAGTCCCCTCTGATTTTTACACAACAGGATATTGATGATGGGGCTATTCTTTATGTGCAGACAACTCCTGACCAACAACACGACCGTTTTTTACTGGATGTGGTGAATGGTTTCCAAGCTGTGAATGGAATTGAAATTTTAGTGGATATCGTCCCTAAACGGATTCCTCTGGAGGTACAAAATTTCACTGTCCGAGAAGGTGGTTCCAAAGCACTTCTGAAAGATTATCTCAAAATCCCAAACAAATATTTTGAGGGAGTTGGCTGTGAATTTGTTCTACTCAAACCACCGAAACACGGTTATGTTGAAAATTCTAATTTTCCAAGAATACAGCTAATGAAGTTTACCAGGAAACAGGTAATAATTCCCGGTTAATACATTCGGGTATGGGGGATAAGAGAAAGAAAATTCTATTTATTATTTAGATTAATGGACTCTCAGGAGTGATGAGACTTAAAAGAATATCTAGTCTAACCTCCTAACAGATGCTAGAAGCCCCTTCTATGGTAACCCCCCAAAAAGGTTATCTAGCCATTGCTTAAATATATCCAGTGGTGGAGAACTCACTACTTCATGCAATGGGCACTTCCGGTTTGAAAATACTTCCATTGTTAGAAAGTTCTTTATGCTGACCCGAAGTCTGCTGCTTAGACACTTCTTCTCCAAAGTCCTGACTCTGATAGTTCACAGCACAAGTCATACCTCTTTTCCTGAAATCTCTTTAAATATTTGAAAGAAGTTATCAAGTTCCCTTGGACTTTATCTTCTTTAGGTGAAACGTCTCTAGGTTCTCCCACTTTGGCTCCTAAGTCATGGGTTTCCAGCCCCTGTGCCACCCTGGCTGCCGATTGCTGGAGGAGCTCTACACTGGCCCTGTCCCACTCGAAGTGTTACACCTAGATGGTTAATACAGATGCACTTTGGTCATTCGTGGGTCTACTCATTTATTCATTCCATTATTCAACTAACAGATGCCAACAGAGTGCGTACTCTGTGTCGTGCCCTAGGTAAGCACAGTGATAGCAATGGCTAATGGCCACACAATCAAGCAGCTGGACACAACTTCAGTCCAGTATCCAGCAGAAAATAACCACTCAGCTCGAGGCTACTCTCATGTTTCTTTGCTTTGGGCTAGTTTGGTATTACTGTGAGACTTGGCTTTCTTATCATGAATAAAATAATGATTTCCATGACTTTCTAAGTATTGAAAGTAGCTTGCCACCATTTCCCGTGTAAGCTCCAGGGAATATGGACTCTTCAGTCTGGAAGCCATTAAAAACCACCTGGCATCGCTAGGTACCTTCGTCCAGTTAGCCGTAAGCCCATGTGGGCTGCTTTATTTTGCTTCTAAGGATTTCATCTCATCAACGGACTTGAACTGATTTGCTAAACCCTTCTGTTCAAGTTGCTGTGCAAGGTTGTCATGATGAGGAGCCATATTCCTTGCCCTCACGAGATGCTGGGGGATTGGGGGGGCAGGCACACAAGCTTTGCTCTAAATACCCCCTTCCCATGCCTCACAGAGCCTTCTCTATGATGGCACGAAGAAAGTGCAGAATTGGCACATCTGACTGTAATGGAAGAGAATAGGGAAGACTTCACAGAGGGAATAACGTTTAAGCAAGACTTGAGGAAAGAAAGAATGAGCAGGGAGGTAGCAGAGCAGAAACGGAAACAAAACAAAACAAAAAACCAGGAGCAAGGGGAACAGCATGGCCAAGGATATGGAGGCATGAAAGTGAATGGGTTCTGGGGGCTGGGAAATAGCCCACAAGACTCGCAGGTGGGCTCAGGAGCCGCAGAGAGACCTGAGGCCAGACTGGGGAGAGTGTTGAATTATATGTCAAGAGGGTTAGACTGAACCAGGAGGCATTAGGGAGCTGTGGGAAGAAGCAGAGAATCCTGAAGACTGTAAGTAACCTTAGAAATCAGTGTCCTCTACTGGGGACCCAGGGAAGGGATCCTTTAGGGACTGCCTATAGGCAGCTCTTCATCATGGCTTCCTTCTCAAAGTCTGAACAAACCATCCAAGATGACCACTTGCTCTGGTGCAAGTTGAATTTAATACTGTTTACCTCAGGGATGCTGGGTGAGAGACAACACTAAATTTGAGTCCCGTCTTGGTCAATTCATTATGGATTGTGCCTTGTAAGAAGTGCACATTTAAAATACTTGGCTGCAATCTGTATGTCAAGTACGTATGTTCCCTCTAGGGTCTGTGTTACCACATAGCCTTGTTCAGGTCAAGGTCATGTGTCCCTGCTCTTCCAAATGACCCCTTCGTGCTTTCCCTTCCTATATGACTCTAAGGTCTCCAGGTTTTGAGACATCATTGTTTCCATGTAAAGCAGCACTAACCCCCAACAGCTGGTGGCTATAGTGTTTAGTGGCGTGGAGGAGCCCGTGGCCATGTTTGCCCTTCATTCATTCAGCAAATCATATCTGAGCAGCTATTATGCATCAGGCGTGCCAGTTTTAGGAAGTGGGGATTCAGTGGTGAACAGACCAGCACACTCTGTGCCCAGATGCCCTGGTGGGGGAAAGAAGGAGTCAGAGAGAGACAAGAGAAAAAATAAATAAGTGAAATAAAAGGCATGCTGAGTGAAGCTTAGTGCTACGGAGAAGAGTAAAGCAGGAGAGGGGGCTGAGATGGGCTGGAGCCTCCAGTGGTGTGTGCGTGTGTGTGAGTTCCGTTTCCAATCAAGTGGTCGGGGGAGGTCCCCTTGACAAGGCGGCATCTGAGCAGACACCTGGAAGAGGGGGTGGATGGGTGAGCCAGGTGGACTGGGAGGGAGGGTATTCAGGCAGAGGGAAGAGCAGGTGGACAGCTGTGTGGGGAGCAGTCAGGGGGTTAGTGGGATTGGACCGCACACCATGGGGGAGAGCTGAAAATGAGGGTAGGGAGCTCCAGCATGGGAGGGCCTTCTGCTTCATCTTTAACCCTGAGTGAGATGGGGAGCAAGGAGGGAGGGACAAGGTGAGCAGAGGCATGGCACGATACGTCCTGAACATGACTGGTGACTGGGAACTGAATACTTTTAATCTTCGAAGATTTTCTACAAGTTTGTTATGTCTTTTTTTTTTTTTTTAAGATTTTATTTATTCATTTGACAGAGAGAGAAATCACAAGTAGGCAGAGAGGCAGGCAGAGAGAGAGGGGGAAGCAGGCTCCCCTCTGAGCAGAGCCCGATGCAGGGCTTGATCCCAGGACCCCGAGATCATGATCCGAACTGAAGGCAGAGGCTTCAACCCACTGAGCCACCCAGGCGCCCCATTATGTCTTTTAATCTCAGGTCAGCATATATTTTTCTAGTGTTAGAAGTTGAGAAATAAGCCACCCCCACCAAATCTTCTCTTTGCTTTTAGATTAATACATACTAAATGGCATGTAATTTGGGGGAGTGCCACTCCTTTGAAGAAATGCTTTATCTCTCCAGGAAAGATACCGAAGAGGCAACTTGTATTAAATACTGTGTTCCTAAAGCATTTTAGGTACAAGTTCTCTCCCATTCTGATCAATGCCATCTTCTGTGTTTGTTTTCAAGTAGCTTAAAACGGCATGTTTCAGAACTTGTGGTAAGGCCTATGGTCTGAAACTCCTCTGCCCACAGAACTCCAAAGAAATTCTCATAGCACCTGTATACAAATGGCCACAGCCTTCCCTTGAGACTCTTCCTGAACTTTTCAACTCTTCTCAGAAGCACCTCTGAGAGATCAAAAGTATTTGCTCAAAGGAAGTGCACCATAGGAACGGGCAAAGTTGAACTATTAAGATTTTTGGCAGTATTTTATCAAAACAAACACAACCCCAGAGACTTTTTCAGAAGTTCAGCTACTCCTGTTGGGCTTTGGAAGTTCTCTGCCATTTTGTGTTTGAGTCACAGACTCATTGAAGCCAACTTTCCTTCTAGATTCGAAATTCTCTTCATCTCTAATTATGATCCTGTGCTCTTCGGTATTTTCCATCGGAGCCTTAAAGACATGAAAGGTATTCTGATCAAATTTGTGGTCATTACAAATCCGAGAGGAATAATTAATTCATTGGATAACCATTTCAGAATGAAAGTTAGAAAATGAAATCTAACAGGGAAAAAGTGAATGTTTGCATTCGTGTTATTACTGTAAGGGAGATCTGTCTTGATAGAAATTTGATTTTGCTACATTTCATTATGTTCTGTTCACAGGAGATGTTTGGTAGCTAGTTATGGGTAGCATCTGCTAAGAGAGGCACAAAAAAATGACTGTGTCCTGAAGGAGGAACAGGATTAGGAGATAGACTGTACAGTCTCTCATATAAGGAACAGTTAAAGGAATAAGGCTTGCTTAGTTCAGAAAAGAGAAGTCTGGGGTAACTTAGTAGTTGCCCTGCTCCAGATGTCTCCAAACAACAGCAATCCAACAAGTGGGTAGAAGGGTAGAAGCCTCAGAGCCTAAACCTAGCATTCTGAATTGTCTAACAAAGCAATCCACAACTTCAAATTAGTCACTGTAAGTAAACAAGTGGAGTCTGAATCTTAGTGGGCGTTGTTCCATGGAAGGACGGCCGGGTTGTACCTAGAGCACACTTCCGTGTTAGAAATAGCCTTTGACTCTGGTCTCCCGATTACCCGTCCAGTGGTCTCTTTCCCACAACCTCTGCTATGCTGTTCCATTCCTCCTGAAACTTATCCCTAGGATGTGGCATCACTTCAGGGAACCACCCCACCCATCATGATTTACACTCTCTGAGTGTCAGAATCAAGCCTCATAGGATGAACACATGCTTCTGTGTTTCAGAGAGACATAAAAATTGGGATTATAGCAATTTATTCATATTTTTAAATCACATTTCGGTAAGTTGGTGATTTTTGTTGTTGGTGGTTATAGGTGGAAAATGAGTTGATTTACTACATGCATGATGATAGCGAGGAGCTTCTTGACAATTTCACCGTCTTTGCAAATAGCTCAGAGCTTGGAAAACAGAGCTTGCCCCGAACTCTATTTGTAACTGTGGAATCAGTAAATGATGAGGCTCCAGTAATAACAGCCAACAAAATCCTTCAGGTAGGTGCTCCGTGCTTTTTGATTTATAATAAGATTAGGGCTACCCATTTGATTTTCTTTTGTATTGTTTCTAATGTTAAGTAATAAGACATATGACTATGTATGTATGGTTAACATATTCCTACTGACTTTAAGTAAATGGTAGTTGTTATGGGGACATTCTGTTGAGTAGCTGCTGGGAGATGAGGGATCCTGAGGAGTTACTGTCCTATTGCCTCTCTTGAGTGGGTGTCATTCACACGGTATTCCCCGAGGCATGCACGGTCTTTTCTAGTTAGGGTGGGAAGGTGAGCATCAGCTCCCTGGTATTGAATGGGGGACCTTGGGCAAGTTATGTAGTCCTTCAGTGTGCTCTCATCGAGGTGGTGGGAAATGGAGGCAGAGTTGTGAGGAGTAAGAGAAAAAATGATGTAAGACTCTCCCACACTTCTTGGCATGTGGTTGGGACTCAATAAATGGTAGCATTATTACTGAAAAACTCCAAGGCTTATAGCAGCATTCAGATTTAAAAAAACAAAACAAAACACTATAGAGTCATGTGATGGTATTTTGCTGTTTCTGGGAACTTCTGTCACCCTTCACTTTTTCTGAGAATCCCCTGGGGGTGCTTCTTAGGCATTCAAACATAAACATGTTTTGGCGATCACATGATGTCCACCATTTGGCTCCTGTCCTGCCCTGAGGCCCTGAAGCCGTATCATGGCTTCTGTTGGCCACACAAAGGGCTGATGAGCAGCAGTCCCTCTGGCTCTTACGGAGCCAATTTCTCCCACACCAGCACCACCAATGTCAATGCTGGGGAGCCCATCAGTGCCCGTTTACACTCAAGTATCCCAGAGCTTTCTTTCATTCAGTAGATTGTGATGGTCTTAAATCACCCTTTCTTACCGTTCCTTCTTCTAAGGACTTGGGCATGAATTTGCTCTTCTGACTTAGAGAAGAGTTATAGCCATTATAATGCCTACAAAATAATTGCTAGCCATTATTATATGCCGAGCATCACTCTAAGGGCTTATAGCTCCCTGAGAGATGTGCTACCATTTCCTTCTTTGGACAGATGAGGAAATTGCCTGACAGCTGAATGACAGCCCGAGGACAGAGTGACAACACAGGAGCCTGATGGCTTGTCCATGCCTCTTTTCAGGCTCTCCAGCAATGACTGACACATAATAAACAAGAAATATTTGTTGAAGGGATGAGTAAATGAAAATATAAACTGTCAATTTCCCACCAACATTGGCCCATGTTTCAGAGACCCAGCTTTCACCTTGGCTTTTTTGTCCATTTCTGAAAGAATCCTTGGCCCCTCGCACATTTCAGCCTCTAGGAGACACATTCATCGGGTGTGCACAGACACGGGAATCTGAAGGGGTTCACTTTGAAATTTATCAGACACGAATCTTCCCACATACGTTTTTTGACAACTTCAGCCTTGTTTATACCACTCATGAGAGTTAATAGTCAATAATAGATTCCTTAGAAGTCCAGAGAAAATGGGGTAGTCGGAAGAGGTGGACATGAATAGAGCTCACCGGGGGCTAATCTAAATAGAAAATTTTATGTTGTTAAACATGGAAACAGGCTGGGATTTTTTTTTTTTAGCTTTTTTTTTATTATTATTAATTTTTATTAACATATAATGTATTATTTGCCCCAGGGTACATGTCTGTGAATCTTCGGGCTTACACATTTCACAGCACTTAACAGCACATACCCTCCCCAATGTCCACAACCCAGCCTCCCTATCCCTCCCCCCCCCCCCCCCCCCCCCCCCCCCCCCCCCCCCCCCCCCCCCCCCCCCCCCCCCCCCCCCCGCCGCCACCCTTAGTTCATTTCTTGAGTCTAGGAGTCTCTTATGGTTTGTCTCCCTCCCCATCCCTTCCCGTTTCATTTCTCTCCCCCACCCCCACAAACTCTTGCCTTCAGGCTGGGATTTTTAAAATCTGTTTTTATTCGCTCAATATAATTGGATTTAGGAATAGGCTTTTTTGTGCTTTTGGTTATTTTATGGCTTGGCCCATTATTCAGCCTCTATGTGTTAAGTGAAAAACTAAGAGTGTCGATACCTTTGGAATGCGTCGCTTTATCTTGAGTTTACTCCACAGTCATTGTCCAGACAGCCTGGGAGTGGGACATTCTAGCGGGTCACATTTGTAGGCCTACCTCTGTTTCCGCAGATTCTCACCGTGTTACTAACTACTGAACTCATTCTCAGCAAAGCGATCTAAGAGCTACATTGTTGCCTCGAGGGAGGGATCGTAGGTGTCAAGGATTATTAAGCACACTTATAAAAGTTTACCTTTATTATGTGCTTATGGAGTACAGTAGTGGACATCTTTCAGAAGTGGTGTCACTTTCACAACCCTACAAAGCAACTGCTGTTACTGATGTCCTCCTCGTGGGAGCACCGAGCCCAGCGCGGCACCAAGGGAAGGTGTGGAAAGTCTGGCCGTCTCACCACCGTGCTCTGCCGCTTTGCCCACTACCCATGACTACCTCGAGCTCTCTCAGTGCATCCACGTGGTCAAGGGCTGTCTGCATTAGGAAGGAAAAAAGCCCCAAAGCTGCGGGGCTTCTTGTTCCCGCTCACATGGACTTCAGGGAGTAGGTCCTCAGCAATTGTGCTGAACACATATGTGTTCGCCCAGGAACCTCAGCAGAGGATTTGGGCATTTTGCCGTGTGGTGTAAAACCGCAGGATGAGAAAGATCCAAGGGAGGGACCTAAAATCTAGACAGATAATGGGAGAAGAGCAAGAGCCGGCTGAGGGAGAGGAAGACCAAGGAATAAAGCAGTGAACTCTTGGGCTTCCTTCCGAAAAGGAATTGAAGCTCTGTTTTGGGGTTGGCTTTCGGTTCTGAGGCACCATTAGTTATAAGAGGCACCATCAACTGAATAATAGCTTTATTTATTAAAATATTCCTGTCAATTTAAGATCTTCAGAACGTTAAATTATGAGAGGAAAAAAGGTGTACGCTAGCCTTTGTCTCTGTCTTCCCTTTAAATTAGAGAAATACAGTCTCTGCCAAGAACCTTGATCTTGCTCAGGCATTTGCCCCAGCCCCTCTCCCCATCCTTGATTCCAGAGTGTTTCTCTCAAGAAAAAAGAAAGGGCCATTGCCTTTATTCTTACCTTCTTCCCTGGAGAGCCTGGATCTAGGCCAGGAAGGGAGCAACTTCCCAGTTTCAATGGATGTGGTCATTTGACTCCGGCTTTTTCTGCGTTTATTCATTTATCTATCTGGTAAGAATCACATTCTCTGCCTTCGAAGTTCTGGGTTAAAGTTGAAAGACCAGAGTCCAAGGTTTGTAAATTGCCCAACTTGAGCAAAATTTCTCTGAGCCTCATCTTCCTTGACAGTAAAACCATGATTGAGTTGTGGGTTGTTGCATATCTATGTGAAGATACGTATATCTGGATTTATTATGAGGAGTTGGCTTAGGTGATTATGGAGGTGGGCAAGTTCCAAATCTGTAGGGTCAGTCAGCAGGCGAGAGACTCAGGAGAGCCAAGGGTTTAGTTCCCATAGGAAGGACAACAAGAAGAGCTGATGTCACGGTTCAAAGGCAGTCAGACAGAAAAGAATTATCTTTACTCACAGGAGGATCAGCTTCTGTATTTTGTGGGGGTTTTTTTCTACTTAAGCCTTCAACTGATTGTATGAGCCTCACCCACACGAGGGAGAGTAATTCTACTTTACTCTGTCAACTGATTTAAATGTTAATCTTATCCAAAAACATTCTCATAGAAACACCCAGAATAATGTTTATCCAAATATCTGGGCACCCCGTGGCCTAGTCAACTTGACACATAAAATTAACCACCGTAGTTGCGAGATTCTATGCTGTCTTTGACTTTTCAAACAGAACTTTCTCAAGACCTTCAGATTATTCCATATGACCACCCACACTCCTTACTTGTCATCAGAGCTTGGAGCGAGTGACAAGAAGGGTTATCTGTAGTCTACCTGGGAAAAGGAAGTGGGAGCCTAGGGGGTACCAGCTGATGGCATCTCAGACTCTAGACAGGAGTTTAAAGGCAGAAATCTGAATGTTACCCATTCTATCCTAGCATATCCTAGCACTTCTTTCTCCTGACGTATTTTAAACAACATTTCATTTATCCACAGAACTTGTGGCTGGCTGGTCTCCAAAGTCATTCAGTGGTACAGGAAATCATTTCCGTTGTGACAAACTGGAGCTAGGAATTAGGATTAGACCAACTCCGGTGAATCCTTTGCATTTTACTCTGAAATATGTTCTACTGAGTACTTTTGTATTCAAGCATCACCAGGAATTGTGGCGCGTACCTGATCAAATGTATTTGTGTCCACGAGGGGGCTTCATCTTCCTGTTTTTCAACTTTGGCTTTCAATACTGTACACTTTGTTTTGTTGTTGTCTTTTATACCAAAAATAGAATCATTTGTTTGTTTCCGATAACCACTTGTCATCAGTAAAGAGAGCGTTGAGAGCCAGGGATCGTGGAAGAATTAAGGCAGCAAAGCCTGAGATTTTGACGGAAGGCCTACAAGGGTCAAACAGTGGGATAGTAACTTTATAAATTTCACATTCCTCATCTAGAACTCAAAACAAAGGTGTGGTTTTTTAAACATTATAATCATAATTAAGATCATATTGAATTATAATTAGATTTCTAAATCCCATTGACCTTCTATTTAAGTTAAAATTACATTTTTTTTAAGATTTTTTTTTTTATTTGACAGAGAGCGATCACAAGTAGGCAGAGAGAGGGGGAAGCAGGCTCCCTGCTGAGCAAAGAGCCTGATGCGAGGCTCGATCCCAGGACCTTGAGATCATGACCTGAGCTGAAGGCAGAGGCTTTAACCCACTGAGCCACCCAAGTGCCCCTAAACTTAAATTTTTTAAAATGTGTTCCAATGAGGGTGTTAATTTTTCTTCAGATATGTTTTCCTTAAACTGTTATATCCTGGGCTTTGGATCACTTTGAATTCCACATTCAAGTTTTCGACCTTTGTTTTTCTTCTCCCCATCTACCTGAAGTTGCTATGGCCAAAGACTGGGCACTAAATCAGGCCTCACCCAAAGCAGTGGGGCTATTAATTGAACTAAATCTGGTTTGAGTGGAAATAGAGACCCGAAGTTACCAGCTCTTGTTTTGAGTGGCAGGTTTTCCACTTGTTTTGAAAGATGGTATATTCCAGAAGCAAGAGGGGGCAAAAGCAGAGTTGCACAGAAGAGTAGCTGCACGGAAAACGTGCTTCATCCACCTTTTGTGTGCACAGTGCTGGAAAAAATGAGTATTTAGGAGTCACGAGAAGAGAATGGCAGTACGTTTCCAAATCAGCTTGAGTTCTTAAGGAAAGGAAAATAAGATACATGGATGGATTTTAAAATGTGAAAAGTGAAAAAATAGAATCGGTGGCCGTGGAATTTTGTAAAATAGTCTAATTGGATATTTTATAAGCACTGTCCATGGATTAACTGAAGACCAAAACCTTATGATTTGAACATTATGTTGATGAGCATCTCTGGTAGCTATTAAAAAACTGATGTCTTTAGAGTTTAGGGCTGAAAAATCCTCAATGGCCATATTCCAAAAGTCAGGACACAGGAGCATCCATCGACAGTACAATCATGAGACAGATGAACTATCCCACCCAGAACTACGGAGACACACTATGGGATTAAACAAAATCCATGGTACATGTTATAGTACGATTCCAATAATCGTAATCATGACACTCCAAATGACTTTTAAGTAATGTTTAAAAAAAATCATATTTAGGGGCGCCTGGGTGGCTCAGTCGTTAAGCATCTGCCTTCGGCTCAGGTCATGATCCCAGTGTCCTGGGATCGAGCCCCGCATCGGGCTCCCTGCTCGCCAGGAAGCCTGCTTCTCCCACTACCATCCCCTCTGCTTGTGTTCCCTCTCTCGCTGTGTTTCTCTCTGTCAAATAAATAAAATCTTTAAAAAAAAAAATCATATTTATCTTCAGAGCTGAACCTGATGAAGAAGATGGATAATATAGAGCTAATTGAATTGAATTGAATTCAATTCAATTCAATTCAACTATTGAATTCTTACCATCTGCCAGGTGAAGTTTGTTCTAAGTACTTTACATGTCTTAAATCACTCATTATACATGATAATTCTATCATTCCTACTTTAGTAATGAGGAAATTAAGGCACAGGGAAATTAGGAAATGTGCCCAAGGTTACATAGTTAACAACATGACATGCCATGCCTCATATGAAAAGATAGGAGTCTTATATATTTTCTGATACTCCTTTCTCCAATTCTGTTTAAATGGTTATTAGGTAATGAGTGATCATGAATTAAGGTGTTTCATAAATGCCCTATGCTACTAAGAAAAACAGCCTATTAGACCAGAGAGAAATCTATTGAATCACTCAGGACTGAAGTTTTAAACAATTTGGTAACAAGCATAGAAGATGCGAAAGTTCTAGGCAGAGAGCAAAGAATGACATAAGCTTGAAAATATGCATGGTGTTTCTATAGGGAAGACATTTATAAATACAGATAGAAATGTGAAAATTTAGTTAGTGATAATGCCACCCATTTTTAGTGTTCATGAAATACCATGTGACTGCATGATTATAGAAACGCAAAACAGCCTCCTTCCTTCAAATGGGATTCAAGGTCTAAGTACACGTTTTCAGTTCAACATGTTCACAGCTGAACTCAAATCCACCCCCTAACCATATCCACCCCCTTGGCAGCTCTCCTCATCTCAGTGGATGGGAACTCCGTCCTTCTAGGTGTTGACGTCCCACCCATGGAGTCATTCTGTCATCTTTCTTCTTCTACACCTTACCACGTCTGATTCATCAGACACCCTGTTGGCTTCACCTTCAACACACACCCAGAATTTGACCACTTCTTACTACCTCAACAACTTCGGCCCCTCTCTTCTTTCATCTCTCTCCAGGGTTATTGTAGCCCTCTCTTAACTCGTCCCCCTGCTTCTACCCATGCCTTCCCGTGGTCAATGCTTGACACAGAAGCCACAGGGTTCTCTTAAGACCAAGTTACTCCTCACCTAAAGCCCCGTGATGATTCCCTATTGCACTCAAGTAAAAGCCAAAGTTCTTATAGTGGCCATCAAGATCCTGCTGGATTTGCCTTCTGTTATATTTTTAACTCGTCTTCTTGTCTTCCTCATCTCACTTGCTCTGTTCCTGCCATACTGACCTCCTTGCTTCCCCTCAAACGGATGAGGCTTGCTACCACCTTAGGGCTGTTCCCTCTACCTACATGTTCTTTCCCAGATATCCACTTGGCTCCACTCTTACCTCCTTCCAGTTTTTCTCAAATGAGCCTCTGATTTAACATTCTCCCACTCCTGAGCCCCTCACTTGGCTTTATTTTAAATGGTTTTCATGGTGCCCATGAACTTCTAACAGACTATATAGTTCATTCCTTTACTATGCCTGTTTTTCTTCCCTGTGCTCCTTCATCCCCTCCTGCTGGAATGTAGGCTCCTTGAGGATAGGACTCTGTTTTGTTCACTGATGGATTGCAGGCACCCAGAACATTGCCTGGGGCATAGTCGGTGCTCAATAAATGATGAATTATGGAACTAGGATGTTTAGGCAAGGAAAATAGATTTTAAATGTAATTGGAAAATAGAGACTATTACTCAGAAATAGTTGTAGATAAGCTATCGAAATAGCAAACATTGCAATATTAAAGAGCTGATGAAATCATTCACTTCTTAAAATAATGAATAGCAGTCCTTAAATCAACCCTATGAGGTAGGTTCTATGATGATCTGAGATTCCATGGAGAATCTTAGCCTGTGCTTCCATACTTAGCATATGCCAGGCATACAGAAGGTGTTTAGTTACTATCAGCTTGTATTGTTATTATACTTTATGTAAATAAATATCCACTTTAAATAATTTTGAATAAATAATTATGAATACTATTTTTTATTGGGACCTTATAAACCTCAAAAATTAAACAAACACTACAGCATGCCCTGAATTTCATCTGGTATTTAATTCTACGTCTGTTTTGAATTGAGAATCTTCATGCTTTAGGGGAGCCTGGGTGGCTCAGTAGGTCGAGCCTCTGCTTTCGGCTCAGGTCGTGATCCCCGGGTTCTGGGATCGAGCCCCACATTGGGTTCCCTGCTCAGCGAGGGGGCTGCTTCTCCCCCTGCTAATGCTCTCTCTTTCTCTCTCTCTCTCTTGCTTTCTCTCAAATAAATAAAATCTTAAAAAAAAAAAAAAAAGGAAGAAGAATCTTCATGCTCTAAAAGTTCTAGTGAATTGCTTTAGTTTCTAAATCTTTATGCAAGAGGCCAGAGTAGTAGACTATCCAGTTTACTTACGTGATACTATTGGAACTGGTCTTGGCAAGATCTGTGCTTCTCTTCTTTTTAAGGTATGGGCGAACGCTGTAACTGAGATTACCAGGGGTGTCCTCTGTGCGGAAGACGAGGACTCCTCCCCGCAGGACCTCACCTACTGGGTCACTCCACCCAGCAACGGGCATTTGGCTCTCCAGTCCTTTCCTGGCCGAAGCATCCAGAACTTCACCCAGGCTCAGATCAATAAGGGCCAGCTAGTGTTCGTACACACTGGTATGTCATAGAGAAAAGTAATGGGAAACTAAAATGTGTTTCAATCAGAGGTTCACATGATAGTCAAACCTAGTAGTTGCCAACTGAAAACCACAAGCCATCTAAAAACTTCCTGGGGTCTGTAATTTTTTTTAAGTGGCACGTTGTAGTAAGGCTAATGATAGCAAACATCAGAGAGTACCTGTAACTCACACTTGGCTTACTCACATGATCTTGTAAGGTCTAAGCTCAAATACAACATTCTCAGAGAGGCTTTTCCTGACCACCCATTAAAATAGTGTCTCTTCTCTGTCCCTCTCCATCCCTTCCTGACTTCCTGCCATTGTAGCATAGATTGCTTTATTTGTTTGTTTGTTTGTTTGTTGTCTGAGTTCTGCAGCAGAGGGTACAAGAACAAGATCTTTGTTTTCTTTGCTCTGAGATCCTCAGCACCTCAAAGAGTGATGAGAACAAGCAGGTACTTAATAAAAATGTGTTGAAAGAATGAAATAATATTGAATACCTTTTATGTGCCAGGTCGTGTTCCAGACGCTAGCGATACTTTAGTGAACAAAACAAACATATTTGTGAAATAAATGAGCACATGAATAAACTAATGAATGAATATAGCTGTAATCCTAAGAAACTCCAACATTAAAAGGCTCTTTTTCTTTCTTCTGTTAATCGGTAAGAATAGCTCCTATAAATCCGAGGAAGGGGTGATCCAGTCTGGCTTTGTTTCCAGGCTGCCTCTGTCACTGGACAGAGAGGGGAAGGAACCCACTCCCCCAGCTGCCCAGCAAAGTTGTGGGGGACGTGTGAGCCAGGGGGCATGATGGGAAAGCTACCAGTCAGGGCTGGTCAGCTATTTTCATTAACTTCTCTGAAAATGTAGTCAAGAAAATAAAGATTAAAATATCTTCTAAATTCAGATGTAGTGATTTCCTGATTATCTTTGCAGCTAATGCAGTGAATCCCCAAATAATCTGAAAATAAGTTTTTCTGTGAATGCTCCCAACTAGCGGTTCTGAACCTGTAGTGGGGGGAGGGGGGGGCCTGGGGTTAATTTTACTGCAACAAGATACCAAATCTACCCACAGGTAGGTACCAAACCTTTGATACCTTTGATAGGTACCAAAACCTTGTTTCTAGACCAGGTGATCTTTTCCACGATGGCATGTTCTAATTTTTTAAATGTGTACTGATGAGCTGACTAATAAAATACAAGTCATTTAAAGAGGTACTGAAGTAATAGGAAACTTCCTCCAGTTTTGTGTGGCTTTGATTATTAGATACCAGCAATCCAAGTCTTATTAGATGAGGACCTAGAAAGGTTATTTTTTTTTAAAGATTTTATTTATTTACTTGAGAGAGAGAGATCACAAGTAGGCAGAGAGGCAGGCAGAGAGAGAGAGGGAAGCAGGCTCCCTGCTGAGCAGAGAACCAGCCACAGGACCCTGAGATCATGACCTGAGCTGAAGGCAGAGGCTTTAACCCTCTGAGCCACCCAGGTGGCCCGGAAAGGTTATTTTTTTGAAAGGATTACCGTATTTTCAAAATGGAGAGAACTGCCCCAGAGACTCCCCCAAGGGAAGTTCCAGATTTCTGCAATGATGCAGTTTGCAAGGAAAAGGAAACCTTGAGTCTCTGGCGGGCCGCAGTGCCTCGGGGGGCGCAGCCACGTGACCCATTTCATTTACTCTGCGCAAGTCCTCTGAGCCGCGCGGAGCAGTGACCCCGTTTTAGAGATGAAGAGACGGAGGCTCAGAACGAAGTAAGCGGAGCTGACCCTGGAGCTGGGCTTTCCCCGCTGGCTGCCGCCCGCTGAAGCACAGAGCAGGTGAAAGAACCGCACTCACTATTTGCAGGACTAAAATGAAAATTATCTCCCTGGATCGATTTATTTGTCCACTACCGGATCCATGTTCACTTTTGGCTGGTAGAGGAAATGATTGGCTGCTTAAAAAAAAAAAAAAAGACAGGAAGGAGAGTTAAAGACAAGCTCTTTGAGAATCGATCCATTCCATCCTCTAAGTGGCCGCCCGGAGCAGAAGAGGCTGTGGCCCAGACCAGCTGGTTCTCCCCCTACAGCTGTCCGTCATCAGCCCCAAACAAAGGCTTCAGTTTCATTAGTCCCTCTCATCGTTTGTATCTGCAAAGTGCTCTTCCGCTAATCTGACTCATTTTTCACGGAACAACCTCAGTAGGTTGATAAAACCCACACATAGGAAGCTGTGTTATGCTAGGCTGCTCTGTGAGAAGTACCGTCGGGAAGATCTGAGGTTGTGGGACAGAAACCCTACAGATCTCCCCTCCTTTCGGGTTCCCCCCCTTTCTTCTCTATGGTCCGAGTTAGTGTGATATGGTAGGGCGTTCCCAGGACACTGTTCCGGCATGTATTTTGATAGGATCCCTTTTGATTCGGTTTCCACATTGTTTCTGGATTCATGAAACGTAGAAAGTTCCTGGGGGCAGAAATCCCTCTCTCTCTCATCTCATGTTTCATTAAATGCAACTTCAGAGTGCTATTTCTAGTTAAAACAAGCAAGCAAACAAACAAAATTGGATCGGGGGCCCCTGTTCGAAATGAGGCAGACTCCGAATTTTCTCTCTCTCTCTCTCTTTCTTTTTAAAACGACGACTCTTGGATATATTGGGAAATTTTTTAAAAGTCTGTAACCTTTTTTGTGAGCACTCGGAACTCTGGGTGAGTGTAGATAACGGCAACTCAAGGGGCTGTCAAGCCATGGGTCAGGCTTTTATTAAATTGTGTTATTAAGGGAGTACTTGTACATAATTGCGGAGTCTGACCCTGCCTCCTTTGTCCCTTGCCACATGTCCCTGAGGGCAACAAAGAGGACATTTCTACCCATTACATGATGCAAAGACCTAGGGGCCTCCAGATTTACTGCTGGCTGAACATTTTCAAAGGGTGATGGGAATGCGAACATCAGGCTGTCTACATTGTGAGCTCGCCTGGTGCTTTGTGAGTCAGACTGGTAAAGCACTCCGGGGAACACGATCGATGGGGGGCCTGTCTCAATTTCTCTTACACGCATGAGTTCATTTATAACTTTATCGATATCACTAATCCTTTGACAGAAGTGTGGGAGTACAATTCTCTTCCTGCAGGAATTTAACAAAAGCCGGCCTGGGTCTTTCCCCACTCTTCACCACCTTAGCAGAAAACAGCTAGTTTGAGATCAGTAAATAATTAGAAATTATTTGGAAGGAGGGGCTAAGTGTTATTTACTTCCCCCTAGTTTTGATTTTTGGCATTATTAAGTCAGCATTATCAGTATTTCAGAAGTTGCGTGTGTGTGTGTGTGTGTACGTGTGCACGATGTGCATGCATTCCAAAATAATAAAATGCAAGTAATGAATATGTTTAAAAAGATTTTTTTTTTTTAATTTCTTGGAGGAAATTTTTAAATTTCTTCTATTAGGTCGTGGGGAGGGGGTGAGGGGAGGGGGAAGTATGCATTTTAGACTTTTTTTTTTTAAAGATTGTATTTATTTGACAGAGAGAAACACAGGGAGAGAGGGAACATAAGCAGAGGGAATGGTAGCGGGAGAAGCAGGCTCCCTGCTGAGCAAAGAGCCCGATGTGGGGCTGGATCCCAGGACACTGAGATCATGACCTGAGCCAAAGGCAGATGCTTAACGACTGAGCCACCCAGGCGCCCCCATTTTAGACTTTTATTAATGTTCTTTTAACTTCACATTTTGGCAGTATTTGGTTTGGAGAGTTCAGCGACTCTGTTGACACATTCTTCAGTCGATAGGGGTTGCTTTGCGGGAGGGAGGGCAAAAGTGGGTGGCTTTTGCCAAACACTCACGGTGACCAGAATGTAATTCTTCTTTTGAAGGAGCCATGTCAGGAGGCTTTAATTTCCAAGTTACTGATGGTTTGAACTTGGCACCTCGACAAATTTTTAGCATCACCGCTCGAACCCTGACCCTTAGCTTAGAAGTAAACCGAGGACTGAGCATCTTTCCAGGTAAGATTTTTTTTTTTTTAACTTATTTATTTGAGAGAGAAAGTCTGCAAGCGCAGAAGCAAGGGGAGGGGTAGAAGGAGCAGGAGAAGCAGACTCCCCACTGAGCAGGGAGCCTGATGCTGGCTCCATCCCAGGGCTTCGAGATCGGGCCCTGAGCGGAAGGCTGACACTTAACCGACTGAGCCACCCAGGCGTCCCTCCAGGTAAGATTTTAACTTGAGTGCATTTGAGGTGAAGTGGTTTTCAATTTATGTAGAAACCACTCCTTGCATGGTAAAAAGTGTCATCGTTTACGGTAGAGTGATACCAACCACAGTTACAAAGGCCCAGAAAGAATCCTCTGTTTGCAGGAACCTGGCGAAAGCAAGGCTGTCTCTGTCCACCCTATCTCTCTTTCTCCTCCATTGTTCGGCAGAGAGGATGTGCTGGCCAAGGGCCATGGGAAGGAGGCTGTGATCCACGTGCACTCTTCCCCTACTCCCTCCATAGGCTCCTTGACAAAGCAAGGAGAGCCAGGCTCTGCGCTGACCATCGAGATCTTGGGTTTTCTTTTTCTAAATATAGAAACCCTGTGCGCATCAGGGATTTCACTGAGTGCTGGCTTCAGGGGCCTGAGGCCTCTGGCCTGTTGTTTGCCCAGAATCCCAGCTTAGTGAGATGGAAAAATCAAAGTGAGCCTCTCTGGCTCACTACCCTCATGGCAGGGAGAGGGAAAGATTGACCCCATGGCAGAGGGAATAAAAAAAGAACAAACACTTCAACTTGTTCTTTTTTAAAAGGTGCACTGAGGTAGATCGAATAGAAAACGATAACATTTATATTACAGTTAAGAAAAAAATCCAAAAGCCCTTACACAGTGACTTGTTTACTTGATACGTGTTACCACTCAAACAGAGATGGAGAAAGACAGTCATCACTTTATCAGTTATGGTTATTTTCTGGTCACTCTAAGCCAGTTGTTCTCAACCAGGAAGCTTCTAAAAATAGCCACATCTGGGCCTCACCTTAATGCAGTTGGACCGAGAGTCCCTGCCATGGGGCCTGGCCATCATTATATTTTTTTTAAGTTCCAGGCAGTTCTGAAGTACAGCCAGGAATGAGACCCATAGGGCTGGGCACGGTCAGCACTAGTCCTTTTCTCCTTACACACATGTGAGGTAGGTGATATATTTACGGGAAGCTGGCAGGATTTGTGGCTTAGAGAAATGATGTCATTCGGCAGTTGAGACCGTAAATGCTGGGTAAAGCTCGCGTCCTTCTGAGACCTGGAGAAAAACCACTGTAATTTTAATAGAAACAGTGTTTGAGGAGAAACGTCGCAATTTTTAGTTGCCTTAAGCGCTTGAGCTCATGAAAAGAAATCTTATTAAAATCCAATGAGAGATACATTAACCCAGATTCTCCTCTTCCAAAATCTTTTTATGTTCTGTAATTTTTCTCTAGGAATAACCGTGATGTGTCTATCGATTTTTTCAAGGCAATGAGAGTGACATTTAGTGTTTAAAAATAAGCAAACGGAGACAAACCATAAGAGACTCCTAGACTCAAGAAATGAACTAAGGGTGGCCGGGGGTGGGTGGTGGGGTAGGGATAGGGTGGCTGGGTTGTGGACAATGGGGAGGGTATGTGCTATTAAGTGCTGTGAAATGTGTAAGCCCGAAGATTCACAGACATGTACCCTGGGGCAAATAATACATTATATGTTAATAAAAATTAATTTAAAAAAAAAAATAAGCAAACTACTTACCTAGTAGTTTCAGGTTACCCTAGTAATCTGAAAAATGCAATAATCTACCGAAAAAAAAGTATTCTAAAATCAGAGTAAATCCAGTGACTGCAAAAGATGAAACACTTTTCATCTCTTCTGGCTCAACTCTGGTTTCCTAACTGCTGACGGTTGTGTCCAATTGAAGGGGAGTTATAGTCACTACAGCTTAGGAAGTTTTGTGTTTCTGGTGCCTGGTTTACTGAATATTAGTTGACCACAAAAAATATATGAAGGTGGTCCAAATTCCCTTGTCACATTTGTGGAACTGTGCAAAACATATCGTTTTCATAGCCCTCTGTCTAATATTTGGACCCAGCCCTGACTGAGCGGCTCCTTTCTCCAAGCTTTCCCCTTGCTAGCCCCTGCCGTCTATAATTCTTGGTTTCCCAGTTGCCCTCCCTTCCCTGGCTGTGACTTGTTTCCAGCCCCAGCTCCTGGCCATGGATGGATTTTCATGGACATTTCCACCAGGTGCCTGTTACGTTTGATAAAATCCCCACTGGAGTGGGTGTGGGAATGACTACTGCCGAGTCACAGATTTTCGAGTTGGGATGGACCTTACGGGTCACTTGGTGCAGTTGTCCTTGAGGTTTTTTCTAGCCTCACGTCCCAAGTGGCGAGGTCCCACTCGGTTCTGCCTCAGAAGTCCCTGGTGTGGGTGTGGCTCCAATGACTGCATCCCCTCCTCTCTCCAGGGACACAAGTGCGCTTTGCTCGGCCGGCTTCTGAGTGGCTCCCCGAGGACGTTGGTCCCTGCTGCTGTGTGAAGTTGTGGGGGGATGATGACAGATGCCCCACTCTCCCTCCTCCCTCAGGACCGCACCCCTCCATCATGGCAGGTCCTGCAGGGAGCAGGCTCTGAGTGACCCCTACCTCCCTCATCCATTCGGCGGTGCTTTGGCTGAGAGAGGAGGGGGGCATTGTTCCCCCCTCCCGCTGTGACTGCAGGTGTCAGCTGTCAGCTCCTGCTGTTCTTGTCGGACTCCAGTTGACCTATATGTTATGAAATATCAGGGAAATTGTACTCCTTTTTATAGAACAATAGATTTTATAAAACCATAATAGCAGGAAATCTATTCCTGTTCTAGAATGGACATCCAGTTACTATCAGTACCTGTGCTTTTGTTGTGTTTTACATTTGCGACTACTGCCCTGGATTGTTTGAAGGATTTCAAGGAAATAACGTATATAAAAGTAAGTTGCATCGTCCCTGTTTGAGCACGATGCAACGTTGATGGAAAACCCTGGGGCTCAGGCAGTTTTGAAGCCATATAACTAACAGGAATCATAAGCCCAAGAGCGAGTGCCAACTCCAACCCCAAATCTGGTGCTGGAATCACGGCAGCTTCTCTCCTTTCTGGGCGTGCCTGTGTTCCAGGCCCGTCTCAATTTTTAGAATACCAGTTCTCAGGCAATGCAGTCACCATGGAGGCTCTTTGTCTCCTTGATATTATTGATGGATTGATATACACAACCAGGAAAATATGCATAGCGATTTAATAAACAGCAATGATGACGTAGACATTTTGTGTGTTTCACTCTCTTGGAGTAGGAAAATCTTGCAACCCAGCATCAGTGAACATTTGTTTTTACTCATACTGATCCCATACCAATTGGACTCTCTCCAGCAGCCTGGCAGACTTTGGCCAGCCTGTTTTGCCTTCCTTGTGGACTTAGTCTTAAAAAGTGGCCCTGACTTAAGACCTGAAAGGATTTCGGAGGGTGAGCCAAAATACTTACAAAAGTACTTAACGGGTGAATATTTTAAGGTTAACCATAGCTTCTGTGCCCTGCCAAATATGAAAGTCATTTTGTAACTCTGTTATTTTAAAGTAGGGAGGACTGCAGTTCTAAATGAATTCTTTTTGTGTGTGAATGAAGAAAAAATGTCTACGTTTGTTATTTTGGGTATATATGTGTGTACATAAGCACACGCACGCACGCACGCACACACACACACACACACAGAGGCACGTACGTTCTACTTCTTCCTGCAAAATTTATTCCCGGGGTGCCTGGGTGGCTCAGTGGTTTAAAGTCTCTGCCTTCACCTCAGGTCATGATCTCAGGGTCCTGGGATCGAGCCCCGCATCGGGCTCTCTGCTCAACAGGGAGCCTGCTTCCCCCTCTCTCTCTGCCTGCCTCTTTGCCTGCTTGTGATTTCTCTCTCTCTGTCAAATAAATAAATAAATAAATCTTTAAAAAAAACTTATTCCCCAGAAAATTTTATAACCAGTTTTTCACCTTGAATGCTACCGTGAAATGCGTTTGTTTGTTTATCTTTAGTTGAGACATGTTAGAACATGTTGTGGCCTTGGGACCTAGTTTTCGTGCATATCCAAATGGTGCTTGGCTCTTTTACAGAGTGTTGAGGAGGGGATGACCTTGAGAGTTTTTTCAAACTGGTCTAGAATATAAGCTTACACAGTAGCTGATCAGTGAAGGGTATACATAGCCGACTGTGTCCCTTCAGTCCCCTTGGGGTTCAAGCATGCTACAGAGGGAATCACATCTCACTGATGGGCCATCTGTCCTTTGTGGGAATGGAGGGAGAGAAGAAAGCCGAAGGAAATCACAGTGTGTGGCTAGAGTTTAGAGCAGAGATTTGTAAAACCTTTTAGTCCGCTAGTCTTGCAACACTGATTTGAATATTGCAAGACTTAGTGGGAGATAATCAAGAGCTCTAAGAAAAGAATGTCAAGCCTTAAGGAAAAAAAAATGAAAGGCTTACTAATTGGGGAAATAGGAGACTTATCCTCAAGAGTACACTAACCATACAAAACATATGGTAAGGGTTCAGTGAGTGGTGAACTGTATGAATTCAGGGGAGGGAAATTCCCCATAGACTGGAATAGTCAGGGAGAGCTTGTTAGCAAGACAGGTCCTGAGCTGCTCGTGCAGAGCGAGCAGCATTGCTGTGAACGGCAACGAAGAGGGGTGGGCATACCAGAGAGCACAGTATGGCTGCAGAGGTGAAGACCAGGGAAGAGGTGTGGCAGGGTATTCGGAAGGTGGAGAGGAGAATCTGTTGGATTCGTTGAATAATTCATCACATTTCCTAGCTCAGTTATCATTCCAACACTGAGCTTAAAGTAGTACGGTGTAGACAATACGGTGTCAACTTTAAAAATACTCATTTTGAGGGGCCTCTGGGTGGCTCAGTTGGTTAAGCGACTGCCTTCAGTTCAGGTCATGATCCCTGGGTCCTGGGATTGAGTCCCACATGGGGCTCCCTGCTCAGCAAGAAGCCTGCCTCTCCCTCTCCTCCCCACTCATGCCCTCCCTCACTATCTCTGTTGCTCTCTCTTCTCTCTCAAGTAAATAAATAAAATCTTAAAAAAAAAAAATAGAAACAAAAATGCTCATTTTGGAGTCCATGAGACCTACATTTGACCATTAGGCAAATCGTTTAACCTCTCGGAGACTTGTTATCCCTTCTTGGTGAGGCAACAAATCTGTATTTCTTAGGGTTATCATGGCTTCCAAAAGGAATGGCAAGACTATCTGTGCTGTTCCCTAGTATATCTCTACTCCTTCTTAGGGCTTGTCTCGTACGAGGCACTTGATAACATCGGCTGAAGGAAGGAGCAAGACCTCCTAGCCTGGTGACCATGACGGAGGTGGTTGTATTGTTTCATGAAACAAACCCAAGAAGATATAAGTATGTTTGAGAAATGCTGGATTTAAAAGAAGGATAAAGTAGATTTCTTTACTCCAAGACTTAGAGGCTTTAACATGCTGATGTGCTTCTCGAAACTCAAAGGGGTGCATATGGAGTGAGGGCTTGCCAAATGGATATGCTTATGAGCCCTTTTATTACCGCACTCCTTGTCGGATGGTTACTCTATGGAATATACACTTGGGTGGCACCTTGGAGAAATCCTTCTCAAATTAAGTCCCTGGAGCTTACTGATGAAACTTTCAATGCTCGGATGAAGTGAGGTGGGTTGGGGGGGAAACGAGGTTTGGCTTTCTGTGAATTGGGCTGAACGCTAGAAGACATTCATCAGGCCATTACAACATGGAGCCGGCTAGTCTTGCTGACTGAGCATGCCCAGATGACTAGGAGTTAAACCCTAGGAGCCCTTCTGGGTTAGAGAGCTGGACGAGGGAATGAGGGATTGATATACCCTGGCTGGAAAAAAGCACTCTCAGTCTGGGACATCTCTGGTGGATCCTCTCCCCCAAAAGGCTAAGACAAATTAAATGATATTGTTTTAAAGAAGGAGTCCCTCCCATCTCTCACCTGCCAAAGGTAGCCCTGGACAGGGAGGAATAAGTGAAAAGTTAGAGTCCTTTATAAGAAGGAGATAATTAAGAAGGCACAGTGAGTGGGGAAAAGGTCTAAGAAAAGCTGAAGATAGAGAAGTTTGGGTGTCCAAAAATCACACTCATAAATACACGATCCACCTGACCCGATGAGGGAAGCCTATGTTGGCAGGTAGCAAAGAATGGGCCTTAGTTTTGACTTTATGTAGCACTGACTGTGGGTACAGAATAAATCCTCTTGGCCTCCCCAGGTGACCTCAGCTCCAAAAGCTGGAAAAGGGCAGTGTCTGCAAAAATTTTAGCAGCAGAGAAGAGAAATGTGGGGGGCAGTTACAAGCATCACCTGAGTACTTGTGTGTAACAGCCAAAACTGTGCCGAGACAATCCTGACCCTGGGGCCCAAGTGTGTTTCTGAGGCTGACACCACCGGGCACTCCTGCCTCACCCCCAGAGCCCCAGGACCTAGTACCCATCCCAGGGGCTCAGACATTTTGCTTTGTTTAATTTTGTTATGTTTTTCCGATTTACAGAGGTATAAGTAACAAAATTTGAAGTTATTCAATGTATACAAGATGATGACTTGATATACCTATGTATTATGAAAGGATTCTTCCCCCATTGAGTTGATTAACACATCGATCACCTTGCATCCTTACCTTTTATGTGTGTGTGAGACCATTTAAGTTCCAGTGTTCTAGCAAATTTCAATTATACAGAATAGTGCTATTCATTCATTTTATATTATCTGTTATCATTTATATCATTTATATATTTATATATAAGTAATTTATATCATTTTGTAACAAAGTATGTGACCTCTTCTTATTCCCCCATCCCCTGGCAACCACTTTTCCACTTTCTGTTTCTACGAGTTCAACTGGTTTTGTTTTTGTTTTTGAAGTAAGTGACACCATACAGTATTTGTGTTTCTCTGGCTTGTTTCACTTAGCATAACACCCTGCAAGCTACATCCATGTTGTTGCAAATGACAACAAATGAAAAAGAATTTCATTCTTTTTTAAAGCCTGAGTAATATATATTATGTATGTACTTACATATATAATTATTTTCTTTAAGATAATGGTTTTGGTTCTTTTGGATATTTATCCAGAAGTGGGATTGCTGGATCATATGGTAGTTCTGTTTTCAATATTTTAAGGACCTTCCACACTGTTTTCCATAGTGGCTGCAGCAATTTCCATTCCCACCAGCGGTGCACAAGGGCTCCTTTTCTCCATATCCCTCATCAGCATTTGTTTATCTTGTCTTTTTGACAATGGCCATCCTGACAGCTGTGAGGCGATATCCCATTGAGGTTTTGATTTGCATTCCCCTGATGATGAGTGATGATGAGCACTTTTTTATGTACCTGTTGGCCATTTCTATGTCTTCTTTGGAAAATAGGTTTTCAGGTCTTTGGCTTATATTTAAATTGAGCTCTTTGGCTTTTTTGCTATTGGATGAGATCCTTGTATAATTTGAATGTTAACCCCTTATCAGCTATGTGGCTTGCACATATCTTCTCCCATCCATAAGTTGCTTTTTCATTTTTGTGATGGTTTCCTTTGCTGAGCAGACACCTTTCAGTCCGACAGAGTTCCACTTGTTCATGTTTGGGTTTGTTGCTAGGCATTTTAAATGGAGCCTCCATATGGAAGGCTTAGAACCGTGCTTGCGCATCTGAAAATCTTACTCAAAGCTGGCTTCCCCTTGTGTTAGCTCTAGTGAGTCCCCACTTTTAAGAGCCTAAAATGATTTAAACACTGTAATTGGCAGCCCTGACTTTCTAAGGCTACAATACTCAGTAAGTAAACTAAAGCAAATGTCATTCAGGGGGCTTCATTATTCTTGGGTGGTTGACTCAACTTCGTAAACAATTTATCAGGTGCTTACTCCAAGGGCTACGCTGTTCGAGGCATAATGCTAAAGCCCTCAGCCAGGGCTAAAATAGAACAGATAAGGTAAGATTCTGGGCCAGAAGGACTAGACGAATCTCTTCCAGACCTGCCACCCTCTATGGCTGGGGACATTCCCCAAACCCGTGCAAACTAAAGGGATACGTATGGACTCCAACTCTCTGCCTCCAAACTGTGGTCCACAGATCTTCTGGTCTGTGAACTGGTAAGAATAGAAAGTAGTCAGAATTTTTTATACCAATCTGGCGTTGCTGTGGCATTTTATTATGTTTTATAAAATTAGAGGGGTGATTGGGAGTGGGGGAAACACTGATCCTTCACCACAGACCGCTTGAAAACCACTGCTCTAACCTGAATGTTCCCAAGGCTCTCTAGCTCTGAGTTGCCACATTTGGTATCATCAGCACACAAATCCGTGTGTTCCCGGTTCTTCCTCCCTTGGCATTTGCACGGCCTCTTCCCTCCCCACAGTGTCCCTGGAACCTGCCTGTCTGGGGTCTTCTGGAGCTGTCTCACGTTCCTTCAAGAGCCGACTTATCCCCCAGATGGCCACGGATGGCCAAACGCTCCACTGAGCACCCGCAGCCACCATCAGGCCAGACCATGTCTGTCCTCCCAGGGGAGGGTGCTGTCTCCTGCTTTCTTGGGGCTCCCCTTCCTGCGTTCTGAGCCAAGCGCCCACACACTGGCATTGCCTCTTTTCTCTGGGGATCAGTAAGCTATGCAGGACTGGCCGGGACTGAGGAGCTCGTCTCATCTGATTTTCCTCCTTCATCTCCAGCCCCAGGAGCAAATTACATCCTTAAATAGATGCCCTTCAGGGCCCAATTTTGTGCTAGCCAATCCCCCCATGTAACCATGTGTTTTCCAGAATTTTCAGGGGTCTATAAAGATCATTTCATTAACTGGCAGCCTTCATATGCTTCATACTTCAGCACATGTTTTAATCCTCACTTAGGTTCCATGAAGCCCCTTACATCTGGTGACCTGAGAGCTGTGACCAATGACGCAGATAGCACAGGAGACAGAACTGTAACATTTACGGTTATAAGTTCCCCAAGACTCGGGAGGCTGGTGCGAGTCAATTCTGACAGCAGCACGGAGGATGTTAGTGTGTTCACGCAGAAACTGGTGAGTCCTGACGTCCGCGCAGCTGGGCAGGGCTGTGTGGCTCTGCAGAGTGGTCCCTTGCTTGTCTTCATCCTGTGAAGCCCGGCCAACACACTGCTTTGCCCAAGTGGTGACCATTTCAGCTGTGCTGGTTTTCAAACTGAACACTTTGTAGCAAGCATAGCATGATGCAATTGTCAGAAAACTCTAAGCAACTTCAAACTCTGTCTAATAAATGAAAAGGAACCTTTAATCACAGAAGCAGATTTAAAAGGAAACCCAAAGCAGAGGGGCAGGAGTAAATTCTTCAGGATATGTCTGGGTACATATAGATTTAACGTGCAAAATTATATATATTAATTAGCTTTGTATAGTTTATGTATCTACATAAATCTGTATGTATGTGTTTAACCTGTCTCTAGGACCATCTGTTTTAAACTTCATCAGCATTTTACCACCACCACCATCCACATACCTTTTTATTTAAATGGATAAGCCAGTAAGCCTTTTGATATATATATATATATCAAAATATATATATATTTTTTTTTTTTTTTTTTCATCCTAGGAATATGATTGACTGGGTACGTTGCTTATATGTGACTTCATTTTCTAAAAGTCTATGTTCCTAAATGGTCTTCTTGAATATAACTAATTCTTGCTTGCCATTCAGGTCTCTTTTTCCATTTTTAAACAGTGTGTTCGTGCAGTCGATCGATGGTTAGGCTGTGGCTTTACATGCTAAGGAGTAAAATCACTGCAAAATTAAGTTTAGAAGAAATAGCAAGAGTGAACCGCATGTCCGCCTTTAACCTCTGAGCCATTTCTCTCCCGTGTGATGTAGGAAAGTTGAGTTTGGCTTTTGCCTTGCCATTGCCTTTGTCTAGGATGCATTTAAAGGAGCAGATTGTGAGGCTAGCAAAAGCTCTAAGTGTAGCACTGAAAAGAGGAAGTATGAATTCTCTAGTTTACAGATGTGCTCTAGAGGAAGAAAAATAATTTAGGTCAGAAACTAAATTCTGTGAGGAGCTTAATGTGCCTAAAGGCATCAAAACTTGCCCAAGGTCAGTTTGCATTTTGAATAATGACTAGAATGACATCAGCCCTGTAAAGATGCCTTGGCTCTAACCCTAGTTCTTTAAAAAACAAACAAAACCCACTTTTTCAGATGGTGATCGTTTCAAGCATGAGCTTCCACTAGTTTTCACTGAAAATATATACTCTTTTAGATGAATATGGTTGAGCCATACTGCAGGGAAAATGGTAGCCAGCATCCACTCGTTACACTGTAGTAACACACAACTCCCAACTCTCAATGACTTACAAAAACAAAGTGGATTTCTCACTTATACTGTATACGGGCCGTGGGGTGGCTGTGGGCGTGCTCTCCATGTCTCCTTCATTCCAGGACCCAAGGTCAAAGGGCAGCCCCTCTCTTGGGCAGCCGCTGTATTTACAGCAGAGGAGAAAGAAGTGAGGGTAGAACCACGTGATGACTCTTAAAATTGGGCTCAGTCGTGCCATGTGTCACCCATGCTCACATTCTCATTGACTAAAGAAAGTCACGTGAGCAAACCTGGTGTCAGCGGGCTGGGTAAGGACAGTCAGTCATCTCACAGAGAGGAGGCCCTGAATAGTTGGAACAGCAGAACAATCTACCACAGCGGGCTAGTCTGGTAATCTGAACACTGTTTGCCATACATTTTCCTAGGAAAACAAACCGCTTTTATGACACAACACAAACAGGAATTAAAACCCACAACCAAGTTATAAGGCTCTGGGGCAGGTAATAAAAGTCTTGATTGATTAAAATAAAATATTTTAAGGCCTTCTTTTTCCTCTCATGATTCTTTCCAGTTTAAGAACCAAGAGGCAAGTGTCAAGGAAATGTATTCGTAATGGCAGGTGTTGGCTGGGGCAAGGAGGTTAGATTGGGGCTCAGGGCCGCAAGGGACCTGCCGAGGGGTGTCTAGGACCAGGAGCCTTGGGCCCAACTGTTGGTGTTTCCTGTGGAGACAGGGGCAGGCCGGTCTGGAAGCACAGCCTAGGCAGTGCCACAAGCCAGGCGTGGTGAGAGAAGTTTCAGTCTTTTCAAATGGACCGGGTGTGTGGCTCTTCTCAACGTACAAGGCCTTTTCCTCCCCAAACTCAGCACCCACCGTGCCAGCAGCCCAGCCTAGTGCTTTTGTCTCGGAGGGCAAAGGCAAGCTCCTTTTCTTGTATACAAGGCACCAGACTGTGTATCAAGCTTTTATGCAAGTATATTCCTAGACGGGACAATTCCTGTGTCGTAAATCAGTATCTAAGCTGTACTTAGATTCTGTAGAAATTCAGCTCAGGGGGCCACATTCTCTGTGCCTGTGGTGTGTGAGCGTGAGGCAAATACCTCACTCAGGAATCGAGCGCCCTGTTGCTGCTCCTTGGTCTTCTGCTGACTGCTCATGGCTGACCACAAGTCCCTTGGCCTCTAAAATCAAACCTGGATTAGCTCTGCGAGTTAGGGCAAATCACATATCTTTTAAGCCCCAGTTTCCTCATCTGTAAAATGAGGAAAACAGTAGTGATGATAACTGAAGCCATTTTGAACATCCATCCTGTCCCACATGCTGTCCTAAACTTTCTTCTTTACTACTCATCATCTCGCCTTCCAGGCCGGGATCCTCAACCTGCCCACAGTTACACAGCCCAGGGGCAGCAGAACCTGCATTGGAACCCAGGGCCTCTGACACTAGGTCATGCTCCCATCTACCAGGCTATCCTTTCATCTAGGAGCTTGTGTATGGATTAACATGGATCATGGGTACCAAATGCCTAGCACACTGCTCCACACGCAGCGGACATGAACTAAAGGCTAGCTAAGGCTGATGTTACTATCTTTTTGTTCTTGGAAATGTGAGAGGTTCCTTGCCTCTCCCAGTAGCCAAAAGACTGGTTTCACAGGGGAAGGCAGTTTCTCCGGGACATCAGAATTGGCTGGCATCCTTATCCCTATGTGCTACACTGATTTAATGAATGGAAATGAGGTCATTAGAAGAGGATGACATTTGCCTGTCACCCCATAACCCAATTACCCTTTCCCTTTGGGAAGAGCCCCTGGTGTTCTGGAACACATTTCTCTGAATGATGGCAGGGGGCTGAGGAAAGGTCAGGTCCTCACGCCTGGATGGAGCACTTCGACCTTGAGCAGAGCAGAAGCTGAAAGGCAGAATGAGGCCCTGGGGCTGGGGGGCGGGCTCCAAAGATCCCACCCCAGTGGCCAGAGCCTGGAGAGCCAGGGGAAGGGACTCCTCCCCAGAACAGCTGCTGTGGCCAAGTTGAGGTGGGTTTGGCAGGATATGTTTGACTAAACATCTATGAATAAATGTCATTGAAATACCCTGACCACTCTTCCACTTCAGTAGTCACAAAACATGTCAATAACGTGGGGAGAGAAGAGAGTACGCTGAGGAAACTGTAAAGCTAGAAACCAAAGTGCTAACCCTGGCTCTTTCCGTGTGCGTGTGCTTCTGAGTACGAAAATAACAAGTGGTTATTTTCAAAATAAGATGAGAAGACATTAAAGCAGTACATTAATTTTGGGGGGAGGGGGAAGCGGGGCATTGTCAATAAATTCAGTACAACGGACGTTAATCTGAAGACATTCCCACTGTGTTTAGGTTTGTGTGTTCAAAAATGCAGTTTTATTTGTGACTTGGGAAGAGGAAGAAACTTATTATTCATCTTCCTGGCTTTCCCATTTCCAGATCCTCTGTCCTTTTTCATGCACAAATCGCATGTAAATCTTTGCCTAAAACTTGCAATTTTATGGCCTCTGTCGAATAGGACCCTGGTTGATGCCTAGCCATTTCACCATGGCTCAGATTTACTCCCCAGCAGCTCCAGAACCATTTGGGACATAAAAGAAGTGGTAGAGACAGACTTTGGAGATGATGAAGATAATCACAACCTTTTCTCTGGAATTACTTACCAACGACATTTATTGAGCATGTGTTTCGTGCTTTGATCAGCCCTCTTCAGTCTGGTTGGTGAAAAGAGAGATATGACTCAGGCAGGAATCAAGTTCAATTATAGGAGGAGTTCAGAACTATTCAGCCATGTTCCAGTAATCAAATGGCTTTGATTGCTTTTGGCATTCTTCACCAGTTGTTCTAATTTCAAATTTTCTGATTTCAGTTAGCCAATGACTTGCTAAGTGTCCACCTGGGAGATTGTTGTAGGCGGTTGATGGTTGAGTTTGTTTTCACACCTTTACCTTAAAGGGCGAAATTGTTTCCATCTCTCTACCACCCTCAGCTGGGGGGGCAAAGCCATTGTATCATTTTGCACATAAAACCTACACCCTTTCTTGCTTTTTTGATGGATAAACAAAAGTGACCATTTTAATCAATGACTCTGGATGGTTATAGCTTGTGAAAAAAAATCTAGATGCTCCATTATGCTTAATATCATATGCTGGATGTAGGGATAATTGTAGGAATACATTTGCTATGTTATAGCTCAAAATATTTTCTTATTCCTGATAAATTCACTATTTTTTAAATCTAACCATGTCAACCTCTACCAAGATAATCAAGTAACATTCTTCTTTTCACCATCTCGTATCCCGTCTGCCTAAATGGGAAAAGCTAAATCACGAGACTTGTGCCGAAAATCTTGCACCCTGAAGAAATAAACACACACAGACACAGAGAAGTTGAATCATCAGATTTTATGAAATGAAAACTTTTTACAATTTTAGAGCTTTAGCATTCATTTCAAAGAATGTGTGAACAGAGTACGAATTGAATTCTATAAAGCACTCCAAGTAGAGCAGAGGACCAATGGAGTGATTTTCATTCCAGTGCATGTTTAGATCACTTGGAATCATTAAAAAGCAGTGTTCTGGTTTTGAGGTTTCTGATGTCTGGCCTTTTTTCTTTTCCATAAAGCCAGTAATTGCGTTTAAACCACTGTGCTATTATGGAGGGAAGATCATCCGTCTTTGTCAATGTTCCTGCAACACAACGAACACAGCCTTCCAGGGCCACACTTAAAAAATAACACGATGCCTCCATGGTGTTATGAATTCTGTCCAGTCACCTCTTCTCCCGGAGTCTGAGTGTGTTGTTCAAGATAACACTGACGTTTTAAGAGATTGCGAGCACATTTCCCATGGAACAGAAATTAATTTATTGCAACTTAATGGAGAGCACAATGGGATCGTTCAACTCGGTCCCTTTCATTTTCGGAGCACAGAGGGACCAGTGCCTTTGTGTTAGTGATCACTCTTGCCCCTCGCCCCCCACTTTCTTGAGGTCTCTGCAGTAGCAAGCTCCATGGCAGCTAGACTCACTGGTCATTTTGGACATTTGCCACTCATGTTTCATTTTGGCAGTTTTGGTTTTACCATCACAGTTCACTGGATTATTTCCCGGCATATTTTCCACATGTAGAAATATTCAGTTGTCACTTGCTCACCTATTCACTGTTCAAACTGGAATTCGGCTCGTGGGTCCTGGCCCAATGGCTTTGAATAACCAGAAATGTTTCTTTTTCTTAGAACTTTTGGCTCTTCCTTTGAAAAAGCAGATAGAATGAATTCTCATTTCAGTGAGAGTGATTTTTCTCCTTATATTAATTTCCTGTCATAAATTGCCACAAACTTGGCGGCTTAAAACAGCAGAACTGTATTACCTCACGGTTCTGGAGGCCGGAAGTTGAGACTCAATTTCACTGGGTTAAAATCACAGTGTCAGCAGGATTGTTCTCCCTCTGGAGGCTCTAACAGAGCATTCCTTCCTTGCCTTTGAAGCTTCTGGTCGCTACCAGCATCTCTTACTATGTGGCTTTACCATCCCAATCTCCATTGCTCGCTTTCCTATCTCCTCTTTCCTCTGAATCAAATATCCCTCTGTCTCCCTCTGGTACAGATGTATGTGATTACAGCTAGGGTCCACCTTGATAGTCCAGGGGAATTTCCAGTGTCAGGATCCTTAATCACATCAGCCAAGTCTTTGCCAGAGAAGGTAATATTCGGGGCCTCCGGGTGGCTCAGTCGGTTAAGCTTCTGCCTTCCACTTAGCTCATGATGGGATCAAGCTCACATCGGGCTCCTTGATCACTGGGGAAGCCTGCTTCTCCCTCTCCCTCTGCCACTCCCCCTGCTTGTGCTCTCTCACTCACACACACACATTCTCTCTCTCTCTCAAATAAATAATTAAAATCTTTAAAAAAAAAAAAAAGGTAATATTCACAGATTCAAGGGATTTGGAGCTGATATTCATGGGAAAGGGAGGCATTTCTAGCCTACTACGCTCGTCTATAAAAAAGCAAGATGTCTCATACTACCTTCTGCTCTTTCCTAATGAATCACCTTTTCTATGATCTCGTTTGGTAGTTTTATTAAAAATTTCCATTGCTTGTAATGGCATAAAGCCCATGAGAATCAGTGTTCACTTCCATATAAATGTGGATTTGGACCTTCCTGCCAAGTAGAACTATAGATGACTATATTGCTGGGCTCCTTGAAAAGCTTTCTTTTTTTTTTTTTTAAGATGTGGGGTTCTTACTCCACTTCTTTTTTTTTAAATTTTATATATTTATTTGACACAGAGAGAGAGATCACAAGCAGGCAGATAGTGAAAGGGAAGCAGGCTCCCCGCTGAGCAGAGAGCCCGATGCGGGGCTCAATCCCAGGACCCTGAGATCATGACCTGAGCTGAAGGCAGAGGCTTCAACCCACTGAGCCACCCAGGCGCCCCGAAAAGCTTTCTGATCTAACATTTTTATGTGGTGATCGGCTCCATCATAGAGGGACAAGCGTAATTATATGGACCTGGCTTTCAGTTGCCCATTTCTAGCTGGAGATTTCCAGATAGCACCATTTAGGAACTTAGGTCTTCTATCCATTCCCATTAAGGAAAATCACTTCTAGGACTTAACCCAGTTCTACTTTCTCGAGCATGGTACCCGGGCACCCTTCCAAGCTGCCACTCTCTGGGCTGCTCCAGACTTCTGAACTCTTCTGGGAACCTTGCGTCCTCCAGACCTACCTGCTTTCTGCACACATGATGGTGCAAGTTCTGATAAAAGTAAAGAAGGGCACATAAAGAGGAGTCATTTGTCTGAGCTCATCCTTCAGGAACACAGGACCTTGTTGTCTTCCAAATGTTAGCTTATAGGACTTTTTGGTTAACCCACATGGAACCTTGGAGACCTTACCTTCTTGAAGTGTTTGGCTTTCTGCAGCCTCCTTTCTCCATGAAGATCTGCCCAAGATAGAGACTTTTTGGCCAGTTCTGTTTCCCGTGGTTCTTCTGGACAACAGTTATCCTGTCTAGAGACTGGGACCTTTAACAAAGCCATCGTGTTGTGGAGAATCAAGTGAATGTACTGCGTGTCTCCCTTTCTCCCTGCCCCTTTCCCAGCTGACTCCACGGTAATTTGGTTACTCTCTTCTTCAGTGGGAATTTCAAACCTGAGATTGACTCTTAAGCCCCACCATGGGAGAGATCAGTATAAAAGACTGATGTTCTGACATTCTTATCAGGACCATAGGGAACTGGATTTATAAAGACCCTCAGAATGAAGAGATACTTCAGAACATTCTAGCCTGTCTTTGGCCAAGTCTGACAGTTTTATTCCCTCAACACTCAGTACTGTCCATGCATACTTTTGTGGATATAAAATATACATACACACACATATAAAAATATATACACACACATATATATGTGTGTATGTGTGTATATGTATATATGTATATATATACAGAATATACACCTGATTTTCGGGAAAAAATGGTCAGATTCTATGTCATGGTTGATTCCACAAAGCATGGTGTATCAAAGCTCCCACTTCACCCCTGGGTTCATCCAATGATGGATGCACTCATAATGACTCTTTGTAATATTTGAATGCTTAAGAATTATATCTTGCCAACACACACACACACACACACACACACACACACACACTATATCTTGCCCACCCCCACAAAAAAATCTGAAGAACACTGAGGTTTCTGTAAAATCATGTGGTCAAACAATGAGGAACTATAAAAATGCCTTCAGGTTTAAAGAGCTTAGCCTGAAGAAAACAGAGGTCTACCAGTCACCTTGGGACCAGAAAGGAATTGCCCTCAGCCTTGATCCAGGTAGAAACTCCTTTCCCCCTCAGTCCACCTTCTTTCCTTTAAGGTCCTACGAGAAAGTTTGTACCTTATATACAATGGCAGTAGTATGAAATAAAATATAAAAAACAGGTTTTCTTTAACTTTCCTTTTGTAATGAATGCCATATATAAAATGAGCTATTTCTTTGAATCCTTACAAGTTCTGGCCAACAGTGATTAAGCCAGGCCAGACCACAAAATGGCATCTGTCTGCGCTAGCCGTCCCCACCAACTGGCTTTTACATTACTAAACTTCCTTAAAGTTGGAGCACATATCTTGCGAATGTCTTAGTTGCCTAGAATCTCACTGGGCTTTCCATGGTGAAGGAGCAGTGCTGTGGAAGAAAACGTGACTTCCGGAGTCCTGTGGGACCAGACTGAAACTGGGCTCTCCCACGTGTTGGCTGTGAGTGAATTATTCAAATTTTCTGAGCCTCGGGGTTTTTTTTAATCTGTCCAGTGGATATAATAAGGCCCTCAGAACAAAATTAAATAAAATGAGTTACATAATATGGCTTGCAGAGTGTCTGGCACATACGTAGGGCGCAGTAAAAGGTACTGTTTGTATTTTTGTTAAATAAATGGGTAAGAAATGTCTTAGATCGCCTTGTTTCTACTGCTTCATGACATAAACATACTTTATAATTAAATTTTGCAAAGCACTTTTTAAGTAGCTTTTCCATTAAACAAATATTTATTGAAATGTCAAGTGTAGGATGGTGAACTAATACTTATTTACAGAGCAACTGGAAGTAAGTTTCTGGAGCATGTGCCAAAATTCCAGCCTAACTATTTCTTTGCTTTATGAGAAAAGATTTATTTTATTAGGCATGTTTTAGAAATTTCTCATTGCTTAATATTTTTATGCCATGATTCTTTATAAAAAATAAGTATAACCTTCCATCTTAACCAGAATCCTCTGATGTCCTAGTAAGGCATTGGCTAATGAGGACGTAGATGCTTTTCTGAAAGACTTAGAAATGCTCAGGGCATGCCATTTTGAACATTAATATGGCAGAAGACTAATTAGGTTAAGTGCACATATACAAGTGAGATGTTATTCCGTATTTTAATGCAGAAATGTAGCCTCAGAGAGATTAAATGACCCGCATAAAAGCCACAGAGGTGAAAGTTGGAAGCACTTATATCTGAATGTAGGTCTGATCAACCCATGGTTCCAATTTTACTACACTCGTCTGCTTCCATTTTTATATTAATGTGTGTCCTTTTCCTCCTTGGAGGAAGAAGAGTAATCATTTAAGCAGTTGGAGCCAAACAGTCTCAAATAAAGTGCTCCAGAAGAAAGGGTTCTTATCTACAAGTGTGGAGATCTGGAGATCTGGCTTCTGGTCTCAGCTCTGCCCCCAACTAGGCCGATGACTGGGGGGTGGAGAGGGATCCCTAAACCCCCACCCTCTCTGAGCTTTCTCAGCAGCCTCTCAGCTATAAACTTGAACCCAGCACAGAAAGTCAGTAGGGCCCCTGGCCTTCTTGGAGCCAAATCTGTCCCTTTGGCCTCTGACAAATACTTTTCTCTGTGGTTCTGTAGGAACCAAGGATGTGAAATCCAGAAGATTTAGATCTCAGAGATCCAAGGGGTGTTATCGTATTGTCATTTCAAATGAAAGGACTACTCAGGTCATTCTGCACATACTTGGTCATCAGAGAAAAGAAACTATGGGTCCCTTCCTTAAATTGAGATAGTAAAACACTATGGGATTTACTTTTAGAATTATTTTTTTTAACTTTTTAATTTTGAGATAATTTCAGACTTATAGAACAATTGCAAAAGAGTACAAAGTAGGCTATTCATCCATATTCCCCAAATGTTAGCTTCTAACTATCTGCTTTATCATACCTCTTCACACACATGTACACACACACACACACACACACACACTTCTGAAATTTTAAGGGCCAGTTGCAGGCATGATGTGTCTCTAAATACCTCAGTACAGGGGCGCCTGGGTGGCTCAGTCGTTAAGCGTCTGCCTTCGGCTCAGGTCATGATCCCAGGGTCCTGGGATCGAGCCCCGCATCAGGCTCTCTGTGCAGCAGGGAGCCTGCTTCTCCCGCTACCATTCCCTCTGCTTGTGTTCCCTCTCTCGCTGTGTTTCTGTCAAATAAATAAAATCTTTAAAAAAATAAAAAAATTAAAAAATAAATAAATAAATAAATACCTCAGTACATATTTCTTAAAAACAAAGCCTTTCTTGCATAACCACAGTATAATTTTCAAAATCATGAAGTTTACATTGATACAATGCTATTATATAATCTGTAGACCTTCTTCAAACTTCACAAGTTGTTTCAATGCATATCCTTAAAAAAAAAGAATGCCCTAGAATATCCTAAAGGGAAAAATTCCACAGCATTTAGTTTTCAGGTGTCCTTGGTCTGCTTTAATCTGAAAGCATTCTGTAGTCATGCTGACTTCTGTGCTGTGGCCATTTTTTGAGGAGAACAGGCTAGTTATTTGTAGAGCGTTCCTCAGTTTGGTTTCTTTAGACATTTCCTCACAGTCTAATTGAGGTTGTACATTTTGGCGGGAATGGCATGAGAGATGCTGAGTTCTCCTCCAGCCTCATGTCAGGAGGCACCGATGCTCACTCCGCCCTGTCACTGATGATGTGCCCCACTTAGGTGCTGTCCTTCAGGTTTCTTCTTGGCAAACTTACTATTTCCCTTCCTGTAATTACGTATTTTGTGAGGGACTACTTTGGAACTATTTAAATACCCTGTTTCTCAGCACAACTTAGCTCACTAGTGTAGGCAATCATTTTCAGATTCTTACTTGTGAAATATTTATTACTGTGGTGATTGCCAAACGGTGATTTTGCTCATTCTGTTTTTCCTTCTGCATTTACCAGTTGGAATTCTACAAAATTTAATTTCTAATGACATTCCAGAAAGACTCCATCTGTAAAAGAGAAAATATCTGGACTAATCTAAATCCATGAGAAATAAAACCTCCCCTCTCCTTTCTTCTTAATCTCAGAGCCCAGGTATTCAGCTCAGTGGCTTATCTCTCTATATTTAATACAGCAGAAATAGGAAAAGCAGTTGGAAGTTGACCCTAGGGCCACTTTCTTTTCAAAATTCCTCATCCTGCCTGAGATCCTTCTCTCTTGAGGTTTAACTTACACTTTTCCTCATAAAGTCTTGGTCTCGTTCTCCCTTTTCCAGCCTTTTCCACCACACACACACACACACACACACACACTCGTGCACACACACCTTAGAACCTGGTTCTTATTTATTTATTTTTAAGTAGGCTCCCTGCCGAGTGTGGAGCCCATTGCAGGGCTGGAATTCACGACCTTGAGATCAAGACCTGAGCTAAGATCAAGAATCCGATGCTCAACTGACTGAGCCACCCAGGCACCCCTAGAATCTGATTCTTAAAGTGATCTGTCGTTTAAACGTTAAAGACTCTACTCACCCCAAAGCTCCTTCAGGTCATGACTGCAAGTTGACATTCCACAGGCACACTCATTCCCTTTTGCTTCTAGCACTTTCGATTACCTGCTGTCCAGTCTTGAAGCTCGGATACTCAAGATGAATCTCATTCAATTATCTCACTCTCCAGCATAAAATGAGTCAATAAGTTATTCAAAGTTTCTCACTTTTGGAATGACTTTTCGGAAAAAGAACTGATAGCAGACCTCTCGTCCAGGAGTCTTCCAAAGTACACAGCTGTGGTTAGGGCTCCTCTCCAATTAATTTCCCTCAGATTTTTTACCTTCATCTCAACTGTTCTCATCTTTGAGAACCATTCTTTCCCTGGGACAATCAGTCTTCATCCTGTAGACATCACAAGACCCTTAGATTATTCCAATAACTTATTATATATTTTGGGGGGAAATTAAATTTTACCTAAACCAAAGAAGCAAAGGACAAGATCGACTAGATTCCAAGAAAATTTTTCCTCCTGCTCAGTAGACTATGTTACTTTTAATATTAAGAAGCTGGGTGTCGGGGCACCTGGGTGGCTCAGTCGTTAAGCGTCTGCCTTCAGCTCAGGTCATGATCCCAGGGTCCTGGGATCGAGCCCCGCATCGGGCTCCCTGCTCTGCGGGAGGCCTGCTTCTCCAGCTACCATTCCCTCTGCTTGTGTTCCCTCTCTCGCTGTACTCTCTCGCTATGTTTCTCTCTCTCAAATAAATAAAATCTTTAAAAAAAAAAAAAAAAAAAGAAGCTGGGTGTCTCTTGTCTTTTAATAGTATGCCTCTTTCAAGCAGAATGGGAACCTTTAGGAACCATTCTCCAGTCCAAAATCCATGGCACCCTCACTTGTTTTTAGGAAGAGGGATACATTTATGATGAATATTTTATCATAAATCTTTAGCTGAGAGTAGAAATAGAATTGCTAAATAAAACTGATTTTCCCCCCAGAAACTTTGTGGTGAGTACCAGAAATTATCTTTGGGGAAACCAATTTTTCAGGAGCGACCTTGCTTCTTGATGAGGACATGTTGAGAAATAATACTTTCTTCTCCCCATTTAAAGTCCCCAAATGACAGCATTTCCTTGCCTTGCCCTTGAATAGGAAAGGAACAAAAAACTCATCAACAGTTTTTGGACACTCTGGAAACAGAAAGGTCATATTTCGTGGAAACTCACTAGACCAAAAGCCTTTCTAGAACTCTGATTCCAGGTGCATCCACTGCACCATTGTTGAGCTAGAGCGGTATGCCACCAAACTTCTCTTAATACAGTACTTCCAAATACTAACTGATGTAATAAACTCAACTGCTCTGTGAATTATATGATAATTTATCCTAGACCCTTTTGACATGGACATAAACATCTTGAAAAAAACCTACCTGTAAATTCAGATTCTATAATAGAAGGCAGGTCAGAAAAAGATGTGACCTATAGGAATAAAAGGGTGAGACATTTTATCTCTAGCCTTCCCTTCTGTGGTTTGAGATTTAGAACTTTCAGTCACTGTTCTTAGGGGAAGGACTACCCACATGGGATCTCGACAACAAAACACTGGGTGGGGCTCATCTCCATCAGTTGAGCTAGAAAAGACATTGATAGGCAACAGGCATCAGGGACTTAGGTTAAATCTTGAAAAATACCCTAAGCAAGGTGGGGAACATCAAGGAGAATAAGAACGGCAATGGAATGAAATACATCTTATATTAAAACTCATGAGCTTATAATGATCCCAAAACAAGCAAAACAAAAACCAATGGGTATGTTTGCATATTGGAAGCCTGGGGGCTCATTTTTCTAAAAATTGGTATAAAGGGAAAAAAATCAAGTACTTATCTTGTCTTTCCTGCATACACTGTACCTCAGTGTAGCCAAATAGCTGATGAGGGCAAGTTCTTCTTATAGAGGAATTCCAGATAAGAATGAGGACAGAATGATTAAAGATATCAGTGCCTTGCCACTGCAGAACTAAGGGACTTAAGCAATCATATCAATGACTTTGTAAAACTATCAGGTGACAAGGCTGATGGGGGACTTTAAAACAGATCAACCTGGCAACACTTGAATTCACCTATTAATACTAACATATCCAAAAGAGAAGCAGCCGTGTAATGGGAGGCAGAGGAAATATACAATATAACCTATAAGGCATTCTTAACAAAAACTTAAATCTGATTCTTACTACATTTCTAGATTTAACTACTAGTGTGTTGGAAATATAGGTGACAGAGGAACATGTTAAACAATACCATTGGGATGCAAGCCAAAAATCCAGAATATAGGAAGCTCTGTAAGACAAATGACCCAATCTCTTTAACAAATTAAGTACAGGAAAAAAATTAGAGAAGGGGAACCTATAGACTGACTAAGAGACACCTATGAAAAGCATCAGACAGATGTGGGGACTTCTAAGGATCCTGACGCAAACAAGGCAACTGTGTAAAACAAACAAGCAAACAAACAAACAAAAACCATATATCATCAGATATATTTGAACCCTAATTGGATATTTGATGATATTAAATAACTGTTGGTAACATTTAGATGTGATAACGGTGTTGTGATTATGTTTTTAAAAGAGCCATCTTTGTCAATATTTACTACAACATTTATAGATAAAATGGTGTTTGGGGTTGGCTTCAAAATAAGCTCTTGAGCAGAATGTGGATAGGAGTATTATATAAAATGGGATTGGTTCTAGTTGATAGTTTTTAAAATTATCAGAGTGCCAAATGAGGGTTCATTATTTCCTTTCTATAAACCATAGCCTTAGTCATCTCAAAATCAATGTGTTTCTTTCTCTGATAAATAAACTACTTTTGCAATTGAACACTGAGGCTTGACAAATCTGTTACCACATTGTTAGTTCTTGTGTTTGCATAGATATGTACATAATTTGAGCATGAGAATAAACCCTGAAAAAACTGATATCTCTTTCAGTTAGGATACGCGTTAGTCCTCATATAATATGAATATAATATATAATATGGAAGCCAGGGGTTGATTTTTCCTCCTGTCTGGACAGGTCAGTGAACGCCTGATATTATACCAGCATGTGGACCACGAGAACACTGGCTGGACTGCAGAGGACTCTTTCACATTTACAACATCCTCCCCACCAGCAGCTCTAGGCCCTGAGGAGTTTCGTATCACTATTTCATATGAAATTACTGAACCTGGTCGGCAGAGTCGTCTGCTTGCAAATACAGGTAAGGCCACCAAAAGATGTGGTCAGTGGCTTATCTATAATTATTAAGTAGCGAAAATTTGGAAATAAATATTCCCCTTATTAATTGGAAATCCCATGATCTCGTATCAATGCCATGATATCAACCTTTGAAATAAAATGTATATGGTTATAAAACTATATTTCTTTATGTGTGCTCTTTCTCTGGGCCTCTTCTTTTTCCTCTCATAAGCTTTAATAGTTGTAGTTAGGGGGAAGATGGAACATCAGCTCTAAAGGACTTAATTTGTAACTCCAAATGGGGAATTACCATGCCTACTACTGAAAACCATCTATAGAAAATGAAAATAACAAATAGGGCAAGTTCCTGAAAGGAAAGGGGTATTGAAAGCTGCACCTGTTTCCATGGCAAGAGAAGGTCTAGTAGTAAATAAGTTAGGAAATTAACATTCTATAAGTGAATCTCAAGATTTTAGAATGCTCTTACCTGAAATATTGACTTAATAGTTAGGATATGTATACTTAAAATATAATTTGTTATATGCCTTGGGTAACAATGCTAATTCAGGTCCTTGAGCAACCCAGAGGTTTGGAATAATCACCTGGGATGGGGAAATTTGAGAGAGAAAGAGCTTTACAGGTGTCATCTGAAAGTTCTAGTGAAATGCCTGAAATGCCACTTTGTTCTTTATATTTTCACAGGAGCTGCTGTCAAGGAGGGAGACAAAGTTCTCATTGACCAATCTAATTTAGATGCTTCCAACCTCTTATTGAAATTACCCAAATCTCAGCGATCTTCCTATGAAATCTGGTTCCAGGTTACGTCTCTTCCTCACCATGGAACCATTATGGTTGGAGAGAGGAATATTACCAAAGGAAAACCCAATTTCTCCCAGTATATAGTTAATAAATTTGGAATCATATACCTTCATGATGACTCTGAATCACTGGCTGATAATTTTACCTTTGCTGTTTGGCCAAAACAAAAGAGCAAGTCTACCACCAAGCCAGAGGCTGACTTCCTTGAAGAAATGTTTAACATCACCATCTCTCCTGTTAACGACCAGGCACCAGAATTAAAGACAAAAGGGCTTCGGTTGAAAGTTCTGCAGGGGAATAGGTTGGTTGTGGGACCGGAAAACCTAAGAGTGGAAGATCTAGACAGTCCTCCAGAGGAGATCAGATATACGATCATCCGTAATCCTAACAATGGCTTTTTGGCAATGGCTCACCATCCAGACATACCTGTTCACCATTTCACACAAGCTGACATTGATAACTCTCAGGTATGGTTTGTACAAGATGGAAGCCCATCTCCGGGTGTGTTTTACTTTAGTGTGACTGATGGCCAACACCGCCCACTTTATAAGCTCTTTCACCTGGATGTCATCCCCATCTCCATCACCCTTGTGAACCATACAGACCTACTTCTCCCACAAGGCCAGACAACTGTCCCCATTACCAATACTCACTTGTCAGCAACGACCAACGGGAGAAGCCCCCAAATCACTTACAAGATGACAAGGTCCCTCCAACATGGGCATCTGCTCATTGAAAACCAGGTGGTCATCAGCTTTGGGCAGGAAGACCTGCATTCAGGAAGACTCTGTTACCATATGACAGATCTCACGGCCTCAGAGGACCAGCTGTATTTCTCACTATTTACACCAGAAAGCAACCTGACGGAACAAATGCTGAACATCAGAGTGCAGCCTTTACTGCGGGTTATGTCAAACCTGACAATCGCCAACAGGGGGGTTTATCTGCTGAGAAGAAAGGACCTTGATGCTACTGAGCTTGCTAATAGGACTAATAGTGATCCCAAATTTGAAGTGACCGAACCCCCTGTCCATGGGAGACTTGTACGAAGAGTGGGCCAAGGCATGGCAATGGAAAACGCTACTCTATTCACCCAGAGGGACATTGACCAAGGGTTATTGATGCTTCATCCACATGCCAACCTAACAGGCATCGATATGCTGAATGACTCCTTCACCTTCTCGCTCAGGGCAGACCACGTACAGCCAGCAATAGGTCATCTCCCCTTCACCATAGTGCCACCTAACCCCTTATATTTGCAGACCTTTACCCCTGATGTTTCTTTATTCGTCACTGCAGATAACCTTGTGACTTCAGATCACTCTTGGGAAAAGCCTGTGGTTTTCTCAGGACCCACAGCAAAGACAGAAGCTCTGGGGAAGCTGACCCAGACCAGGCAGCGGGAAGCCAATCCCTGGGGACGACACCGTGGTGAGGAGCCTACTCTGGACAGCAAGGTGTCTCCAACCAGGGTCATCTGGCCACCAGACACCAGCAACGCCAGTCCTGGGGCACCCACCCAGCCCAGGGAGAGCAGTTATCCCTTGATGGTCATTGTACCCTTGGCTGTGGTGGTCTTCCTGCTGATAGTCACTGCAGTGACTTTGTGTGTCCGGCTTCTGGGCCAGAAGGTAGACAAGACAAAACCTCTTATCAAGTCCCAGACCAATCTGGAACCTACAACCCAGAGTCCTAGGTGGGAAAGGAGCGTAACTGTTCCCACTGTCACAGTGACACCCCTTCTAAAAAGCTCCAGCAATCCCCCAGTCAGTCTTTTCAGGGACCTACAAAGTGAGCAAATGGCTTCTCCAGCCACTGAGCCAGTGGAGAAATGTGCTCCTTGGGAGACATGGATGAATCTGGATCCCGATATGGTCAAGCTCTGCCGACAAACCAACCCAACACTGAAGCACAACCAGTATTGGGTGTAGACTGAGGCCTTTTGTTCCCGATTGACCACCTACTGTACTGGGATAGGCCCTGGGATACAAAGTCAACGAAGCATTAGATGGATCAGCTGAGAAAAGCCCAGCCCCGCCAATCACTTGGTGCTCAGTTATGGCCTCATGATTAGATGTAGGCAAGTGTTTATTGTAACTCATACAACACTCATCTGATGCGCTCTCCACAATGAGCTTGGTTTGCCGCCTTCTGGATCTGACTCTGAGTATAAGATTTTGTCAATATTTAAATCCTTTATCAAGGTGCTGCCAAACATGCTGGTCCAACAGGGAACAGCGGTTTTACTTGGGTGCTATAAAGTTAATGGAGGAAGCCTTTAGATATTTTTCACTAAGGATTCACTCTCTCTAAACGAGTCAGCAAGGAAATGCAGGGACTGTTTCAGCCAGCAGAAATGGTGATTTATCAAATGAGCGAGTTTGTTCTTAGTGTATTTGTGTGATGTCTTTTCCTCCTTGTGGTCTCTAGGTTTGACTTCCTAGGACAGGAAATGCTTTGGTGCTCCAGATAGTAGGATAGTCCGACCCCCTTTGAAGGTATTCACTGAGCATATTGTGTTCTCTCAAGAGGTTTTATTTATTCTGATTTGTAAAAACAAACCTGTGGTACAAATATGATTTGAAGCCCTAAGAAATAGAAAAGTCTGTTAAATGTTTTGTGATGCCTCAGTTTGGCTTAACTTTATAATGAATTGAAATAATGGCAAATTGGTGTTTGACCTGTCTGGTTGAGCCTACTACGACCAGCAGACTCAAACTTCAGTTTCTGTAATTGTGAAATGAAGATATGAGTACTTGTTTTAGTTAAGAATGCTTTGGGTTGCAAATCACAAGACATTAGCAGCGAGTGGTTTAGATTGGAGATCGGCAAACTTTATCTGTGCAGGGCCACATAGTAAATATTTTAGACTTTGTGGGCCCCACATGGCTGTTTATTTTTAACAACCTTTGTGTCTTAACAGCCTTTTTAAAATATAGAAACAATTCTCAGTTCCTGCATTTAACCCACAAATCATAGTTTGCCAACTATTGATTTGGCTGAGCAATAAAAGTGTTGAATTATTTCATCTAACAAGCAGCCTGAGGTAGACATTCCAAGGCTGGTTCAGTGGTTCAGAGATACCATCAAGGACTGAAGCTCTTCTTCAAGCTGTTGGCAATTTTTTTTCTTAGTTCCTTGCGATTGTGAGGGGCTGCTCATGTTCCAGACAGTATAGTCACATTCAAAGACAGACATTCTAGTGGGGAAAAAAACAGATATGGCAAAAAGACTTTTTTTTTTAGAGAGGATCTTATTTATGATAATTATTTTTAATCTTATAAGGGGAGGACTTCTCATTTTCCCCCTTTGATGTCTCAGTCTAGATCTGAGAAATGGGCAAAAAGAAATGGAATTCTCATGACTAACCATCTCTCCTGGGGCTAAGAGAGGATTCTGCCGGGTCAGATTTCAGTGGATGAGCCCACCATGTAATTAGGGGAGGCTAAGCAGTCAATAAGATCTACTAAAATACTCTTCAAATATGAAATACTTGGGAAGTAAAAATTTTGATTTTTCAAATGGATGTCGACTTTAATATCTCCTTTTCATCTTTTAATGATCGTCTTGAAGCCAGTGGCTAATGTTTCTAGGATGAAAGAAAGAATTTCCCCTGGAAGGGGGGTAGTTGGCAGGGTCTGGAGACATTTTTGGTTTTCACAACAGGTGCTATTGGTGCTATTGGTATCCATCGGATGTAAGCCAAGGGTGCTGCTGAATATCCAACCCTGCACAGAACAGCCCCAACAAAGAATTTTCTGGTCCCAAACTTCAACAATGCCCAGATTGAGAAACCCTGGTTAATGCTACAGTGAAGTCTTCTTGTCTACCCAGTGAAGGATTAATAAACCCACTCCCAACTCTAAGTAGCAACTATATTCTAAAAACAGAATAAAAGGGTGAAAATTCCAATGTGTGGTTGAAACTCTGATTGGCAAATGTTTTTAAAAGAGGTTGTATTAAAAACCAAACAAAACTTGTGGGAAGCCTCATTTCTTTATATTCCTTGATACAGGAGAAGATTTTCCCTTGTATTAACAGGTGGGATGCTTTATGAGGAAATAAACAAAGTGAGGTAGGATATTTATGAAGGTAAAGATGAGGGCAAAGTGTCTCCAGAGGTCTCTCGCCTCTGATGTGTTCCATGTGCACAAGAATTTTTTCTCAGCCTTTCCCTCTTCTGCTTCTCTAGGTTGCTTTGCTGTCCCAACCCAATTTTAACTGCTCTTTGTGGAAACAGACTTCATAATCTACAGAATAAATGGAAGCATAGCATATTTAGGCCTAGAAATAACTACTCACGTCTTAGATCCCTGGATCTAATGCTGTGGACAGCTGGTACTGAAGAAAACTTCTCTACTCTCCTTCCTAAAGTGATCCTCCCCTACCTTTCTGTATTCCTCAATTATATGTCGCCCCTTTCGAGTGTTTTTGTACTTGATCATTTTAGAAAGGAGGGGGACTGAGAGTCTTATCACAAGTTTGGTGTGATCACGATGCAATTCAGAATTATTCTCAAGCTTTTCTAAGCAGCCAGGCACCCAGAAGGAACAAAATAGCCCTGTGTGCGTGATTCCAGTTATTGGGTTTTGTTTTTTCTCTCGACTGGGCAAAGAGAATGCCTGTTCTTTGTGGAAGAGCCAGATAGAGTTGGCTCTGTGACCATGTCAGCCTCTTCCTTGCTTTGACCATAAAGTCTGTGAAGTTAGGCTTACCAACCTGGCCAAACAAAAATGTCTGATTTCCCCTCCTCTTTTCCTGGTAACTCTGCAACTTCAAACAAATAAAATTAGTGTCCGTATTGGAATGAAATAGACACCAATGCTTTTGAAATGATAATGCACATTGTTTGTGAGTGTGCCTGCTAGAGCAAGAACATAAGCATGAGGTCCAGATGTCAAGACTCAGTAATTAATATAGAGCTTGGAAAGTTTTCTTCCAGAGCATCTAGAATATTCTTCTGATTTACAGGTGGATTCAATTAAAAAAAAAATGCCTACCATTTGGTGCTAGTTCAAATCAAAAGTTTTGGCAAATCCTTGTTTAGCGTTAAAAATTAAAGTTTTGGGAACTGAAAAATCAGTTTGAAATGGTTTCTCCCATACAGACTACAATTGCATAGTCTCTGTCATAATTAATTCACTGCCTCTTAACAAGTGACTAGAAAATGAGTAAGTGAATGTCAAAGGTTAATATCAGAAGAATGGATGATTTTTGCTTAAAAGAAGGTATGCTTTGAGGTGGGCTGGGAGTGAAGGGTCTCACATTTTTCCATATCCAGAGGCATTGACCAATTCTAATTTTTCAGGGACTCTAGTCCTCCACCTTCATGCTCTTCCTGCATTAATTAGGTGAGGTGGGACAGGTGCTTCCCTTACTCACTGGTTTTTCAGATTTCCAGGACTGCAGTGGACACATCTGGAGGGTGGATGGTAGGTAATGGTAGGTACATATCAGATGACATTTCCTGAATTTGACAGTGGGACTGTGCCACATACCTCCTACAACTTTCAAAAGCATTGTAATAATGAATTTGAGGTTGGCCATGGGTAGGGACAAATGTAAGGTTGAAAGTGGGCATAGAGCCCTCTGTGGGGCATGCTCAGTGATGGAGACTTTGGCAAGGGTGCTCAAGAAGACCACTGGCTGCTTGACAGAGACCTGGAAGAGGCTGCCTTCTCATGATTGGCCAACATTTATTAGGCACCTACTGTATGTGAGACACAAAATATCAGATACTGCTTCTAGCTATTACAGATGCAAAATGTTGTCCTGAAAGGATATTCCTGATTTGTTTCCTCTAGTAGGTTCTTCCAGAATCACACACACAGTGCCAGGAGAGAAGAAGGTGTGAAAAAAGAAGGACAAAGAGAAATAGAGGTTAAGAGAGGGCTTCGTGTTTTCACCTGACGCGCTTTTAAGCTAGTATTGCCCACCCAGTGGTACAGCGAGAATGAGGGAGCTCACTGGCCCGCTAAAGGCCACACCAGCCCAATCTTGCACCAGCGGTCCCTCAAGGTGCCCCCCCAGGCCCAGGGACACCAGCTGCGTCTGTTTTGACCCTTGCTTTCTACTTCCAAGCAGTATGGCTTTGAGTAACTTATTCAACCTCAGTTGCCTCAGCCAAAAATTGGGGACCATATGAGCACCTACCTTTTTGGGCTTTGTTAGGATTTAGTGATGTTAATATCGTCATCATCATCATCTTCTTACCACATTTTCAGTGCACCAGACCCTACTAACTGCCACAGAAACATTTTCTTACCTACAGTGTTAATGCATTTTAAAAGAAGTAATGCAGGGCTCCTGGGGGGCGCGGTCTGTTAGGCCTTGGACTCTTGGTTTCTGCTCAGGTCGTGATCTCGGGGTCATGAGATGGAGTCTTGCATCGGGCTTCGTGCTCAGCATGGAGTCTGCTCGTCCCTCTCCCTCTGCCCCTCCTGCTCACGCTCTCTCTCTAATAAATAAATCTTCAATAAATACATTCAAGATTGAAGAACTGATGCATTTGGTTACTTAAATAAACCAGAGGGCTCGCGTTCTACCCGAAGCAGCACATTACTGGTAGTGGAACTTCGGTGGGTGACGTGTTACTAACGAGAGGAGCTTCCCCAGCGCTCGCGTCCCACAGGCAGGCAGTGGTTCCCACTTCATCTGTGGGCAGAGCCTTGGCCAGAAACTGGATGAAAGAAAGAGCACACCAGGAACGTTTGTAAGGGCCAGGCTGGGACCCAGGGGTTTTGACAGTTCTCTGTCTTGTGGGGGGCGGGGGGTGCTGGACTGTTGGTGAAAAACCCCGCTTTGTTCCTGTCCTGTCCCAACACGATCAAACCCCTACTTCCACCAGACCTTTGATTTTAAACCTGTTCCTCTTCTCCCACCTCCCCTCCCGTTATTCTCAGGCCTTCACAGGCTAGTAATTTTCTTTTTAAGTCCAGGATTGGCAGAAGACTGCCCTTACAAAATAATAATAATAATAATAATAATAATAATATCATACCAAAATAAAAAGTGCTATTTACCATCACCATAATTTTATTTAAGTAAGGACAGAATCTTATAATAAAGAACCTTATGGAAAAATACTAAGCTGCTTTATGAAAACTTCTCTCCTTTGCCCAGATTTGACTGTGGCCTGGAAAAACCTCAGCACATCCCAGCAGGGTCAGGAACCCTCATGGAGGCCGAGACGAGGGGTAAATTGCTGTTTAAGAGTCCAGACAAGGCTAGCTCCAGGGGCACAGGCAACCAGTGAAGCCACACAGGGCTCAGGAGGATCCTGGGCTCGGCTTACGCTCTGCTGTAGCCATCTTGAAATTCCAATAATTTTTTAACAAAGCACCCGCATTTTCATGCCTCACCGGGCCCTGCTAATCCTGAGACCTCACAGAACTTGGCGGATGATTGCATCAGACACCTCTTAGGCATCACTCAAATTCTCTCCACTTGGCTTCTTCCTCTAGCTCTGCCAATTCCAGGCGTCTTTAGGGCTCTCGGTGAGTGCACCGTGTTCCCAAGGTCCTTCTGTCTCCCCACACACCTGTAGGAACATGGCACAACCCAGAAGTGGGAGAGTTGACTCCCCACAGGACAGCCCTTGTCCAGTGGCAAAGAGGACCGGAGGAATAAATACTTCTTCTTTCCATCCCAGGGGTGAACAATTCTAAGATGCATTCTGTGGGGCTTCTCAGAATGTCCTGCAGACTGAAGACAAATCCTAAGGGTGTGTGGGAGCTCTTCCTGCCCCACGTGTTAACCCTGCCCTCACTCCTGTCCCACTCACAGAGGCCTTTGCTGTTAAGGAAACCCAAGCAAGACAATAGGCTAAGATTCAGTTCTCCTTGTGTCGTGTGCCCCGGGACCACGGACCCTGCAGCTAAGGGCGCACTGCCTTTCGGTTCTCACGAGACCTTTAGGAACAGTTAATTCTGGATACTCACTTTGAGGGCCTGCACCTTGAGGGACCCCTTATCTTACGCATCCCAAGTCTATGGGACAGAGCTGTCTGCCTACAGCTGGGAGCCGGGAGGTCTTGTAGTAGCCGCAGACCCTAACCCAATCCTCTGCTTTGAAATCAGCCAAGGAGGAGTCAGGGCTTTACCAAACCACCGTTTTGTTAAAAAACTCACTCTTCATTGCAGTTGCTCTGCTGGCTGTGTTGGGTTTAAGAAATAATAACTAATTAACCACAACTTTTAGCAAAACCAAGATTTACTGTGTTTTGTAATATTTTAGAAACGTTCTTCTGCGTTTTGTTTCAGCACTGCTCATGGCTTCTTCAAGTAAAGACTACTTCAGCATTTGTTTTGATAATAGCTTTACTGAGATATTATTTACATACCGAATAATCCACTCAAGGTACACAATTCAATAATTTTTAGTATTTTCATGGAGCTATGCAATCATGTACTTGGCCATTTGTAGATCTTCTTTAAAGAAATGCCTTTTGAGGGCGCCTGGGTGGTGCAGTCAATCAGTTAAGCGTCTGTCTTTGGCTCAAGTCATGATCCCAGGGTCCTGGGATCCAGTCCCACTTTGGGCTCTCTGCTCAGCAAGGAATCTACTTCTCCCTCTGCCTCTGCCCCTCTCCCCTGTTCTTGTGCATGCGTGCTCTCTCTCTCTATCATGGCGCACACGTTCTGATAAACAAACAAATAAATAAATAAAATCTTTAAAAAATGTTTTTTGAGATCCTTTTTCCATTTTAAAAATTGGGTTATTTGTTCTTATTCTTGAGTCGTAAGAGTTATTTACATATCATGGATACTAATCCTTATCAAATATGTGATACTCAAAAATTTTCTCCCATTGTGTGGGTTGTCATTTCATTTTTCTGATGATGTTCTATAAAACAGAGAGGATTTTAATTGCAATGTCAAATTTATCTATTTTTTTGTTGTTGTTGCTTGCATTTTTGGTCTTGTATCTAAAAAACCATCTCCTAATCCAAAGTCATAAAAATGTAGATCTCTGTTTTTTTAAAAGAGTTTATACTTTCAGGTCTTAAAATTATGTCTTTGATTCATTTTGAGTTAATTTGAATATATGGTGTCTATGGTATGAGGTAGGGTCGAGCTTTGCATGCAGATAATTAGTCCCAACACTGTTTGTTAAAAGGACTGTTCTTTCTCCCATTTAATTGTCTTTACTCCCATGTCAAAAAAGAGCTGACCATGAATGTGAGAGATTATTTCTGTACTCTCAATTCTATTCCATTGATATGCATATCATATATATATTTCATATAAAAATATGTGTAGTCATACCAGTACCACTTTGCTTGATTACTGTAACATTGCAGTAACTTTTGAAATTAGGAAGTGAGTTCTCCAACTTTGTTCTTCTTTTTCAAGATAGCTTTGGCTGTTCTGGGCTCCTTTAATTTCCATATGAACTTTAGAATCAGCTTGTCAGTTTCCGCAAGGAAGGCAACAAAGATTTTGTAGAGATTACACCGAATCTATAGATAAATTTGGAGACTACTGCACATTTTAAAAATTTATTTATTTATTTATTTATTATTTATTTATTTATTTAAATTTCAATATAGTTAACATACAGTGTTATATTAGTTTCAGGTGTACCATACAGTGAATCAACAATCCTATACGTTACTCAGTGCTCATCATGTTAAGAGTACTCTTTAATCCCCATCACCTATTTCATCCATCCCCTACCCACCTTCCCTCTGACAACCATCAGTTTGTCTCTGTATTTAAGAGTCTATTTTTTGCTTTGTTTCTTTTTTCCTTTGTTCATTTGTTTCTTAAGTTCCACATATTAGTGAAACCACATAGCATTTGTCTTTCTCTGACTGATTTATTTCACTTAGCATTATACCCTTTACATCAATGTCAGGGCAAATGATGAGATTTTATTCTTTGTTTGTGTCTGAGTAATAAATGAGTCTTCTGATCCATGAATATGGGATCTTTCCATTTATTTAGGTCTTTTAAAATGTTTTTTCCCTATTTATGTTTTGCTGCTTTCAATGTAAAAGTCTTACATTTCTTTGGTTAAATTTATTTCTAAATATTTTAGGGCATCTGGGTGGTTCAGCGGGTTAAAGCTTCTGCCTTCAGCTCAGGTCATGATCTCAGGGGTCCTGGGATCAAGCCCCGCATCAGGCTCTCTGCTCAGTAGGGAGCATGCTTCCCCCCCTCTCTCTGCCTGCCTCTCTGCCTGCTTGTGATCTCTCTCTCTGTCAAATAAATTAATTAAATTTTTAAAATAAATAAATAAATATGTTATTGTGACGCTATTGTAAATTGAATTATTTTCTTAATTTTGTTTTGTTTATTGCTAGTATACAGAAATACAACTGACCTTTGGATATTGATTTTATAACCTGAAAGTTTGTTGTAGTATTTTTACTTTAATTGTTTCTTAGTGGATTCCCTAGGATTTTCCATATACAAGATAATTTCATTTGCAAGTTAAGATGGTTTTATTTCCTTTCTAAATTAGGTGCTTTTTATTTAATTTTCTTTCCTAATTACCCTTTGTAGAATCTCCAGTACAATGTTGAATAGGAGTGGTGAGAGTGGACCTCCGTGTCTTGTTCTTGATCTTAGGGAGAAAGTTTCACTCTCTTGTTAGATATATGGCTAATTGTAGGGTTTTTGTAGATGCCTTTTATCAGGTTGAGGAAATTCCCTTCCACTCTTAGTTTGTTGAGCGTTTTTATCAGGAAGGAATGTTGAGTTTTGTCATAATTTTTTCCTGGATCTATTGAGATGATCGTGTGGTTTAGTCCTTTATTCTACTCGTATGATTTATTACATTAATTGATATTTTTTAAAGATATTTTACCAACTAATCCCACCTAATTGTGGTGTATAATCTTTTTTGTATATTTCTGGATTCAAGTTCTAGTATTTTTTGAAGATTTTTGCATTCTGGTAGTACTCTTGCTATAAGCTTCTCATTTCAAGGGTGTGAGCTCAAACAAAAGAATGTCTATTGAATGGAAATTAAACAAGTTTTATCTAGGAAGGTTGGTTTTATTGTGGAATAGAAATAGAATGAATTTAAGCATTTGAAATTTTTGAATCTGTGAAGAGGAAGCAGAAAATTTTGTCTTGGTTTAGTGTACAGATCATATTTGGAAAGATAACTGGCATTTGAGTAGGCCTCTAGGACAAGAGGACAAGAGAATCCACCAGAAATATACTGGAGAAGTTGACCACCATAGGTGGCTCTGTCTGCTGCTGTCCCAACCCCAGCTCACCCCAGACGATTGTTGACGTTTAGGTTGTTCTAGCAAGTGGGAATAGCCATAAGGGGTCATATAAGTTTTCTGTTTTTGTTTTTGTTTTCTTTGAAGATGGATATCCAAGCATCACAAGATGTTAAAAGGGAAGATTCGGCTAAAACACCAAGCCAAGAGATGCCACAGCTAAAAGCAAAAGGCTTTGCCATGCTGAAATATTTTCAAAAGAAATGACAGAAAACAGGCTAGATGACTAAAGCTCCTCTTTCACATTTTGGGTGGAGAAGAGTCAGGAATTGGAAACAGGTGAAGAAGAATTTTAGAGTTTGTTTGTTTTTTTCTTTCCATTAGTCCTACCCCTCTTCTACCCTCAAGAAAAGGGATGCAAGTGTCTGCACTTTCAATTTAAGCTTATGGAAAAGGGCTTCAAGAGATCTACATTGAGCTTAATATATGTTCCCTGCACCTGAGGAGCACAGAATTGTCTAAAGTGTGAGAGAAAGACTACTGGTTGCTTTGATGGTGGTAGAATGGAGAGGTGCCCATGATAGGAGGGAGGTCAGCCCTTCCAGAGTCTGTCAGGTCAATGAGTGAATACATGAGTGTTTCTTGGGGACTAGAAGTGGGTCCACAGAGCAAGCTGGCATGGGATCATCTTAGGTCCTATGCAAGAGGGTGGCCTGGGAACCCAAGATTGAGCAAACAGAAGCTGAGGAACTCCTAGATTTCTAGAAAATGAAGGGAAAAAGAAGTGGCCGGCCAGAGAGGATTTGCATTTGCCCTGCCAAGGAGTTGCAGATAAGAGATCTCAAAAAATCTCTGAAGGACCATGTGAAAGCTCATGCGAAAAGTCACTTTAAACTTGTGCAAAAATAGAGACTACAAAAATCTAATTTTACAGGTAAGTAGAAACTTTTCTGCTCCCTTGACCTAGTACCCTTACTGTGCTTCAACCCTAGGGAGATTGAGACATGATTAGTCAGAAAAACAGATATAAGGGAAGAGCAACCCTTTCCTTCCTTGACTTCAGGACCAAACCAGAGGAAGGGGAGAAAGTTCAACTTAGAAGCAAATTGGAAATATTGACTGTTACATAAGGCTGACATTTTAATGATAATCTGAAATTATAATTTGTGACTTGAAATGACCCTTACAATTGTGTTACTCAAGAGTGACTAAAAAATTCTTGAGAACTTCTCCTACCCTTGACTGAAAATGTAGTTGACACAGCCCCACCGAGTTGACTGAAAGGGTCAGCAGGAGACAAAAATAAAATGGTTTTCTTCTTATACTTTATGTACTGCTTGTTCAACATAACTCTTGTGTGAGAATGATGCATTTCTAATTATCAGAGCCTCACCTCCACTGTAGGGCTGAGTGACGAATGCTGTTTAGTTTTATTCCAAATCTGGTTTCGTTACAACACTGCCCTGCCTACATTCTACTTCCTCCAACGGGCCTTGTCTGACCACTCCAGTTGGATGATCTTAATCACCATAATGGGCATTATCTTTCTCTCCGTCCAGTAAGCATACTTAGGTCTGGGAAATATCCTGTTTTGTGAAATAGAGCTCCTTTCCAGAGATAGAACTGAAATGTCAAATACTCAAGTCCCAACCTCCCTGCAGCTAGTGTGCAAGCATAGCCAGCAACGGGAGGAAGCAGGGGCTGTCCCAACTCCATTCTGGTGACAGATGGTGGTAGCAGAAGTGACATCCAGTTTCTAGAGGCAGCAATGACACATAAGCATCCGTTTTTGTGGTGGTGGTGGTGGAGCCTGTAGTGTGTGCCCAGCATGGGCTCTGTAGTCTTTGTTGGTCCAGTTCTTTGGGCCAAACACTGTGGGTTTGGCAGCAGTTCATGGATCTGTAGCCACCACAATTGGTCCTCTGGTGCTCCTGGAGATTCATTGAACTTCTCAGTCTTCTCAGTAGTGTCTGTCTCTCTCTCTTTTTTTTTTTTTTCCTGAAATAATTATAGATTTACAAAAAAGTTACAGAGATAGTACAGAGAGTCCTCATATACCCTCATCTAGCTTCTCCTGACATTGATATCTTATATAACCGTGGTACATCGATCAAAGCTAAGAAACCACCCTTGGTGAGACACTATTATCTGAGCTGCATACCTTATTTGGATTTCACTAGCTTTCCCACTCATGTCTCTTTTCTCTTTCAGGATACAAATCAGGAAACCACTTTCCCTTTGGTTGTCACATCTCTTCTGTCTCTTCTCATCTGTGACAGTGGCTTCTAGTTTTTCCTTGGGCTCTAAGAGGACTGGTTCCGTTATTTTGTAGAATGTCCCCCAAGTGTAAGACTTACTTGAAATTTTTTTCATTATTTGATAGGAGTTATGAATTTTAAAGCAAAATACCACAGAGATGAAGTGCCTTTTCCCTTCACGGGGTAAATATCGGGGCACATGAAATTTACATGACTTGTCGCTGGTGCTATTTACCCTGATAAGTGGTTATGGTGGTGTCTGCAAGACTTCTTCACTAGAAAGTCACTATTCTTCCTTTCTGTAGTCTATTTGGTTAGAAGGGAGTCACCAAGTCCAACCCACACTTAAAAGGAGGGGAGTTAAGTTTCACTGAATGAAGGAGGAATATCTTCATATGTCATATGGAATTCTTCTGTAGGGAAGATTTGTCCTTTCTCCTCCATCTGTTTATTTATTCATTTCTCAATCAAGCAGAAGAATAGGACATTTGTTAGTAAATTTCAGGGAAATCTCTTAAGAGTCCAACAGCAGGAAAAAGAGCCAGCCTGGCAGAGTTTGCACAGATATTAAAAGGCGAGACATGGAGAAACCAAGAAATGCTCTCCGCGGCTGGCTCTGTGCTGTGGCCAGTTAACTGGCTTCCGCCATAAGGTGCTTAGTTTCACTTTCCTTTACGGCTTCAACCAGCCAAAACCTCTAGAAGGCCTAAGCCTCTCCCTTGAGCCTGCGCCACTGATGGTCGCTCTGCGGCATAATATCATTAGACGACAACTGGAGGTCACCTGGCTCAAATTCTCAAGAGAAAGAAGCTCGTGTTCTTAGCCGAGCCAAGGATGTAGTTCTCCTGGGCCAGGTGTCTGCTTGAATGCCATTTGCTGTGGCCAGTGATGGGATGGGACGGCAGCCATCGTGCCCCCTCTGCACTAGCGATCTCAGAACTAGCCGATTCTAGAAGGAAGGAAGATGGCAGGCAGGCGTTGCAAAATGCTTCCGTAGCACTTTCCTTCCGCTCTCCTGAGGATGCGGGTTCTCCTACTAAAATGGCACCAGGGTTCCCATTCATTTCCAGTCTACGCACCAGCTTTTCTGCTCAGCACGCCGTGCTCTCTGGCCATGATCTCCCTTCTCTGACATTTTGTTGTTTTCTGCTGGAAATTTTGTTAAGCAGATAAAACAGAGCTACTGTCATTGATGCATGGGTGGGAGGCTCTCGTGTCACGCTCCCCCCTCTCCCCACTCTCTCCGGTGGCTGCCAGAACACAGTTTAAGGGAGGTAGCCCCGATACATGGTCTACTTCTCGGAACCTCACTTTTCAAGTTCAAGAGCGGAAAGACACTGCCTTCATGGGACATTCTCCTCTCTGAGACTACATGGAGGGGCCCTGGGAGATACGGAGTTCCTACCCCTAATAACACCGTGAGGCTGAACTGGGTGATGGAGCCTTTAAGGTCCCAGGAGCTACACCCGAACTATGGCACCAAGGAGCACGGCATCATGGACTCTACAGAGATGTGGGCAAGGCTCAGGAAAAATAACAAGTATGGCTCAATACCCTCAGGGCTCGTGAGCTTAGAGAGCCATCACTACCCCTCAGATACAAAGGACAAAAAGAACCTTTCCAGAAGTTGGAGAACATGGCTGTCTCACTGTGCCTCCAGTGGATAGAAGCAGCCCACCTTCTAGGGTCGGGGGAGAGAACTGGGGAACCAATGCCCGGTCCACCTTCCCCCTCTAATCTCCTGCCCAGGGCTGCCATCAACTGCCCCCGGCCAGAAGCTGGAGGGCCTGCCTGCTCTCAATTCAGCCCTCACGGAGCAGCCTCTCAAGATAGACAGCAGGGTGGAGAGGGTGGAAAATGGATCTGAAAGAAACACAAGCAAGTTCTCCAGCACAAGACAGATGGTTTGTGGCTGAGCCTGGCCTCGACCCCCTTTCCTGACACAGCGTCACCCTGCCTTCCTCTCCCCGTCCCCTATCAATCGGCACTCTGGCCAGGCAGTTCCAAGCTCCTTTTCATGTCACAGATGAAGGAGCAGCTTAGTTTTGAAGACTGCAAGGTCTCATTTGGCCTGCATTTCCCACACTCTCCAGCAGTGAAAGATCTGGGCCTTCGCTCCTGCTTCTCTCGGGTTTCCGGCCAGCTCTGGAGGCCACAAGTTCATGCGATGGCCCCTTCATCCGGACCTCTGACGGACTTACTTCCACACAGAGTGCTTTGCTGAAAAACCTCTCCTCGTAAGCCCAGCAAAGCCCCCAGTGCTTTTTGATGTTGTGCGATGGAAAAAGACGCCTCAAATTACTTTCTGAGTAAGTGAGGTTTGCATTCTTCCTGGAAAGAGTTTTTTTCTGTGAGGCTGCTATTGCCACAGTCAATTGAAAACTAGGAAGCTGCTTTCAGAAATGCTCACCCAGGCTTTGGAATGTAATTGAAAACAACTGTTCTTACGGAAACATGGAAGGAGCTGGAACCAACCCTAGCGACCACTCAAGGAGCGGGTGGGGACAGCATGGTTCCGAGGAGGGGAGGGGAAGATGGGGGTTGGATCAGCACAGCAAGGGAGTAGGGGCTTATTGGTTAGAAGACGGGAAAGTAATTTGAGGTTTCCATGTAGAATAAATTTCCGTCTGACCTGCCCTGATGACAAAATAGGTTGAGGGTGGAAAATGCCGGGTGCCTTTCTAGAGTGATAACGTGGCTTCAGATCCCGGCAGTCAGAAGGGGAGCCCAGAGCAAGAGTCTGGAGGGCTAGTCTCTTTAGAGCAAGTCAATCAGAGACAGGCATTTCCACCCCCTACATTAAAGAAGAGGCAGGGAGGCAAGTTGACAAAGGTACAGGGGGTAGTTCACATAAGACACAGAGATAGCCTCTGCACTTTCAGAAGGAATGATCCCATTAACTTTTCAGGGATCGTCTCATTTTGACAAAGAAGACTAGAACACTCACCCCAAAGTATCCTTTGCCTTGTGTTTCCCACAGGCCTCATATTCTCTAGCCTTGGGCTTTCTGCATGAATCATAATTTTCTTCCTAAGCGAACAGCCCATACCAAACGCAGATGCTGGCTAAGTCTCTGCCAGCTAGGGCCACACATGGAATAGATCCCTCCCTGAGCAATGTACCTTCCAGCCCTGCGGAAAGAGGGACTGCGGCTTTCTCTGGGAGGCCTGACACACAGTCTTCCAGTGCCTTGAAGAATATGGAGAATTTGGGGGCTAAGTTCAGAACAGAATGCTCTTAAATGTCTTGCCTTATAAGGCCTAGAACATTTTCCCCAATGTATCAGGGGGGATCAGTTGATCACATTCAGAAGCATTAACAAAAACATTTTAAGGCAAAATTACAAGTTTCTGCCTAGAGATTTTTAGTGGTAACACTAGGATTGAATGTGAACTGGTTTGAAATCCTTCATGCCAGGCATTTTGCCTTGGAATCTGGGCCTCTGAGAATCAACAACAGGCCAGTCCATTGGTAGGTTTCTGAGGGGGCATTTTCCTCTTTTCTGACTATAAAGCTCCAATTAAGGCTTTCTAGGTGTAGAATCTTCAGTGAAATACTGAGATCGTCCACGTGCTTCCCATAGAATTGTATCTTTTTGATCCGGAAAGAACATTTGTCATGCAACCCCAACTTTGTCTTCTGCAGATGAGGACACTTAAGTATGGAGGAGCAAAGGGTTAACTAGCAGTAGAAATAGCTCTGGAACCCTGTACTTGGACTGCCACTCAAGGGCTCTTTTCTATTGTTCTCTTCTTCCATTTTGAAATTTTGTGAAACATTCCCAGTATTGAGTGTGCCATAGACGACTGGCAGAATGATTACCCGTGTATTCCCGTAACAATTACCAGCCTCCTTTACATTTAAGTTGGAATCACGTGACCATCAAGCATTGGACTGTGAGTAAAAGTGGAGTACATGCCTATCCTAGTGAATTCAGATCAATATTCCTTCTCTATCCTTCACATGCTCTGCAGAGAAGAACCTGGAGATCAGATGAAACATACGGCAAAGGTATAAGATGGAACTCATAGGAAATGTTATGTGAGCATGAAATAAGCCACTGCTCTCAGAAGAAACTGAGATTCCAGGAGTCTGGCATCTGAAGCAGCTAGCATCTACGACCCTGAGTCAATGGGCTTCTGTTTCAGCCAGTTTTCCTCAAAAGGACATCATGAGCAAGTTTGACGATGGCAGCCCACCATTTGGAAGAAGTCAGCAGGACTTGGCACTCATCACTTGACCGCTCATTTCTCCGCTCAGAGGCAGAAGGTCTGAGAGAACACAAGAGTTCCAAAGCTGACAGAAAAAAGTGAGTTGCTAGGGGAGTACACCTTCCCCTTCAGGAAACCAGGTTTCCACAAATACAGAGAAGGCTGAGTTAGACAGTTCTGGTGTGTTCTACCTTGGTTCTCTTTCTACACCCAACGATGCATTGTGGCCACACTGTTGGTTCAGCTTGAGCCCAGCTGCGCCCCCTCCCACAAGTGCACTGGGAACTTAGAGGAGGAACTGAGTCAATACAACTTCTCTGTGAAAGTTCTGCTGCAGACCCCACTTCGTGTCCCCACACGTAGTGGGCCCCTCAGGACGAGGCTCTGAGCGGGGAGCTCAGACCACTTCCCCTGAGAGGCATAGTGTGATTCCAAACCAAACCCTGAAGTAAGCCACAGGAAAGGCAGGGCATCCTCCCTGCTAAGTTGCTGGTCTTACAACTATCATTAGGTGACTTGCGGCTCTGGGACCTCAAATTAAAAAATGGATCGTTGACCTGGGTTGAGTTCTGATCCACTGGCCTTGTAGTCTTTGCATTTCCTGCCTCTAAGCCTGGCACGCCCACAGCAGGGAGGCCCGTTGATGGAGGTCTCCTGTGCCATTCTCCCTCCTGGCCTCTTGTTTCAGAGTGACTCCCCATTGGGTGATCATGAACACACAGCTTGGTGCCAGCAGGTCCAAGGTCAATCTTTTATATTCTCCCCTTATGTAGCTTCAGATAAGGCTTTTGAAGTCATTGATCTGTTTCACTGATCTCTTTTCTTATACATCATTCAAATCCAGAGTGTTTCAATTATTATGGCTTTAAAGTATGTTTTAATATCTGGGAAGGCCGATCTCCACTCATTTATCTTCTCATGCATTTACTCTTTTAAACGAAAGTTAGAATCAATCAAAAAAAGAAAACAAATTGCTCTTAAGACTTTATTAGAATTATGTTACATTTATAGATTAGTTTGGAAAGAATTGAAATTTATATGAGACTGACTCTTCCTAAGCAGAAATGTAATATATAAAAAATCCATTTATTTAAGTCTTTTGTGTTTTTCTTTTTTTCCCCAAATATGTTTATTTTATTTTTTCAGTATTACAAGATTTATTGTTCATGCACCACACCCAGTGCTCCATGCAATACGTGCCCTCCTTTATACCCACCACCAGGCTCGCCCAACCCCCACTCCCCTCCCCTCCAAAACCCTCAGTTTGTTGCTCATAGTCCACAGTCTCTCATGGTTCATCTCCCTCTGGTTTCCCCCCATTCACCTTTCCCTTCCTTCTCACAATGCCCTCCGTGTTTTTCTTTACGCTCAGCAAGTAAGTGAGACCATAACGTAATTGGTTCTCTCTGCTTGACTTATTTCACTCCGCCTTTGTGTTTTTCATGGAAGTCTTAGAAAAATATAATTTTAAAAAGATCCTGTTTACAATAGCATAAGACTATTGTTGGAACTTTGTAAAATATTTAGGAATTTCTAACATATTTCCATTATACACATAACTGATGATTAAATATTTGTCTCTTATCTGAACATTTTAAACTCTCTTAATTCTGGTTTTGAGGTACAATCATATTGCAAATAACGACCCCATATCTCTTCTTTTCTGATATTTTACCCCGTCTTATTGAATTGGTTAGGACCTTCACAAAAATGTTACATAACAGTCTAAAATTGGTCACATTATGTTACTTCTGATAGAATTTAAAACACAGGATTAGCTCCATTTAGTATGTGTATTATCATTTAACAAAATGTCCTTGTCAAATAAAGGACATTTCCTTCTTTATCAGTTTTATAAATTCATATGTATGCATGTATGTGTGAGAAGGCAGAATTTCAGGGTATGGGCAGGTGTCATGTTATTTTACTTGAACTTGGCATTTAGGCCCATCTTCCTCCCTTTCTTCACTAAGAATAATACAGCATTTTTTAAAAATGTGTTTAATGAGATGGTAAAGACCACAGCAGTTCCTCCTTTTTTTCCCTTGTATCTATCTATTCTACATGTAAACCACCTGTGTAAGACTGTGTCTCTATCGGTGTCTATTAGCTTATTTGCTTGAAGTAAGTTAAACGATATTTTTAAAAACTAAGCCAAAAGGTTTTTCCTTATTAATTTTTAATGGTATGGAGAAAGTTTACCTTTCTCTTCAAATTCTTTGATCAGCTACACTTATGATTTCTCCATCCTATCCAATTATTATTCTAGTAACTCAGGACTTGCCCCTCTTTGTCTACATTCTAAAGAACTACTCTGGATTATCCTTGCTATTGTGGAAAGGGCTGTGTTTTATCTTTTTTAAATCTCATCTGGCATCTTCTTTGTCTTTCTTGTCTCTGTTCCCTGCCTCACTAACACTGTTTCCCCACCAACATTTTCAACCTTTCGAATGCCATCTTTGGACATTAATCAGGAATGGAAGGAAAGAAATTTTTTGAAAGAGGGTCTGCATAGTAGAGCTCCAGGGTGAGGACTGGAGATGTAGGTGAGATTAACCTATTTTACTAAAATGTCACCAGTCACTTACCAAGGCCCTTCCCAGCTTGGATAGTTTGATCCTACAATTCTTCTTTGCCTGCTTGTTCTTTGACTCAAAACTCTCTCTTCGTGTGACATCTTGTAAGTAGAGCAAATTAAGAAAAATGAAGTTTTTGATTGACCAACACAGAGTCCAGATTCTCACATACTGGGGCTCTCCTTACCCCAAGCCCGCTCTCCCATACATGGTGACCCCTGGGAGGCAGCGCACTGTACAACTCTCGACAATTTGCAGAATACAGTAAAAAAGCCATTGGATTGGAGAGGCTCCGAGAGCTCTCCCTGCTCTAAAACCCTATTTATATACCTGCCCTTACCTGTCCTCCCCACCTGTCCAAACCACACCACCTTTTGAAACCTCCTTTCTCCTGCCCACACCCCTGACCTCACTCGGATATCTTATCTTCCTCCTCTGTGCCCTCGCCGGGCTGTTCCCCCTACTCCAACCTCCCTTCCCACCTTCCTTGGTCCTGAAAAGGTGTAGAATTTTCAAGTAGTATATTGTATTCCAATCTGACCAGGGCACAGGACTTCTGAGAGAAAATGGTAAGAAAAGTGGGTCCAGATCATAGAAAGTAATACTTGCCTATAGTAGCCACTTAAGTTTGGAGTAAGGGAAGGAGCCACATACACAAATATCAACCAGCTGATGGATAAAATGACTCCCCAGTTCAGCAGCCCCGACTTCGATGATGAGGGAGATCAGTAGGTCTGACAGCAGGGGATGGGGGGTGGGTACTGGAACAGGCATGACCAGGGCCGGGGTCTTCAAGTCGTTGGCTGATGCGCTGTGGAGAGAAAGAGCCGAAAAGAGGCGATGTCCACCTAAGCATCCTTCCTTTATCACTTTGCGATGTGTCTCAGCGGCTCTTGCATCTCTCCATGAGACCGGGGACTCTGAAATCACCTCAAGTAAGCACTTAGGTGGTGGATGGTGCTTTTGAACTCTTGGCCTCTGCATTCTCCCTCTATGTACATGTTTAGACATTGACCTAGCATTTGGACCTTCCTCAAAGCACTTCCACATCCACAATATCATTTTCTATTTATAGCAACTTAGTAATGGGAGAAATTATCTTCATTCTACAAAGGAGGAAATGGAGAACCTGGCAGGTTAAACAACTGGTGAAGATCAGATACAATAATGAACATCAGTGGCCGAGGTGCAACAGGAAAGACATGTACTGGGAGCCCGGGGGCCAGGGAGACCCATGCGTGCTCCTAGTGCCGAGAAGATTCTTTGGGAAGGCCCCCTCTCTGCCACCATGCCCACTGCCACGTTGGAGCGACACGAGCCCCGTGGAGTCACACAGTCTACTCCGTGTGACCATCTCCACCTGAAAGAAAATGTTTTTGGGCTAATAGCCTTTGCTTTTCAAGATGTGGATCTGGGGGAAACTGGACATTCTGGATGGCTTAGGAGGAGCTGGCACCATCAGGACAAAGGAGGCTTTCAAAATCAGTTGGAGGCAAATAGGCCAAGAGAATATGGTAAGCAGATTTTGCACATCTAAAATACAGTCCTATTTAAGAAAGAGAGACTTTCCAAATCAGCTTAAAGCAGTGCAAGATGGAAACGAAGGTCCGATGCCAAAAGTCCGGCCACCACACAGTCAGTCAGGTCCCCTCAGAATCGGCCGTGCCACATGCCTGGTTGTCTCTCCTCCCTGCCCAGAGGCCGCGGCCGGGACTCTGGCACCTCTTAGAAGCTCCCCATTTGGAAGGGCAAAGCCAGGGTGTGGCGGGGGGCTCTGTGAGTACTGGGACAGGGCGTGGGACCCGGTCCATGGGCTCGGAGGCCCTGCTGACGTCAGCCCCTCGCCTCCCTCCGGCTCGGCCTGGAGCGAGCACACGGAAAACTCCCTTTTGCAGCTGTGCAAACTGTTGTCACAGAACTGCCATGTGCCCACCGCTCCCTCCAGCTCTTCCAAACCCCCAGTTTCCCTGGCTGTATTCAGAGGGAAATAAAAAACTTATTTCCCAGTTGGCCCTTTTCCCGTCAGACAAAATTAAAATACAGCCTGAAGGTCAAGTGAAATGTTCTTCCAGTGCACACTCTGGAGTTTCCATGCTCCTTCCGCCTCGGCCCCGTCAGGACACGGCAGGCCAGCCGAGGGCTTTCCTTCCAGTGCTTGCTAAGGAACATCCTGGAAAGTTGGCTGCAAGGCTGCATTTCTGTGTGATATGCATCTGCTTCAGGCTCCAGACGTGCCTCCCTCCCTCCTAGGGGAACGTGGAACCGGAGGAAGCTATTCTGAAGGCAGGCCCCGCAGAGGGAAGGGAGGAGGGCACAGTAGATGCGTCCTAGGTCTCCTGAGGGCTCATTGTCCCCAGTGCTCGGGCATCACACAAACTGCCCAGGACTCTGTCTCCCTCTCTGAAGAACCCCAGCCCAGAAGGAAGGCCATTTTCCTCGGCGGGAATGAATGTGGGGATCTGTACCCTTCATTGGAGGCTCAGGTGAGAAGGGCTAAAACACCTCTTCCAAGCCCCCAAGTGTGGTGTTAGGGCTGCCTGTGTGGCTCAGTCTGTGAAGTGTCTGCCTTTGGCTCGGGTCATGATCCCGGCGTCCCAGGTTCGAGCCCCGTGTCAAGCCTGGTGTCAGGCACCCTGCTCATCAAGAAGTCTGCTTTTCCCTCTCCCTCTGAGCCTCCCCCCTGCTCATGCTCTTCTTACTCTGTCTCTCTCAAATAAACACATAAATAATCTTTTTTAAACAGTGGTATGTTTGAGGTTTGGGAGCAGGGGAAATGTGGAACTCTCTCAGGTTCCTTCTACTCTCAAGTACCCTGTAAATCCCAGTAGTTTGGGGGCATGTACTGGAAGCATCTATGGAGCTTTCTAGAAATAGAATTACTATGCTTCAAACCCAGATATTCCCAATTTTTTTAAAAAGCTTTATTTGCTTATTTGAGAGAGAAAGCACAAACAGGAGCGGCAGAAGGAGAGCAAGAGAGGCTCTCAGGCGGACTCCACATGGAGCATGGAGCCCAACGCGGGGCTCAATCTCAGGACCCTCAGATCACAACCTGAGCAGAAACCAAAAGTCGGATGCTCAGCCAGCTGCGCGACCCAGGCGCCCCGCACGTATTCCAACTCAGTGGGAAGGAGCACTAGGGGAAGAGCACAGTGGGAAGGAGTAAGGGCCTTAGCATTTACATAGTTTGAAAAGTAATAGGGTAATTCTTCTGCAAGAGGGCTTCATATATTTGCCAATTTCCTCAGCCGGTTGTGTATCAAAATCTCCCCTGAGGGTAGAATTCTAAACCCCCTAGGGAAAAAAATCTTTTCAGTAGAGATCTGCAGAACACAGGTAAGAGGTAGCCAGTTTTAAAAGACTGGAGGATATAAAACCAGGAAGAGTTACAATGTATAGGAACAAAAGTCTCATTTGTAGACAAATGCAGTAAAGCTGTTCCCCCACAGCCAATAGTCAATGGGCGAAATTAATTGTACTCTAGCTGCAGAGATGGAGCCCAGTGGGGATGGGGCAGAATAAGAAGACTCATCTCTGGAGGTCATGTAGACAGGTGATATTAGACCCAGCCCTGTACTCAAGACCCAGCCCTGTACTGTTTATGTGGATAAACACAACGTGGTTCTGGGAAGGCACATGGATGCCTAAATATAGTCGGAGCTCTCGTTTTTAATTGTCCTTAGACACCTAGGTATGTTCCAATTGTTAAGATTTTCATTTATGCCTTCTCTAAGTATTACTGACCTGCTATTTTCCGGTCATTGGTGCCAGACTCTGGAGGGACAATGATAATGCCACCAGAGTTTCTGCTCATTTCTCTTCTTGCTTTATTTTTACTGGATCTTAGTTTTCCATTTAGAAAAACTTACTACGTGGTAGAGACTTGGCTTTCTGCAGCCACTGACTTAACACCCTTCAGCTTGGGCCAACTCTAAGGAGAGAGGGGGCTCCTTTCTCTCAGCAGCTAGCGTGGGGCCAAGGGCAAGCTGCCCCAAAATGGGCCACTTTGACCTAAACAAGTCAACAAAACCCAGCCGGTGCAGAAAAAGCATTCTTCTGGGTCACCAACTGCCTCAATTTACATTGGAAAGGAGAACCTGAAAAAGGAAGAAAGCTATTAACAGAGACCCGCCCTTAATTAAAAGACTTATCTGAATAACAAAACTTTTGTTTTCTAAAACATCTCCTTTAACCTTCCTGCTACCGGCCTGTCTTTGGTCCTACCCCTCTCCTTAACTCAGACAAGCTTCCTATTGCCTCGTTGTCTTTGGAATTCCAGGTCTTGGTGGAGTCCACGTATGTATGCTACTATATCTGATTTTCTCCTGTTAATCTTTGTCAATTTGATTCTAAGTCCAGATAGACGGATGTTGAAGGGAAGAAGGGGATCTTCTTCCCCAATACTATCAATCATTCTAAAGCAATATTTGGATCAGCTCTGCTTAGATCCCCCAACCACTAGCCCAAGTAGAGCAGACAGTATTTCCCATATATGGCGGCTCCGTAAAGACCACTGCAGACCCTCCTCGTTAAAACAGCTTTCAAGCTCCACCTCCTGAGTTACATAGCTGAAATTCAACTTGTGCCCAAACTCTCCTCACAACACTTCTAAAATTTCATTTCTTAGACCTTGTTGAATTGGAAACTGCTGCCTAAGCAAATAAATCTGAGCGAATAGACGTATATTACGTAGGTCATACTAGACTACTCACCATGTGGCAAATGGAACTTGAGAGTAAAATCCAGATCTTCTTTTCATTTACTGTTGGTAATAATGACTCTGGCTTCAACCGTTCACTTATAGATTCACATATGTTACGTATCTAATAAAATATATGTTATAATATTTTATGTTACAAATATAAAATCGCACACCTTCCCTTGGCAACAGTCATAGGAACCCCTCCTGGGATGATCGCTGTTCACATCTCTCTTCAGGAACACATTTGCTCCCCTGCTCCCAGAGCTCCACCTGCCAGGCAGCAGAAACTGACCCAAAGGACAACAATGTATCCCCTTTGTATCCTTTGTATCCTTTGTATCCAATGTATCCTGCATCCCCTTGATGCAGAACAAGGAGAATTTGCATCACTGAAAGCTTGCACCTTAATTCCTCCTTAGGAAGAGAAAATATGCTCTCTCGATGTTTTCCAACATGGTTTTTGTTGTTTTTTTAGTTTTGCTATTTTTTTAAGAGAGTCTACAAAAATACATTCTCAACCTTTAGTGTGTGTCATTATTTTCTGATAAAAATTCCCATATCCATTTTGAAAGCTCAAAACATAAGAGGAGGAAACTATAAATTGAGCTATCTAGAATACGCTCTCCCCCATTCCCCAACACACACACACACAGTTTACTCCGCACTCAATTTAAATGACAACCTCCAGAGAGGCCAGCAACGGGGCCTCGCGATTAGGGGCTGAGATAGGGAATAACAACACAGCACCAAGGTTCATCTATAAAGAAGAAACCAAAAACAAGCAGACATTCCTAAGTTGTGTTTGTGAGAAAGGAAAGCTTTGGGAAAGAGGATAAAGGTGAAGTTCGCTGACCGCGGCTCTTTGGTGGGACGGTGGTCACAGAATAGAACATATCCTCTGGCCCATTTTTCTTTCAAACACAGAGATTGCCAGGAAATACAGGCGAATCCCTTTTGCCTCCCCGAGCCCTGTTACGTTAAATTCCTCATCTAAATCGACACAGGAACGGGAGAGATGCCGCCCACTTCACAACTGAGCAGGACTGGATCCTCCTTTCTGAACTATCGGTGAGAGAACTCAGTTATGTGAGTCTTGCCCAGGTGTTTAAGATTTGATTTTTTAATCATTGTAACATTTACATAGCAAAACGTGTACCATTTTAACCATTTTTAAGCGGACATTTCAGTAGCTTAACACTGAACACTCAACTGTCGTGCACCCATCAACGTGGTCCATCTCCGGAACTTTCTCTGAAGCTCCTTACGCAGTAACTGCCCAAACCCCACCCCTGGCCCCCGACGACTGCCCTTGGACTTTCTGCCTTTTATGAAGTTGCCTACTCTAAGTACCTCATGTACGTAAAAGCCACACATATTTGTCACTTTATGGCTGTCTCATTTCACTTCACATTTTCATTAAAGCATAAGTCAGAATTTCTACTTAAAAGGTGAACAACAGTCCATGGTATGGAGGTTCCACATTTAGTGAGTTTTAAGGAAGGTGGATTATCTTCTCCAGTGATAATGCTCAGCTTTTGTGGTTTCTATCAACTCAACATTAAACATTTGTTTAAAGATGACTAGCTTCTTCTGAGTTTTAAAAATTATATCTGGGTTTTTGTTTTTTTTTTTTTTCTTTGTATCTCCTCTTTCCTTCCTCTCTTTCTGTGTCTCTTCCTTCCTCTGTCTCTGTCTCTCCTTTGTAATAGCAGGTGATATGTGCTGCTTGTATCCTAACTATATAAATACTTATCTCTCCTACCAGATTGTGAGTTTCTTGAGAGCAGGAACCAAATCCTACCTCATGGGAGGCCCTGAGCAAAGCTGAGTCAATGTTCAGTAGACGAAAGTTGAGTTTGACTCTGATACTCAGAGGAGACAGCTAATTAATGGTCCCAGCTACAGATTTCTTAAAATCAGTGAAGCAAAACACAGATCCCTATGTCTACCCACGTATTCATTTTCTATGACTGCCATAACAAATTCCCACTAATTCAGTGGCTGAAAATAACACAGACTTATTATCTCACAGTTCTGGAAGCCAGAGGTTCCATATGGGCCTCCCTGGACTGAAATCAAGGTGTCAGTGGGCTACATTCCCCTCTGGAGACTCGTGGGGACTATGAGTTTCCTTCCTCATTCAGCTTTTGGGAGAATTCAGTTCCATGTGGCTGTAGGGTGGAAGGCTCTTTATCTTTGCTGGCCATCAGCAGGGGGCTGATCTCAGCACCACGAGGCTTTCTCTCATCTTTGCACATAGCCCATTATACTAAGAACCAGCAACAAGACTTCAAATCCTTCTTAGGCTGCCATCTCTCCAACCCTTCCTGGACTGTTCTGTCTCTCCCACTGCAGCCTGAAAAGATTCTGCGCTTTAAGGACTCATGTGATTAGATTGGGCCCACCTAAAAAATCTGGCTCAAGGACCACAACTTTGGTCATGATTGCCAAGTCCCTTTGCCGTATGAGGTAATGTATCCCCAGGTTAGAGGGAAGAGAGAATGGGAGAGTTCACACAGACCTAGAGCAAGATAGTGAACACACGCTGATGTACATTCCCAATGAATATGAAGCATCGAACTCTCTTTTCGAGAAGATTGTAAAAGAATATATAACCTGTCCCGTGAGCATAGGACAATATTGATCTGCTCTAGCTGTCGCAGCAGCTGCAACTGGAGCTACTACACACTGAGTTTGTGCCCACCCACTGTTATCCTTCAGGATCCATCTGGTTTCTGCAGGAGGCACACTGGTGAATTAAATGAAGATAAGATTGATTGTCACCTCTATAAAGGGTGAAATAGAAAGATGGGTGAGGGGGGGTTTGATTGATTTGGGAGCTCTTTCCTAGAAGATAGACCTAAATAGCAAGAGAAGGCCCCAGGAGATGTTTTGAACATGATGCTAGGAAGGCCCAACCAAATGAGGCGAAGAGCCCAGATATTACCAAGGCTTACTGCGGGAAGGGGAATTAGCAGGCTCCCAGAAGAGGGCATGCTGAGATGAATGTAACGTGTAAAACCAAAAGCCCAATCATGTGATGATCTAACTTTATTTATTGATCTAGTGGCCAGGAGGGGAGTAGGAGCAGATTCTGGAGTGAGAGAGTTGCATTTACCTTGTAGGAAGAGACTTCTGAATCTCTTTCAAGAAAGGCAGTCATATTATCCCTTAGTAGGAAGGTGCCACTTTTGCAGGCTCAGAAGTAGGGGCCACTTTTGCAGGCTCAGAAGGTTAGGAGAAATCTGGGGAGTCCATATGTGGAGTTCAGTTTTAAGTTCCTCCAAAACAGGCCTAAGGGTACAAGGTAGGAGCGTGCCAGAAAAAGATAGGCCTAAGGGTATGGGTGTGAAACTATTCCTGGAATTTATCTTCCCTGTGTGATGCCTAGCCCCTGAGTTGTTCAGATGCACCAATGAAATGCATAGATTTAGGTAATTGCCATATAAAGAATAAGGAACTCGCCTACGTGTGTAGTGACATAAGTGCTTGTTTACTCGAGTGCATAAAGCTGCTTCGAAGGAGAGAGGCGGGGCTTCTTGCCCTAGCACTGCGCTGCTTCGTGTGTGCCGGTGGGAGCCCCAGCTAGCTGGAAATAAACCCTCGTGCTCTTGCATCCAGCCTGCCTTTTTTGTGGGTTCTTTTGGGAGGGTCTCGATCCGGACATAACCCATACTGGGTTGAGGAGGAAGGGAGAGCATCAATCCAGATGTGCCTATCCCATGTGTCCAAGTCCCATTCTTTTTCAACCAGTGCCCTGTCTTAGTTGGGAGTTTAACCTTCCTTGAAACTAAACAACTATGTCGAATTCCTGCGGCTGCTCCCCAGCTTTCTTAGCCCTCCACCGCATAATACCTCTTTACATGCTACTAGGGGGTTCTCTCCAACATTCACTGTTAGCTTATAATTGTCTGTTAATCACACTCAGCTTTTCACTATCTTTTTCCACATCACCAAGCTTACCAATAGCCATCCAGTGCCATTGTCCTTAAAAATATTATTTCCCTCATACTTTGCAAATACCTGATAGATAGCACTACCTAATGAATTCCTTTCTACCAGTGTATCATCCCAATTTATCATTGGCTGAGAGTCTTAACAATTGCATTACTACCTAGTATCAGAGTTTACATTGGCTCACCTCCCACCAGCAATGGGGTCTCCTTTGCCAGGTAGGTGTTGGATAATTCACCTCAGTGTTGGATAAGCACTCAGCTTGACACTGAGTGCTTCTAACTACAGCACTTTTAATGGCTGGGGGAGTAAAGTACTTCATTGCTGAAGATGGCTGGTATATCACAGTGTCTATCAAGTAATCCTAAACCTTACTTACAAATCAAAGCACTTTGATCCAACTTCCGAAGAGTCATTTCAGGCAAAATCCTTCCCTTGGAAGGCTCTCGAGAAATGAAGGAATGAGAAGGCTTTTGTGAAATAATAAAATGATCTTATGGATCCTTGACCTTTCTTTTTTTGGAAAAGCAGAAGCCTTTTTGCTCATAGGTAAGTAATCAGTTAATGGTGCTTATTGATTGACTCCTATGTTCTCTGTCACTCTACTCACCACAGAGGGAGAAAAAAGAAAATCTTCCAAGTTTCTAAATGTGTTTTCAAAGAAATAATGTGATTTTTCATCACTGTTGCTGATATTTAGGTTGAGTTTTGAGTTAGTAATCCCACTGCTATTAAAGGTTAGAGATATTTATTATTTATTTGGTTCCTAAAGGATGCTGCTTAACTTTGGCAAAATTTCCAAATAGTCTGGGGTTCATACCGGCACTCTTGGGCAGGCCGAAGTGTGGATCAAATGTACACTGGCCAGGAGCGGGTCCTGGAGAACATCAGTGACACCATCCATCTTGGTTCCTCCATCTTCTCAAAAAAGTAAGGAGTGTGTGCTTCCTAGGGACTTTCAATGAGCCAGATGTCAAGTCTAGTGATGCCCTCCTCTCTTTCCATTTGTTCTCTTGTTCTCTAATATATCTTATTGCTGGTGCCCTGAGACACAGTGGCCTGCCTGATGACCTGGGACAGGAAAGTAGACAGTCTCCTCCAGGACTGCCTGCAGATACGATGGCCACTCCAGTAGACAGCAACCACCCAGACAAGGCTTGGGAGCTCCTCTCTTCTAAGTATGTTATGGTTTTTCACGAGGTAGATTGGTTTCAATTGGGGAAGGAGTTCTGGAGTTGGGAATATTTGTTCTCTATCAAATTGCCATTTGACCATATGGTTACATTAACCTGTCTGCTTTTGACCAAATTATTTTTGACCCATTGTTTTAGCTGGATAAGCTTCTCCTAAATAACTTGGACCCATTTCCCCTTGGTTTCCCCGTTGCTTAATTATATAAAAACATAGAAAAAATAATTGTCAAGTCATCCATAAAAATAATGAATAAGACAAAGATCTCTCTATCCCCACTCACGCTCTTATCCATTTCCCATATTCCTGATTTTACTCAGAACATTCTTGCTAAGAAACAAAGTACTTTGTGGAAATATCAAAATTCTAGCTTTAAATTTATCATGGGTGGAGGAGCTTAAAAGGAGAATGAAGAAGACACTGACCACATCTGCTTTTTATTTGGGATAGCCTCTGCATCAAATGAGTTAGTACATATAAACACACTTATATGGCATGTGTTGAATGCCTCTTATGTACTAGAAACTGTCCTATTAATTATTTTACATATTGAAACTGTGGCTATTGGCATATTATCATTTCCACTCTAAGTATATTAAAATGTACCAAGTAATAGGTTGTTTAAAATTCAGTTAATTATAACATAAGTGATTTTATTTACTTAGATGCCAATTTGATCCTTTAGCTTCTTGCCGCCAGAAGATAATGACATTATATTGTATTTTTAAAAAATCTAGAAAATCACTGAAGAAATGCATGTGCTTAGAAAGTATGCCTAGAAAGAATGTCTAGCCATAATGCCCATCCCTTTGGATTTCCTATTTTCCTAATTCTGGGAAAGAATACTTTACTTACTGCCCTAGAGCTATTTGAGACTTGGGGCCAACATCCCTCTCCCAGAGGGTCTAAATTATTCACAAAAGCCATTTTTGTCATACCAGCTGTTTGGGAGAGTCAGAAAGTGGAACAAAAAAGCCGGATGGACCTGTCTGGAATCTACCACCTATAAACCATGGGATCGTGCCATTCTACTTGAACTTTGAGCCTTGATTTATTCATCTATGAAATGAAAATGAAAACTGACCTCTCAGGGTCCTTGTGAGGATTCAAAGGGAACACTGTATGTAAAGCATGTAAGAAATTCAGATATCTTTGCTGATATTGATATTACCATTAGCTGGGATTTTTAGGAGTACCAGCAGGAATGACTTCTCATCTGATTCCTCATCCCTAAAATATGAATAATAATGGCATCTACTCCAATGTCTGTTGGAAATTGTAAAAATTAAACAAATTATTACATGCAATCCCTTAGAATAGCGCCTAGCACATGGTAAGCCCACTATTTAAGTTCATGTGCTTTCAATTTAAGCTAAATTTCTTCAACCAACTCGTAAAGATATAAACTAGTTTTTCTTCAAAGGAAAATTTGATTTAGTCAAAAGCATTATATCATGTTTTCCTACTCATTGGCCACAGGTTTCATTCTTTATAAAAACTTTCTTTATTAGCTGGAAGAAACCAGGTAAGCTGGCTTTATGAAAAAGCACCAGGCTTCACTAGTGAGTGGTGGAAGCCTGGACCCCATGTGGCCTTGGGCAAGTCATACTCTGAGCTTTGGTTTCCCCATCTGACAAATGGGAATAACATTCCTGCCCTGAGCACCACCCTGAGTGGCTTAAAATCGTATGGGATAATAGTGGTGAGGAGACTCTTGCCTCTGGTGTATGGTATTATTAATGTTCGCGGATAATGCTTGGCTCATCTCAGTCCACGTAGGTGACTCTCGGGCTTCTTACTTGACTGTTGGATGGGACATGACTGAGGTAGCAATTTGAGATGCTCTTGGGGTTCACTGTGGGTGATAACTGTGGAGGATGGTGTTCAAGTCACTTAACCTAACACACAAAATCTTCAAAAAACATCACTGAAGGATGAGTTAGCCACTTAATGTAGAAATATTAGACACTGAAGCTTAATAATGAAATGGATTTTAGGGATTTTGTCTGTAATGGGCTGAATTGTCTCTCAAAACTTGTAGGTTGATATGTTAACCTCAAGTACATATGAGCTCACTAGGGTGGGCTCTAATCCAATATGACTCATGTCCTTACAAGAGGAAATTTGGGAACAGGCACATACAGAGGGAGGACAATGTGAAGACACAGGGAGAAGATGGCCATCTACATGCCAAAGAATTCCAAGGACTGACAGCAACACCAGAAGGTAGGAACGGGCAAGGAAGGACTTTTCTCCTTAGAGCCTACAGAGAGAGCATGGCCCTGCCGATACCTTGATTTTGGACTTCCAGCCTCCAAAACTGTGAGGGATTACACTTCTGTTGTTTAAGCCTCCTAGGGTGGCTTAAAACAAAGTACGTGGCAGCTGTTAGACTAATACACAGCCTATCACTAACGTTCTTCTAGGAAGCGCTAACTCTGGAGCCTGGAGTCAACAAGAAGGGGTGGGAACTGAGGAGGAGGGGACAGAGGTCCACTCTTCTCTTCCTCAACCAATGCAACCCTGTGTTTATCAATGTTGTATATTGAACTGTGCCATCTTCAGAGCCTCCCCACCAGTCATAGCCTGGCTCCTCACCCTTGTCTGGCCTTCTACCCTTCTCTTTCCTCTTCCTTCTCCTCTAAAGATTTTCCCTGGGAACACATCCTAATAAATCACTTAAATACAGGATTTCTCAGCCTTGGCACTGCGAACATTTTGAACTGGATAATTCTTTGCTGTAAGGGCTGCCCTGTGCATTGTAGGAGGTTTATCTGCAACCCCGGGCTCCCAGTAGCACATCTCCCATTCTCCCCTCTTCTCTCCTTAGTTTGTCTCCTGGGAGACAAAATCAACCCATTCAAAAACACTGTTCAAATATTACAAATGTGGATCCTTGAGTTCTGGGAGTCTGCTAAAGTAGAAAAGAAAGGATTAAAAGCTAAACTTCCTGATTCCCAGACCACTGGTTATTTCTTTCCGCTACACTTATGTTTCCCCAAATTGTCTGATTATAAGCATCCGTGGTGTCTATGTTGGGGGAGGGGGCAGGGGAATTGGTATTAAGTGAAGATTCCCAAGTCCTTTTCCTGAAGAATCTGATACAGAGGGCCTGGAGGGGGGTGGTAGACCTCAGTGATTGTTTTGATAAAGCCCAGTTTGGAAACTGAAATGCTGATTCTCAGATTGTAATGTGGGAAGGGATCATCGTGTTCATGGTGTGTGTAGTATTCATACAAAATATAAATTCCTGGGCTCTGCCCTCTGAGATTTTGATAGTTTCAATAATTTTTCCAAGTTTTTCTGATGTAGGTGGTCTAAAGCAATTGTTATAATACTTTCCATTAAGTTCTTTGTAAACACACATAGAATGGTATCTTTAGACCTACATTAAATGAACTTCTCCCTCAATTGACATCAGGATTCCCAGAAAGTGAGATCCCATAATATACTTTAACTCTTTGGTATTTATTAATAATTTGTGTAATGTTTGTATTCTCTAAAGCACAAACTCCATGAACTCAAGACCCACCTCTGTCTTCTATCTGGTTGTATTCCTCAAGTCAGCACTGTACCTTTCCCAGTATGATGCTCAATAAATGACTGTTGAACAAATGACATACACAGAAAATGCCCCCCAAGGATGTCGCCATTCTAATCCCCAGGAATTTGAGTATGTTCAATAGTAAGATGAATATATAATATATAATATCACCCAGCAAGGGAGAATTAAAGTTGCAGATAGAGTTAAATTTGCTAATCAGCTGACCTCAAAATAAGGGGATTATCCTGGATTATCCAGGCAGGCCTACAGTAATCACAAAGGTCCTTTAAAGTGGAAGAAAGAGACTGAAGAAGTCAGAGTCAGAGAGAAATCTGAAATGCTACACTGCTGGTTTTGAAGATGGAGCCAAGGAACGTAGGCAGCTCCTGGAAGGTAGAAAAGACAAAAAATGGATTCTCCCTTAGCCTCTAAGATGACCAGAGGCCCACAGCCACCTTGTGTTTAGCCCAGTGAAACCCATTTTAGACTTCTGACCTCTAGAACAGTAAGACAATATATCTGTGTTAAGCCACTAAATTTGTAGTGATTAATTTCCAGCAGCAATAAGAAACTAATCCAGATGGTAATGGAAATATTAGGTCCTGGTAGTTTGTTCTTTCTTTCTTTCTTTCTTTTTCTTGATTTTTATTTATTTATTTTTGGATTTTATTTATTTATTTATTTGACAGAGAGAGAGAGATCACAAGTAGGCAGAGAGGCAGGCAGAGAGAGAGGGGGAAGCAGGCTCCCTGCTGAGCAGAGAGCCTGACGTGGGGCTTGATCCCAGGACCCTGAGATCACGACCTGAGCTGAAAGCAGAGGCTTTAACCCACTGAGCCACCCAGGCACCCCAAATTTCTTGATTTTTTAAAAATATTTTATTTATTTATTTTAGAGAGAGGGAGCATAAGCAGAGGGAGAGGGAGCGAGAGAATCTCAACCAGAAGCCCGCTGATCATGGAGCCCCATGAGCCCCACATGACCCATGAGATCATGATCTAAGCTGAAACCAAGAGTTATTCACTCAACTGACTGAGCCACCCAGGCACTCTTGATTTTTTTTTTTTTTTAAGTAGGCTCCATGCCCAGCATGGAGCCCAGTGAAGGGCTTAAACTCAGCTGGGCTGGGCTGCAAACTCTCAGATCTATGCTCTTTGATTACCAGCACTGCTTAAAGTATGGCACCCAGGTCTGACTGATCAACGTCAAATCAGTACAGATATTGTGACTGTGTTCAGAAACTTTTTATACTAGTTCTTTTCTTTTTTTAAAGATTTATTTTATTTATTTTTGAGAAAGAGAGAGAGAGAGAGCAAGAGCTGGGGAGGGGCAGAGAGAGACAATCTCAAGCGGACTCCCCAATGAGCACGGAGCCCCATGTGGGGCTTGATCTCATGACCCTGAGATCATGACCTGAGGCGCAATCAAGAGTTGGACACTTAACTGAATGAGCCACTCAGGTGCCCCTATTTCTTTTCTTTTTTAAAATAATTTTGAGATGTAATTTTGTGTCTATTGAATCTAGTACTAAAGGAGTGGGGCTCATTTTATATGTCTTTTTAATTTCATTTTTATTGACTTATTGTATTGTAAAAATGTCAACTCCCCATGGATTTAAGGGGGGGGGGGGGTACTGGTTCCAAATCCCAGGAGCTTTGAGAAACAAATGCACTGACCAAAATGCTGAGATTTGGGGATGGGCTGGGTCCTTGCCTAGCCTTCCTAGTTTCCCAGAAATGGTGAGAGTGGGGAGCCTCGCCTGGGGCTCAGGGCCTTCCTAAGGAGGGACTGGAGAGCAGAGGGCAGCCTGGTCCTTAGAAATGGTCTTTCTCCTGGGCGCAAAGTGTTCCCGAACCGTGTTCCCTGTTGGGCTTCCCCGTCATACCCTGAGCCTTCTCATTTCCACCTTCTCCTTTTAATTTCAATAAAGGATTTTCAAGTTTAACTTTTTCTTCTCTTTCTTTGGTCAATTTTTTTTTAATGAGAGTGCATGCCCCCTACATATTTCACATGGCCTGCATTTTTATGAATCCAAGAATAAATGCATTTTTGGCTAACGACTAGGAAGTATTTTTAGACTCCTCGGGCTATATTTTTGTCTTTCGCAGAGCATAATGGGAAGCAGATGCGGTTGCGTGCAGCACTCTCCTTCTGCGCCTGGTTTCAGATGTCCTGCCGGCACACTGCCTTGAGAAATACATTAACACTTTAATAGAAACTGATCTGATCCCAAGAAGCTCAACCCAGGGCCATGCGCCAGCCAAAGAACAAGGAGCTGAGATCGAGCGTGTTTCTTTGAACCACTTTGGGTCAGCTGCGTTTTGACCTTTGCTTTGCAGGGCTTGCTTTTGAGCAAGCAAGTTGAGGAGAGCACAGAGGGCAGTGGGAGTAGGGGGGAGGCTCAAAGCCAGAAGAGACTACTGAGGACCGATGAGAACTCCCGGAACTAATCATTGTTTCCCACTACGATTCCCAGTTCCGTGACAGAGCAAGACCACATCCCAGGGGAACCTGCATGATAGAGAGAAAGAACCCTACCAACCCACCCCGTTCACAGAATCTTGCACTTATCAACGGATCTGAGAGCAACTTTTGCTGTCATCTACTTCAACATCCTTCTATAGCCGTGCTCAAGGGCAACATCCGGGTCTAGCTTTGCTTGGTACCATTATCACCTGAGCAGATTTCATGAATGAGATTGATACCCAGAGAAGGTAAATCTTTTGTCCAAGACAGCAGAGGTCAGAGGATAACACACTCACTTCTGTGCAGTCCAGCAGGCTTGTTGTCGGGACCAATACAGAACCCTTAGAATCTTCCTGGTGTGAATTCAGAGTAAGGACTTGTTTTCTCCCTGCTAGCTGAGGGTAAACCTTAAAATACACCAGCGGCATTTCACTTGCTCTGTAAACAGGAATGCTACACATTTTATGTCAAGAAATCCCGGATCCCAGTAGATGAGAAAGGTTGATATGGCCAAAAGGGCTAAACCTCTGTGAGCATTGTGAGTTATCTTATTTCACTGCAGGGAGTGAATGGGAGGCGGTGGAGGGTTGGACATGGGTAAAATGTTTTAAGGCAGATTATTTCAACTCTGCTATGATTAGAGCTGGGTAGGCATATTTGTTCTATTCCAAGAAAATAAAGAGTAAAAGTGAGGAAGAAGAAGATGAATCAAAAAAAGTCTGGCCAATGTTCCAGATTTAATTCCCTATTAGAATCAAAATTAAGGAAATATCTACAGCTTTCTGGGGCTAGAAACCCAAGCCTTCTCTTCTCTGGAAAATCTTTTGAGGTTTGGGAATGGCTCCAGGGAGAATAAATGGAATGTAATTGGGATGTCGGCCTGTCCATATCTGACCGGGAGGATGACCAGCATGCGAAGTGGCCACGAAGTTTGCCTCACAGAGGGGCAGCCTGAGCCATGAATGAATGCTGGGGTGTACCTCAAAGATCCGGCCGCTGTGGAAGATCACACAAAGATCTGTACCTCAAAGATCAGGGCAGGTGATAAGCCTCCTCAGAACCTTGTTTTCTTCACATGGAAGTGACGGTGACAGTACTTCCCTCACAGAATCGTTATTACCAGGCTGACTGACAGTAGAGATGGATACTTCACAATAACGGTTAACATTTTCCTAATCCCTACTAAGTGCTAAGACACTCTCCCGGGTTGGTTGGTTGGTTGGTTTGATTTTAGTCTAATTTATGTCAGAAGCAACTTCAGGCAAGTTATTTATCCTTTATGCTTTTAGTCTCTCTTTATTCTTAATGGAGAACAAACCTCTGGAAATGATTCATTCTGCCTACCTCACAGAGTCATTGTGAAGATTCGAGAACTTAATCTATGAACATGCTCATTTAAGCGTATGTCCTTAGCGATATGAACTATTTGGGACCCCCGATATCGGTCTGCCTGAGCCGAGCCACATGGAAAGTCCCGGTGTAGGTGCTTTGGTTTTTCACTAAAGTAGATGGATGTGTTTGTAATCTCCACACAAGGGTTCATGCAAGATCCAAAACTTTGTTCTAGGTGGGCATTAACCAGAGCCGGCTCAGATCTTGAGAGCAGGTTTGTCTCCACAAGGCACCCCTAGCCCTGGGGGCCTGAACACTAAGCCCCGGCTTAGTGGCCCGCAAAATGCTCTGTGGGAGAGGCCCAGCACCCCTGCCTGCCTTTTCCTGCTGCTCGCTGTGGAGGGACACGGAGGGACCAGCAGCGTGCTGATGGCCCTGGGGCTGGGCCTCTGAGTCCAATGGGGAACAACCACCAAGGGAGGCTCATTGAAGGAAGCCTGAGGTGCATCGCAGCCCACAGGCTCACTTGGGGTGGCCAGAAGGAAGGGAACTGAAGAGAGACAATAACTTTGTGAGGAAGGAAGTGGAGCTCCTATTAAAGGACATTCCTTGGTCATTCTTTTTAGTTCCTTCCCAGTTTATTTATTTAGTTTTAGTTTAGTTGAGTTCCTTCCTCGTTTATTTATTTTATTATTATTTTTCGGTTCCTTGCCAGTTTAAAAAACCCACGTGTGTGTGGTGTATAGTATGAGTGTGTCTGTGTGTATAGATGTGTGTGGCATACGGCATGTGTGCGTGTGTGCGCGTAAATATATGTGCCTGTATACGGTACTCATATTCCATCCCCAGGGGAAGCGGAGTGACAGCTTCCATCAAACTAACTTTGCAGGGACTTTTCACTGTGGATTTTCTAGAAGGATCTGTATTTTAAATATTATGGGTCAAAACATATTTTCTGAACTGGTCAACAGGATATGTGGTCTCAGTGTTTAATGTCATGTGTCATTGAGATTTCATCATTTTCCCAGTTTTCCCTAATATACTCAGAAGTCCCCACACCCATCCTTTATAATCACTCATTTAATGTTTATTAAAAAAGATATTTTTGCCCTCCCCCAAACATATTTCTTAAGGTCTTTTTATGCATTCAGCTTTGGTTCTGGCGGCATTGTCCTTTTTTTCCTTTTTGCCAGAGATTTCATTCAACTGATAAGAAAGCAAAAATGGCAGTATTAGGGTTAGGGGGGTGTGGGAGGCCAAGAAGGAAGGGAGAGGTGGATTGTTCTTCAAAAATTAGACATTTCTCCTTTTCGACTCTAAGGCTGGTCCCTAGCAGGAGACAGTTAGGTGATTGTTCTCCCCGGATAACTCGTAACCATAAAATAACAGACTTTAGAATTGTCTCCATTCCTTTGCTTCTCAAAGTGTAGTCAGAAGGCCAGCAGCCTTAGCAACAACCAGGAGCTTGTTAGAAATGCAGAATCTCAGACTCTGACTCATCCCCACTGAAAAGAATCTACATTTCAACAAGATTCCCAGGTGACCCTAGCACAACCCTGGAGAAGCGCTGGTCTAGAGAACATCCCACTTCACAGGTGTGGAAAGTGAGGCCTGGGAAAGGTGAGGAACGTGACTGAGGTGTTTTCCTTAGGGGTAAGTGTGCAAAACTGCCTTTATTTGCCTGTAATTGAATCTGGCTTTTGTGTCCCGACTTCTGCTCTGTAGAAGAAATCTTCTTCTTGCCCAGTCAGGGTAACTCAGCAGTTCTGGATTTTCTGTCTTATTTGAGTAAGCAGTCAATCAAAATGGCCCCTCACTCTTTTACCCTGTCCTTCAATGCCCAGGTGGCCAAGCGTCCAAGGGTCTCATTTTCCGTTCTGGAATCCGAGGGGCAAGGCAATTACAATGGACACTTGTGGGGGCGCCTGGGTGGCTCAGTTGGTTAAGCGTCTGCCTTCGGCTCAGGTCATGATCTCCAGGTCCTGCAATAGAGCCCCATGAAGGGCTCCCAGCTCAGCAGGGAGTCTGCATCTTCCTCTCCCTCTGCCTCTCCCCCTGCTTGAGCTCTCTCTGTCTCTGTTTCTATATCCCTCTCAAATGAATTTTTTTAAAAATCTAAAAAAAAATTAAAAAATTATATTTAAAAAAAAACAACCAACAATGGACAACTGTGCCATCTGCCCATTATAAGGTGCCTGGGTCCAGAGGCAAAAATTCTTCACCTTTCCAAGTTAGAGCCCTTCGTGGGGCAGCTTCCGCATGAGAGAAGGGCATGTGTTACTAATTCAGACAAGGGCTCTGGGACAGGCCGCCTGGCAGAGGTCCGGGGGCACGGCCACTTGGCCCATGGTTGTCCTCAGTAGAGACCAGCGTGAACACACAGAAACTGCTCACTTGTGTGCACGCTGAAGGACCGGTGACTAATCAGAGAAGCTGTGAGGCCTGTATAAAACTCAACTTGAGAGCACTTTTATAATCTTAGGGCTAGAGAACTTCTAGATGTGAGAGAATGCTGGTTCCTCTTTGGATTTTTGCATTTCTTCACTTCTTAAGACACCCAAGTGTCTTTATAAAAGGGACTTCAATTAAGTGACAATTCTGAGTAAGAAAGTCAATCTCTGGTCCGATAGAAGAATTAGGATATTTATAACTTGACCTTAAGAGAGTAGAGGTCATCTCCTTGAAGTAACGATGTTCACTACATAGCAACTGTAAATAGAGCTAAATACATCCCTCCAGGGGCCCATGCCGTTGGCCAGGTCATCTGGGCCCTGGTTTGGTCTGCAGTGACCACACACAAGCGGAGAAAGCAAGCCCTAAATAGGGTCGGGGTGAGAGAGCAGTTTCCTCAGTGGAACTGAGAAGATTTGGAATTACATATAAAACTGTTCAAGGACTTTCAGTGATGATGCTGATATTTTACATTAAGGTATTCTGAAAATATTTTATATTCCATGTGCTTATCATGTTTAAGGGAACTAGGCCTATTAGAATAATAAGTGAGCCTTGTAACTCCAATGTGGAGTGTATAATTAATTGATTTTAACTTGTTATTTTTAAGTAAAAATCTTACTGTTCCTTATACTCCTAGAGCAGTTAAGACCTAACTTTGACTCACCAACTGAAGTTTAAGTAATTCATATACATCGAATCAATTTCTCTTGGGAAGTTAAAAACTTGAAGTGGAGGTCGCCTGGGTGGCTCAGTTGGTTGGGCAACTGCTTTCGGCTCAGGTCATGATCCTGGAGTCCCGGGATTGAGACCCACATCAGGCTCCCAGCTCTGTGGGGAGTCTGCTTCTCCCTCTGAACTTCTCCCCTCTCATGCTCTCTCTCTCAAATAAATAAATAAATTTAAAAAAAAAAGATAAAAAAACTTGAAGTGGAAATAAAGTGGAACAAAACATATTCAAATATAAGGGTCACTGGAGATATTTGAATTTTTTGAATATTTGTAAATGAAACCAAATATTAAGCAAAGCAATTGCCCAATCATGGCAACAACTTGGCAGTTACCTAAAAAGTAATTGCCCAAATAATATTTGCAAGACTAGTAAACTTGATCTACAAAATGTACTTAAAAGCTACACGTACAACCAAGTTTTTAAATTTGTAACCTTATTAAATCAGATGTTAATTTAAGAATAACAGAGCAAACCTCTGAATAATGTTGTCTCTGTACAACCCACAGTTAGGGGCACTAAAAACTCAGAATTATCAAGGAGCTGGCCTCCATTGCTAAGGTCTTTGGTTCTACTGGGGTAGAATCACATATCCTGACCCCAGGAAACACTTCCTGAGAGAACTTTCTGTGATCTCCATGTGGGGTGGGAGGGATTGCCTATGGTTGCCCTCGGCCCACATTCCTGACACTTTTCAGCCTTTCCCGTTCTACCACTCAGGTACCGTAGTGGTCAGAGCTTCTCCATAGGACCAGCAGCAAGACCCAGGTCCCCTCTACCCTGGCATCCTCCTGTCCTGGGTCTCTTTCTCTCACTTCTGCCACGGCTTTACCTCAGAAGACAAGAGGATTCTCACCACCTTTCTCAGGGAGTCACGTGCATAGTTCCTTCTCTACCTCTCTTCCCCTCCATGAAAAACTTCTCCCTCAGAAAGACAGAAATCTAACTCTCTGTCTAGTCTCTTTTAATCTTCTGTTTTATGCTTCATGATCTCCCTCAGGTCCTGGGTAGTGACAGTTTATTTTCCAAAATGGTGGCACCAATACCTCTCATTTCACATACTCATCTCCCATGTGCTCTTCTTCTTCCCTTATCAACAGATGGAGTCTGACTCTTCCCTCTTTGAATTTGGGTGAGTTAGAGATATGCTTTGATAATAGAGTATGGTGACATTGGATAATGTCTCAAACTAAGTCATAAAAGGTGGAAGAAATTCCGCCTTGTTCACTGAAGCACACATGAGCTTGCAGTCCCATATTGCCCTGTTCGAAGCCCAAGTTCCTAGAGCCAAGCCACATGGAAAGTTCTATGTGTTACATAGTCTTACAACACTATGTAAGTGTTCTGGCTTATAGATGGCTATCTTCTTCCTAAATCTTCACCCATACATGATGGTGTTCAAAATTCCCTCTTCTTAAAGGGACACCAGTCCTATTGGATAAGGGCCTACCCCTAGTGATCTCATTTTAACTTAATTACCTCTGTAAAGACCCTATCTTTAAATATGGTCACATTCTGACATATTGAGGATAAGAACTTCAGCATATGAATTTTGAAGAGGACACAATTCATCCCATAAAAAAACAATGAACATAATAAAATAATCATCATTTTAGGCCATTAAATTGGGGACATTTTGTTATGCAGCAATAATAACAAGAACACAGGCCTTGATATTCAAGGAAAATTTAGAATTTTTAGATTCAGGAAGTGTCTGTCTTTTCAAGCAACTTTAACATTTGTGCATGCTATGAGTTTAAAACATTCATTGAGAAACCCAATCGACTCTTTTGTTCTGCATTCACTCTCATTGACTCAATGGGACATCAGGAAAATATATACTAAGAGAGAACTTGTATTATCTCGAAAGAATGTCTAGCTACACACTTAGACATCAACATTCATGGAACTTCTATTAGTAGACAGATACTACTAAGTGGTCAGCAAAACATGAGAGGTCTCTGTTCTAGGAGACTTAACTTTCCGGAGGGAAAGATAGACATAATTAATGATTAATGAGTATAAAAGGGCTGAGGAGTGGTACGTGGTGTTATGGGAGCACGTGATAGAGGCTGACCTTGTCTAGTGGTTAGGGAAGACTTACTACGGTGAAAGGAAAATGGCCCAAATGCAGGGTGGAAATGAGCCCATTGCTGCTAGAGCCCAGAAAGAAGCCACCCTTTGGGAAAGACGGGCAAGACTCAAGCCATTGCAGGAACTTGTAGGCCATCCAAAGCAGCAGGGGAGGGAAGAGAGGTAGTAGTAATGTGATCAGGATACACTGCATGCACTTGGAGTCACTCTTGTAGAATATGGAGAAAGGATTGGAGAAAGGGAAAGTGGGATGGGCAAAATCATTTAAGAGGCTTTACTCAAGACAAGAAATGAAACAGTCACCATAAGAGATTATGTATTTTCCTCTGGGGTGGCAGTAGTGATGGAAAGAAAAATGGACAGATTAAAAAATATAAATCTAGGGAGCAAAATAACAAATAACAAATAAATAATATAAAAATATAAATATAAATAATAAAAATATAAACATAAATATAATAATATAAATAATTAAAATCTACGAAATTAATAAGACTTCATGAAGGATCGACTCCGGTGGATGTAGGAAAAGGAGCTAGTCAAGAATGACTTTGGCCTTTCTGCTTTTTTATGTGGGTGGATGGTAGTGCCATTTGATAAGATAGAGGCTTCTGGACCAGGTTTTGGGAGGAGGATCATCAGCTTCGTCCAGAATTAGACTGCCCCACAGGTAGCTCCTAGGTCACGTGTGGCTATTTAAATTAAACTTTAAAAATGATAAAAATAAATAAATAAATAAATAAATAAATAAATAAATAAATAAATATAAATTAAAAAATAAATTAGACTTAGTTTAATTTAAAGAGAATTGCCACATCTCAAGAATTCCATAGTCACGTGTGGCTGCTGACGGCCATATTGGACCATGCCGAGGTAGAATATTTCCACCACCACAGGAGGTTCTCGTGGACAGCACTGGTCTAGAGAGATTGAGTTTGAGATGCCTTTGGGACGTCCAGAGGGGCTGTCGAGACCGCAGTTGACTATATCGGTCTGGAGCTCAAAGGCGAATTGTAGCTAGAAATCTGAATTCCACCCACACCTTTTGTCAAATACTCACTAAGACCTTGCATGCTTTAGTCACTGCTCTGTCTCTAGTGCCTAGAATAATACCTGCTACAAAGTCTCACAGAGCTTACTCACTGCTAGGGGTGAACAGATAATAAACCGACCTAGAATTTCCTGGGTGGTACCATGTGCGGAGAAGAAGGTTAAAGCTGGGTAAGTGGGTGAGAGGGTGAGAAGGGGTGTGGAGCTCATTTAGGTCCAATGGTCAGCGGAGTTCTCTCTGATGAGGTGACATTTGAACAGAAACTTAGGAGCGAGATAGGCTCAAGACATAATGAGACAGGAGGGTGCTTGTGCTTCATGTGCCTGGAGGTGGCATCTGAAGCCTTGGGCACGAGGGGGCTGTCCGAGGAGACAACCTACTGGTTGGGTAAGAAAGGCTGAACCTGCAGAGGAGACAGAAGAGGCAGGGGGAAGCAGAAGAAACTTGGGACATGGAAGCCAAGGAAGGAGGATATGCTGAGAGGCAAGGGGTGGCCAACACCTCTGCTGGTCAGCTGCAGACTGAAAGGGTCCTGGGTCTGCTGACTAACGCGGAGCCATTGGTGGCTTTGGCTACTGTTGCTTTGTCGGGGTGTGTGTGTGTGTGTGTGAGAGAGAGAGAGAGAAAGAGAGAGAGAGAGAGACTCCAGATTGGAATGGGTTGAGGAGTGTGCGGTAGGTGAGGAAAGCCAGACTTGAGTCCAGATAATCTGGGAAGAATCAGAGACATGAACAGAGGGAAGAGGGACGGAAGTTCCTCGGCTGGAGGCAGAGAATCCCGGCCAGATACCACCGGTGTCCTTCACCTTCCATCACCACACAGCTTCTGTTTCAAGTTAGAACACCAGTCAGTAGGGCCAAGGTGGGGCTGGGGGTGGTGGGGGTGCAGGGGAGTGGGGTGCTGTGTCCTGCTAAGTTGGAAAACAAAAGCAGGAATGGCAAATGTTGAAATGTTGCCCAGAGGGCAGACAAAGCAAGGACTAGGGGTCAGCTGAGATGCTGGACATTTACGGGTGTGTCATCATTCATTCTCCAGATCCCTATCAGAGAGTATCTAACTGCACCCTAAAACAAACAACAGTAGTAGTGGCACTTCTGAGCCTTCCTGTGCGCCAGGCTCCGTTCTCAGCCCTGTTGGGTGGATGTGGTCATGCATCGATTTTACAGACCAGAAGACTTGCGTGCAGAGAGGTTAGGAACTCACCCACAGTCCCACAGCACAGAAGCTGGGAATCTGGGATTCGAACCCCGTTAAGAACAGGGTGCTACAAGGATGTAGCTACCAACTTGGTAGCTACCAAGGGACAGCTACCAACCATCCACTTGCTCAGCAAGCACTTATTAAGCACCTACTGTAGCTAAGCGCTGGGGAGGCAAGGATAAATGGAGCACCAGCCCACCCTCCTATGGCACAGGGTTTGGGGACAAGGACCTCAAGCTCCAGCTCAGAGTGATAAATGTTGCGGAGGGAAGCATACAGCGTGGAAGTGCCACAGCCAGCTCTCAGTGATCAGGGAAGGCTTTTCCAGGGAAGAGATGGTGATAAACTGAACTCAGAAGGCGGCTGCAGTTGGCTTACTATGGAGGGCTATGTAAAGAGAGGGTAACAAGAGCCACATCCAGGCCGACAGAGCAATGCGGGCTGTGGCTGGTGGGGAAGGGGGACGGAAAAGTCCAGAACTCAGCCGCCCTAGAAGGAGATTAGCCATTTGCAGTTTCGACCCACCTGGTGGCCACTGAGGGTGACCGGTGGTCCGGTTGTTAGGTGGGGGAGTAGCACACCACAGGAAGTGAATGAGGCGAAGACATCGGCCTGCTTCATGGTGACCGAGATTCCCTCCTTGGCCAAACTCTAGGCTCCTCTGAGCCTTCTTCTCAAGCAGGCCTCAGTCTTGGCCTCTGAAGACTTGAGCAGACGCTAGCACAGTTGCTAACAGCTCAAGGCCACATCCCTTGGATGATCTTAGTCCCCTTAAAGTGTCTGCCAGAGGAGAAAACTCAAGGCTCCCAGAAGCGTCGACCATTGGTTCCAGCTGAATCCTGACCACCCTGTCTTGGAGCATTTACCGAAAAGGGCTCACCATTGAAAATCCTTCCACTGTCCCTTTGAGGTAGGCATGTATCTCGTACAACTTAGGAGCATCTTCTCAAGGACCTAAGAGGCATTCCTTGAAGTGAGATCATCAGGGTGGATACGGCCTCTGCCCCCCAATCTCGGGGAAGGGTGGGAGTGGGGGGGGACAGACTCCTCACCTGGATCACTGCCAGCTAACAGACCAGCTGACCTAATCCCATTTACACTGACCAACCCTCTGTAAGTTTTCGGTTCCCCTGCGCCCTGCTCAACCCTCCCCCTCCCCCATTCTCTTGCTAAAAAGCCCAGTCCCCTCTGTACCTGAGTCAAGCTGAGTTCACACCAGACTCTCTTCCCTACTGCAGTAGTTAGTACTGGTTAAAATCTGTCCTTATCACTTTAACTAGCGTCTGCTTTTATCTCTGACAACAGTGCAGCTTGAAACCTGATAAGAAACTACCCAAATCACGGCGCAGAATAACTTTAAGCTGTGTCTGTCCACAGTCACACAAACCGTGGGGTCTGAGGCACAGAGGCCCGTGTCCCTGGCCCTTCGCAAAGCTCTTTCGACCTCCTTGGCCTGAAACGGCCAGTTCTAGCCCTCTGTAGAACAAGAAACCGCTGACTCACTGAAAACAGAGCGCGTTTATAAACAGGAAGCTGAGTGTGTGACCACAGACATTCAGCATCTGATAGCAATTGCTGAATGCGGCGAAAAAAAAAAAGTTTGAATTAAAAAAAAAATCTGTGTCACTAAATTAGAACCCTCTAGCTCGTGGAAATACAATCCTGCTATTGATCATTTATTAAAGACTTAAATAAGGGTAGCTCTTCTTTGGGCGAACCAAGTTGGTGAGTCAGGCAGACTGCAAATATTGATTGAATCCCTTGGAGCGTGTGGTTTCTCCTTTTTGCTCTCTCCTCCCTCCGCAGGCAGAGCAGAAAGGCTCCTTGGTGAGTTTCAGGGCCATACAGAAGGGATTTGTGTTCCCTTGGCCCCCTGGCAGGCTGCCTTCCCCACACAGGGGCTCTGTGCTAGGACAAGCACGGTCTCCACCAGGAGCCATACACAAACACTGGCGGCTTCCAGGCTGCAGTGCGGGGACCCCTACGACCCACTGTGTGGCCGGCACTGGCTGCCATGCAGACGTGGGGGGTCAAGCAGAGCAAAGCGTGTCAGAGGACCTGTGCTTCCCTTGCTCTCAGCAGCAACATGGCCATTTATCTCCCTCGTGTTCCCCGGTGGGGGTGTTGGTTTCAAGCATACTGACCCAAGAAGGTGGAATTCCACGGCCAAGGAAAGAACTAGTGATTATCCCTGAAAGGTTTTCTGGGAACTGGCCCCACTGTCGTCAGGGCCAAAGTGCCCGAGCAACGCTTGGCATCTCCCTGCTTCTCCTCTGTGATGTCAGGTTGTGGGTAATAATAGCTCGGTGCCTGGTACATATAAAGTTCTGCATAGGGAGTAGCTAGGGGGCCTGATGTGCACAGTTTTGTTTAACGTGACCAGTCACCTTAGGAGAGAAGCACTGGCGGCCTTACTGCATAAATTAGTAACACCCCTAGTGATGCTGCGGGCAGCCAGTGCCGGATTACAGCCCTGGGGGGGCCTGGTTTCAGAGCACAGCCATTTGCCTTACTTGTCGCTGAAGTTTCAGAGCAGGTTAAGTCCTTCGGTCTATATTTGCACCCTCCTTAGAAGTCCTGATCTTCTTCAGCTGTTCCCTACAATGAACCGTCATCTCCTAGTTCGTCAGCTTCCCACAGGGCACTTCCCGCTTGGTCTTCTGTCATTTACAGAGAGGACGCTGTGTTGAAATTCACAAGTAGCAGTGATGGCGTCGCTTGGACAACATGTTACGATTGACCATTAACTAACTTTTATAGGGTATTTATTGTGTGCTAAACGGGGTGTGATATTAGCTCCATTTTACAGGTAAGGAATCTCGGTGCTCAGAGAAGCTAACTTGGAGGTCCCGGAGCCCCAGCTCTCAGCCATTATGCTGCACTAGGAACGAGCCATGCTTAGAACACCGGGTTTTAGGTTCCCTAAGGAGCAGCCTGCTGCTTCCGCGGTTGCATTAAAGCCCCAAGAAAGGCCTCCTGGAGCTATCACAGCTACCACTGCGAAGGCTGGATTGCCTGACACAGGTCCCCTGTATGAGCGATTATAAAGGAAGTGCGCCTGTGGGGAGTCCAGTGAAATGTAAGGGAAATGGGACAGGAAGCAAAGGGGAGTCAGTGGAAGTCCCCAGGGGAACAGGGGCAGGACCGCTATGGGGAAGGGGCGGGGGTGGGGGACGGGGTGGAGAAGCTTAGGGGCTTGTGGCTTCTACTTATTATTGGAATTTAGCTCTGCTGAGTCACAGCAAACTCGATCTCCCAGAAACAGCAAAAGAGTGTCTCTCTCCTTGGGGCACCTGGGTGGCTCAGTGGGTTAAGTGTCCGACTCTTGATTTCGGCTCTGGTCATGGTCTCAGGGTCGTGAGATCGAGCCTCAGGTTGGGCTCTGGACTCAGCAGAGAGTCTGTTTGAGATTCTCCCTCTTCCTATCCCTCTTCCACTACCCCTCCTCCACCCCCACGACCCCGGGCTGCACACACTCTCTCTCTCAAATAAATCTTAAAAAAAACACAACAACCTATGTCTTTTCTGTAAACAAAGACTACAGATAAGCAATCTGAGACCACATGGTGCTATAGCAGAGGTTGGCCAATCAGACCCTGCACCAAAGCTGACCTGCTGCCTGTTTTGTGAGCCCGTCAGCTAAGAACTGCTTTCTATTTTTTAATGGTTGAAAATAAATCAAAAGAAGTATACTTTTGTATGACATATGAAAATGATAAGAGATTCCATTTCACTGCTTGTAAGCAAAGTTTTATTGGAACACATATTGGAACATGTTGGAACTCATTCATTGTGTACTATCTACTGCTGTTTCCCCTCTAACATTACGTTGTTGACTAGTTGTGACAGAGACCGTGTGGCCTGCCAAGCTGGAGATATTTGTCATCTGTCCCTTTACGGAAACATTGTGCTGACTTCTGTTCTACAGTATCAGGGAACCAGGATTCTCCTGTTTTGTTGCTCTGCCATGCTTAGCATGTAGCTTTTTGCCTCATGGCCTGAGATGGTTACTTAAGCTCCAGCCACAGTGTCTGCATTCCAGCCAGTGCAAAAGAGAACAAAGAAGAGTTCACTTCCTCACTTGAAGAAAACTTCTGAGAGTTTATCTTCTACTTTAGTAGAAGTTAGTCTCCTCACCATACCTAGCTACACAACCTCATTCCAAGAGGCTATGAGCCCAGCAAAAAAAGTAGGATCTCTGATTAAGGAAAAAAGAGGAAAATGTATGTCAGGGACAACTGACAGTTCTGCCTCACCTTAAGATCGTCTTGAAACAAGGAAATTTGAAAGAGTGGTATATAATTCTACAAGGCACAAGGAAAACTAAATTGCTCTAACTTTTTACATACATTTATGTATTTATTAGTTTGTATATTTTTAAAGATTTTATTTATTTATTTGACAGAGAGAAAGAGACCACAAGTAGGCAGAGAAGCAGGCAGAGAGAGAGGGGGGAAGTAGGCTCCCTGCTGAGCAGAGAGCCCGATATGGGGCTCCATCCCAGGACCCTGAGATCATGACCTGAGCTGAAGGCAGAGGCTTTAACCCACTGAGCCACCCAGCACCCGGATGCCCCTAACTTTTTACATTTAAATAATATTTCTTCTCTCTAGCCTAAATTTCAGCCATCTTAGTCCTTCCCATGGCACAACAAATTAATTATATTTCTTATTATAAATCACAGCAGGCCAATGAGTAAATAAACTGATTTATAAATGAAATACTATAGAAAGGTAAAATGAACAAACTGGATCTACATATACCAACATGAATAAATGTCAAAGCATCTTGAAAGAAAAGTACCGTATGATATCTAATGTTTATATAAAAATATAATCACAAAATATGTTATATATCATTTACAGATATTTCTATATAATAAAAGTTTAAACATACATAAGTGGTCCAAATCACGGTTGCCCCTAGAGAGAGAGGTTAGGATGGGATGAGAGTGCTCTATCTGTCTTTAATGTTTTCTTTCTTAAAAAGAGAGAAAATTGGGGCGCCGGGATGACTCAGTGGTTTAAGCCTCTGCCTTCGGCTCAGGTAATGATCTCAAGGTCCCGGGATCAAGCCCCACATCGGGCTTTCTGCTCAGCAGGGAGCCTGCTTCCCCTCCTCTCTCTGCCTGCCTCTCCGCATACTTGTGATCTCTCCCTCTCTTTCTGTCAAATAAATAAATAAAATCTTTAAAAAAGAGAGAGAGAGAGAAAACTGATTCTGAAGTCAATAAAGCAAAACATTCACATCTGTGAATATGGGAGGTCAGTCCATGAGTATCTGTTAACATTTTAAGCACTTGGCTGTATATTTTATTTTATTTTATTTTAGTTTAGTTTAGTTTAGTTTTTTGGCTGTATATTTTAAATTTCATCATTTAACATTCAAAAATTAAAAAAAAATAAGGTGATATCACTGCTCTTCTGCACAGGAAAAAGATTTTCATTTAATTATCTTGTTTTAAGTTAATCCAGAGTGTATAAATAGTGTAGATATTATATTACTAATTTTATTATAATATAGCATATTGTGTATCTCCTTTCATGTGTATCTCTAATTAAAACAATTCTCAATACATTCCCCTAAAATTCGTTTCCATGAACAGTTACAAATACCTTATTTAACTGTAGACTTTGTATTTTTTATTAAGTGTGCTCACAACTGGGCTTCTATTTTTCTAACTTACGGCTCACAGTGGCTGACAAGGCCAACGGACTCTGTTTCCTTGTTCCAAAAACTACAGCTGGGCCCGCCCACGGTGAGTCCCATGTTGAGTCACATGTCTCAACAGTTACAAGAATGCTTGCCTGCAGTCAGGGCAACCTCAGGCTCCAGGTCATCATGCAGAGCCCGGGCCTTTCTACCTTTTTCCGAAGAAGGGGGCAAGGTTGGGAACAGCCCCAAGAATGCCTCCAACATTCCTAATTTTTTTTTTTTTTAATTATCTGACAGAGGAAGAGATCACAAGTAGGCAGAGAGGCAAGCAGAGAGAGCGGGGGAAGCAGGCTCCTCACTGAGCAGAGAGCCCAATGCGGGGCTCCATCCCAGGACCCTGAGATCATGACCTGAGCTAAAGGCAGAGGCTTTAACCCACTGAGCCACCCAGGTGCCCCTCCAACATTCCTAATTTTATCTCTAATTTTGAAAGGGCCTCTTGTTTGACTTAAGAGTGGGGGTAAGAGGTATGGGTTATAGCAATGACCCATAATTTAGAGGCAAGGAGCTTCTTTGCCCACATGGGTCAGTGTGTCTCAATCATCTCTATAGTGTGTCAGACCTGCAATTAATCTGATGAGCTGCCCTGCCCTGGGTCGTCCTCGAAGGGCCTGAGTGCATCTCCCTACCCATTCTGCTCCCTCAGATAAGGTCCCCTAGCCAAACAACCCTCCTTATCATGGGGACAAGGCACAGTGCCTGTTTAGCCCTGAGCAACGGGCTTCAGTTCCCTGCCAGCTACAGAAATACTCAAATCAAACAATCACGTCCTCCTGAAGAAACCAGAAGTCCTTCCAACCTCTTGTTCCTACAAAGCCTGCCCCCCACAGCCCCTGCTTGTTCACTTGGTTCCTGAAGACAACTCCTACCCAGCCCCAGTGGGGGAGTATCTGCTTTCCTTGGACAATAGGCTGCCATCACTCTCCGGAGGGCATGTCATATGTGTGGCCCGCCCCCAACCCTAGAGTAGGATCCCTCCCTCATGAATAAGCTGAAGAGGAAGCAATCAAACCATCTACGATTTTCAATTTCTTCTTCTTTAGACCAATTATTACAATTGCATGAGAGAATTCTCCTGTCTTTTCTTTCCAATGACTTTTCCTTGGTCAGGAGGATGGAGGTGGGGGAAAAAAAATGCATGCAAAATGCATTTTGCTATCTCTTTCTAGTTGAAAATTAAGAGATTCCTGCTTTGATGGAAAACTGAGGGCAGAGGGTGGCCACAAAGGGTAGAAAAACCTCAGTCAGAAGGTTCCCTGCAGATCATTCACCTGGAATGTACAGAAATTGAATAATCACAGGAAAATGTTTCATCACACGATAAAGATTTGTATCATAGCAGCCGATACTTTACAACAGGCTTAATACGGAAATGATGAAGAACGGTCTCATCATGAATATTACTGTGTCATGATGTCACTGACAAGACGCTACTGTGATTTTCTGCTCTGTGGTACGTATCTGGCCACAGTGACCTCACTGAATATCTACCACAGCCACACAGTACAGCAAATCACCTTCAATTGTTACCTTTATGTGATTTTTTTTTTTTTTTACATGGGCAATCATAAAAACAATTGAGTTGGGCCTTTCTCTCTCCCGGCTATTTTGGCGGCTGCTCTTGGTTGGGGCCGTCCCACATCTAAGGCAGGAAGATGGTGGCCGCAAAGAAGACGAAAAAGTCGCTGGAGTCGATCAACTCTAGGCTCCAGCTCGTTATGAAAAGTGGAAAGTACGTGCTGGGGTACAAGCAGACTCTGAAAATGATCAGACATGGCAAAGCGAAA
>CM053607.1:32572829-32613221 GCA_028646535.1 Procyon lotor | reverse complement strand
CATTTTATATTTGAGTATGTTTGAGAAGCAGCAAAGATCAATACCCAGAATTTAACCAGAATTGAAATTTGTAGTCCAGCTTAAATCTACAAATTTGAGTTGCAGAGAGAATAAAATGAGATATGTACTCCCCTCCCAAAATTTTGTGTGTCTAAGAAAAGTTCTATTGAACTTTAATGAAGAAGGATTTTTCCTAAGGGTGTGTAATGGTTGAGGTAGAAATCTGTACTTGAACACTTTAGGAGTATCCCAGGTCTTCAATAAGTGCTAAGTCCACAGTTGATCAAAGTTTGTTTTATATCCTTTTATTCTTAGAAGATACATTGTGGTTGTGGGAGTGCCTGGGTGGCTTAGTCCTTAGGCGTCTGCCTTCGACTCAGGTCATGATCCTAGAGCCCTGAGATCGAGCCCCGCTTTGGGCTCCCTGCTCAGCGGGACACCTGGTTCCCCTCTTCTACACCCCGTGCTTGTGTTCCTTCTCTTGCTGTCTGTCAGATAAATAAAAATCTTAAAAAAAAAAAAAAAAAAACAATTGAGTTGGAACATTTATGTTGTTTGGTTGTTTCTGGTGTTTAGAATCCTCGATATATGTTTCTTTTTAGTTCTTTTAGAAATGTCTTCGGTGGCCTTGGAAAATTGCAACTTATGCTTCAGACATGATTTCATGTTTATTTAACTTACTCTCACACCACAGATGTGTCTGGACTGGTGATGTATTCACCCAAAAAATAGAGATAGTAATGAAACCTAGAGAAGTTAAGCCCCAAGGTTACGTGTCAGATATATAGATTTTTGTCTCAAAAAGACTCTCAGCTTCTTAAATCCAATGTTCTTTCTACACTCAGATTCTTTTAAATGTCACTTCTTATATTTCAGTTCCTCATAAGTCGATTAGACTAGCAAATACCTGAGGAAAATAGAATGTTGGTGATTAAATCGACTTTAGAGATTATCTCAACTGTCAACACATAAGTAAGGAAGACATCATATTCTTAAGATAGTGGCTATGACTGAGGAATATTCATGAAAGCACATTGTTGATTTAAAATGTTCTACCTGATCCACTCACGTATGGTTAATAATCTCTCTGGAACTATACTTTGTTGTCCCAGTATGCTTAAAATACTTTCCAAACTGAAGCTCTAATTTGCAAGGTGTTAATCAAACAAGAACTAAAAACTGAAAAGCCTTTGTGGTTAAGAAAGCTAGTAGACTTTGTCCCTGCAATAAAGATAGAAAAATTAAAATAGGGTGGAGTTTTAGAAGCTGCTTAGTCTAATCCAACTGCCAAAGGGGCTTCATCCCTGTCCATGCAGTAGCTGGAGACAGTATCTCTGGAGCATATTCCTATGTGGGATTCCTTCCCCTACGTCCTTCTTGGGGTACAAAGGGAAACCAGTTGTCCCTGGCTATCCTCCCAAGACTAGAATGATACTCCTTAACAGCACTTTCATTCACAGCTCTTAGGAAATTATAATATCAGTGTTTCATTTAGACTTGTTGATGGCCCACAGCTGCTCAGTAGGACAGGCTTAGAGGATGAGAAGGAAAGCTAACTTCTTTTTCCTTCTGGTATTTTACATTCTTTGGTCGGTATAATAATGTCGAGTTTTCTGTCTTATAATTTCATGCTAAGGTTTGGCATGGTGACTTTCATATTGAAGTGATTACAATATATTCTACAAGGACTTACATTTCTGATTAATACAGAGTAACAGCAACTAGATTTACCTTCTACCTGAGACAACTGAAAAAGTCTAAACAAATGTGTGAAGTAATAGTGCTCAAGACATTGGATGTCAGGCCACGAAGGATCACCGAGAGATGGGAGGGTAACGAGATGAACTAGATGATTGCCCAGAAACTTTGCTACCACATGAGAAAATTTTCCATCAGCACAGGGACAAAGTGCCCAGGCACAGCCCAGTTGTTTTGCCAATTTAATGAGACAGAGCTCAGAATCCAGGGAAACAGAGATGGCTAGAGTTAACAATGTGAAGTGCCAGCAAGAAGAGAGCTGCATAGAATAGAAACCCAAGAGGGGCACCTGGGTGGCTCAGTGGGTTAAAACCTCTGCCTTTGGCTTAGGTCATGATCTCACGGTCCTGGGATCGAACCCCTGCATCGGGCTCTCTGCTCAGCAGGGAGCCTGCTTCCCCCTCTCTCTCTGCCTGCCTCTCTGCCTACTTGTGATCTCTCTCCTCTCTGTCAAAATAAACAAATAAAATTTAAAAAAAAAGAAATAATGGTCAATATTTTTCCATATTTGATGGAAACTACAAACACATATATCCAGAACTCTCAATAGACCTCAAGCACATGAAACATGCAGGAATCTACACCTAGACACAACATAATCAAATTGCTTAAATCAACTGATAGAGAGAAAATCACAAAAGCAGCCGGAGAAAAAGAGGAACAAAGATAAGGTTATTATCAGATTTCTCTTTGGAAACATTGTAAGCTAGAAAGACAGTGGAGCAACATCATCAGAGTACTGATGAAAAAAATTAACCTATACTTTTTTTTATCCAGGGAAAATATCTTTCAAAAATATAGGCAAAATAAAGACTTTTTTTGAACTATAAAAAAACTATAAAAGCTGAAAGAACTTTCACCAGCAGATCCATACTGTAAGGAATTTAAAATGAAGTCCTTAAGACACCAGATAGAAGCATAGATCTACATATAGGGATGAAGAGCACCAGAAATTATCATTACATGGATAAATATAAAAACTATTTTCTCATTATTTAAATTTCTTTAAAAAATAATCCACTTTCGAAAGCAAAAAAAAACCAATGTATTGTATTTATTTTTGGTTTAAATAATAATCATGCACTATAAACTTTATAATATACATGGAAATAAAATACATGAAAATCATAGCACGAAGGCTAGGAGAGGAGAAACAGAAGAATAATTTTGTTATATTCTCATTATAGTGAATGCTCATAATGTCTCTTGAAGGGATACTGTAAAAAGTAAAAATGTGTAATAAAAACCCTAAAGTAACCATAGCAAGGAATTATACCTAATAAGCCAACAAATAAGATAAAATTAAATTATTAAAAATATTCAGTGCAAAAAAGGTATGAAACGAGGGGAAAATGAACAAAGAATAGATGAAACAAAGCGAAAACAAATAAAATGAAGGTAGATTTTAACTCAACCATATCAGTAATTATACTAGTCATAAGGGATCATAAATGATAATCATAAGTGATTATGATTATGATCATAACCATAAGTGATCTAAAAATTCCACTTAAAATTTTGATAGCAATTGCTACATTGATTTATAAGGCAAGATCCAACTATATGCTGTCCACAAGAAAACCCACTTTAAACATAAAAATATGAAGTGGTTATAAGTGAAAGGATTGAAAAGTATATACCATATAACACAAACCCACAGAAAGCTGTGAGACTGACTATATCAAAGTAGCAAAGAGCGTTGCCAGGGATAAAGAAGTCAATTTATCAAGATAATGTAACAATCCGAAATATTAATTGCTTCGTATAGTAGAGCCTCAAAATACATGCAGCTAACCCAGGCTACAAAAGAAGAGTCGTGGCGAGAAACTTAGGAGCCAAGGGGAAGTTCTGAGCAAATGATCAGTCAGATTTTCATGCCAAGTGACGAGTTTCCCAGCCCCACATTAAATTTTCAATGTGTGATTTTTTTCCCTAGTATCCTATACACAGCTTTATTATAACATTCGTTACATCGTACACTAATCAGTTGTTCGGAGTAATGAATGGATTTTTCTTTGCCACCATATGGTAACCTCCTTAATGCAGAGACTCATGTCTTCCTTAATTTCGCATCTCTTGAATACGGTGGGGTGTCAGACACATACAGCTAAATAAGTGTTTGCAGTATCAGACCATAATAGCACGCACTTATGCAGGCAAGCCTTTTCAACTCTAACAACTCCCCTAAGACGAAAATCAATACTTTACCATAGGTAGGGTATGTATTCTCCTCATTTTACAGATGAGGATGATGAAATAGAATAAGTAATTATCTAAATTTTATTTAAATATCGAGCTGTTTAGTCATCCGTTTTATGCACTGAATTTTAATCATAATTTGGAGATGATTCAATTTCAAAATATTAAGTTACTTGATGAAGCAGATGGTGCTTCTTATATATAACTCTCTTCTTCCATTTTTAGGTGTGTGAAGTCTGAGTATGTCTCTAGGTAAATTTCTGGAAGTGTAGATTTTAGAGTCATAAAATAGGGAGGCACACATGGTATAAATTTTTGGTTCTAGAATTTATAAGTATCTAAAATTTTTTTCTCATTATTCCATGTGACCACATTTTTGAGTCTCATGTTGCTCTATGCTACGGACTAAATGTTTGTGTTCCCCTAAAATGTATATGTTGCAGCCCTACTCCCCAGTGTGATGGTATTTGTCCCCTTAGGGTGTAATCTAGATTAGAAGTCATAAGGGGAGGTCTTGGGTCTGATGGGATCAGGGCCCTTATAAGAGGACAAACCAAAGAATTTGCTTTCTCCCTCTTCACCATCTGAGGACACAGTGAAAAGGTGATTGTGTGCAAGACAGGAAGACAAGTCTTGCCAGAATTGCACCATGTTACTCTCTGGATCTCAGAATTTCAGCCTCCTTAACTGTGAGAAAATAAATTTCTGTTGTTTAAGCACCCAGTTGATGTTACTTTGTTATAGCTTCCCAAACTAACCAACACGCTGTAAATAATAGATGCTTAAAACCCCAGAATTATGAATGAGTCTATACTCCTACTATCAAATGTAATGATTAGAGTATTATAACAGCATCTATTAAAATGTAATCCATCATTGAGCCTAAGCACTGTAAACACATATAAATCATATAATATTTTTCTTCCCAATGACCATGTATATTATTCTTCTCTAAGATGCCATTGTAAGAGATGATTGCTCATTTTTCTACACCTGATGACTAATGTGGGGCTTAAACATCAGGGTTCTCTTATGGCCAGAAGTTAGGAAAACCACATCCTTAATCTGTGATCCTATATTCCACTTGGAAAGCAGGAATATACCAATGTGCCCTATAAATTTCAACTTTTAACTAAATACTCTCTAGATTTACTTAGATTCACAACTTGCTGTTGCCTGCCAGCCGCTGCTGAAATTTGTGATGGTGGTGAAAAAGGCATGCCTCGGGGAAGGCCCGCTCTGGCCCCGAAGTCCCGGCCCTGGGGTTGGTGGGAGCTGTCTGTCGTGCTCATCCGATTGGTCATTCCTCAAGGCTCTTCAAGTCGAAAGATGCTGAGTTGCTGGAGAGGAAGATTTCTTCATCTTCACTCAGTAAGAGGCAGGACCTGGGTGTTTTTAGAAACACTTTCCCAAAGAAAAGCAGAGTTTTTTTGGTCAATACAATAATAGCCTCATAAGTCTGATAGAGATGTCAAATACGGGGATTGTGGACATTTTGCATTTTGGTTCTGACCAGAAAAAAAAAAACTAGTAATGGGAACAAAGACCAGAGACAGGAAGTAGGCTAACCCTAGAAAGAACAGTGAAACAGCTCTCCTACCCTCTGCTGTACCCTTCCTGCTCCCTAGGCCTCCCTCCTGCTCATTCACAGGACCCCCAGACCTATATGGTAACTGATCACTACTGACCCATAGTCCTGACCACCTTCCCTCTTCCAAATTAGTTTTGGGTCCCATTCCTTTAGAAAGTTGTTCTCTATCTTCACAGCTACTCAATTGTCCTCAGAGTAAACACATAAATGAGGATTACAAAATGGATGTCAGAGAGCTATGAGACCAACCGACATGTTTGGTTGCACACTTGTATTGTGACTAACCCCATTTACGCTTTGAAAATACCTTTACACTTACTGTCCTGATCTCAGCCTGCTCTGAGCATTCGCCACCAGGCTTCTATGACAAATGGGAATTGTGATTGCTGAAGCTAATCTCTGCTGATAGGTAAAATAATAAATAAGCTTCACTGAAATGTTTAAACTTTTGCTAAAGTTCCTAAGAAGCCACGCTAATTGGAAAGTGCCCACGGAATAATGCTAAGAAATTTCAGTGAGAGGGACACTCTCCGACCTGATGCAGGGGCACAGAGGAAATAGCTCTGGACTGATAATGTTCAAGTTTATGAAGGCACTTTCACAGACGGCCAGTTGAATTTCGGTGGCTTTATTTGATCAATTCTAGAATTCAATTACGTTTCACAGGAATGAAGATATAAGCTAGTAGCGATGTTTTAAATTAATAAAGCCGTGAATTATTGCGGGAATTACACATACCAGGAGGGACTAATGGATGTCTTGTCTGGATAAAAGAATATGAGAAGAAAAGTGAAAGGGTGGGTGGTCAGATGAGGTCTAGCCTGGCTCAGTGAAGAGTCTATCAGTCTACAAAAGATTTTCAGAGTGAAGGCAGAATGTACACCTCTTCTTCCTTCCTCTTTCCCCTCCTCTTCTTTTTTAAATTTGTCTGTGGTTTTGGACAACTTACATTTGTAAGAACTGTTGCAAACTGTTATGTAGAAAAAGAAACCAAACCCAGATCGGCTAAGGTATAAAGGAGTTTTCAGCTATATTTTCCTGCTCCCATATTGTTCCTGGCTTGGCAGACCTACGGAGCTCGTTGGGAAGAAAATCTCTTCATGTTCCTATTCCCGTGTTCTCTCGCAGACAAAGAGCTTGGAAAGACAAGCCTTCACAGGTGTCTGCTCTGCACGCAAATGAGGCAGGTGACCCAGTTTGAAGTTGGTGGCAAATGCCTCCCAGCCATGCCCCTGGCATTAGGTTATCATCAAAAACAAAACAAAACAAAAAGACCTCTAACTCCATATTTTTTCCATTAGGTTGAAACACTGATCATCACAGAGCAGATGGCTTAAAGCAATAGAGTAGGAGTGGGATTATTTTATAGCATGATTTAAATTACTAATAAGCCAAGTCCTACGTCATGGAAGTCTGCAGAGCCTCACCATCCACTTGTTTGGGCTCTGATCAATTAACATGTCACAATGGTCTTAAAAAGAAAGAAAGGAAGAAAAAAAAACACAGCAGATGTTGGAAATCAGAAAGAATAACATTTAGACATGAGGACTGACAGTGTGTGTATGAAATGAAAATAGACCTGAGAGGTTTCAACGCAAGGCCTGACCCCATTTATGACTCGTTTCCTCCCTGTGAACTTTAAGCCACTTAACTTCTCTGAGCCTCAGTTTCTTCATCTACAAAAGGAAAATAATATTGTGACTACTTCATTGGGTTACTGTGAAGATTTCACAACATTGTGTACTTCGATATTTTTAAAAAAATACAGCTCTTTTGTTTTCATAATGTCACAATGAATAATAGACACTAATATCGTATAAGGCTTTAGTCTTCTTGTCTTTCTTTAAGATATTTGCTTTAGGTCAACTGACCTGAAAAATTATGTTTAATTTAATCTCCTTTCTGAAAGGAGAAAAGGTAAACAAGGCACGTGATTATTGCGGTGGTCTGTAGTTTAATGAGCTCCTAGATGATTCGGGGAATGACTGGGACTAACTAGCTGCTGCTTATCTGTGTTCTGCATTCATTTCCAGGATATCCACTGTCCAGACTTGGGAAGAAGTCAGAACCAGTGGAATTTCTTCGTAAAGAGAATTGCATGGAAGTGTTTAAAGTTAAGCAACGATACCTATTCCAGCATCACAGCTGATAAAGACCTTGGGGGTGGCGGAGATCATGGCCGTCCACCATCTGCACATCTGATTTTATAAATCAACATCTTGGGAGGTCCTAAGTCCCAAACAGACTAGGAATAAGATATAATTTTAACAGAAGTTTCCTTTTTTACCTTTCCTAGTGTGTGACTTTTCTGGTCAGACCAAGTTATCGGGGGCCCAGAAATCCATCTGATTCATGCGGAGCACCTGCTCTAAGAGAAATGGGGAAGCAGGAACAAGATTTGCAATCGTCTTTCACAAGACTCACTGCCTTGAGTTTCATCAACGTTTTCAGGTTTATTAGCATCTGACATTAAAAGCAAGAGAATTCAGGGGCGCCTGTGTGGCTCAGTTGGTTATGCATCTGCTTTTGGGCTCAGGTCGTGATCTCAGGGTCCTGGGATCGGTGAGCCCCATGTCGGGCTCTCAGCTCAGCGGGGAGTCTGCTTCTCCCTCTCTCTCTCTCTTTCCAATAAATAAATAAATCTTAAAAAAAAAACAACAACGAGAGATGTCACACACAACTTGAGAGTCACATATATGTGACAGAAAAAGTCTTTCTCAAATCTTTTATCTCCCATTTAATGAAGCAAGAACTACACCTAGAGCACGATTAAGGATCAGACAAGCATTCATCCTGCGTGGCTTGTTTGCTGATTAGAAGGAGGATCTGCAGGTGGAGGAAAGAATTATCCTTATTTGGCTCTTATTGGAAGAAGGAAGACAAGGTAGGAGACAAAAACTGTCAGGCATGTGGGTCCAGAATTTCCTTTTCTGGACTTTTATTTCCCTTCCTCTTATGAATCTATAAGACACCTCTCTATGCAGTGGACCCCATGCTAAAGGGGACAGTGCCACTGACTTAAGAGGACAGCATTCAAATAAGGATCTAGATTGCACTCTTGTTTCTACCCTGATTCTCGTATGGCATAAACACCGAAGAGATAGCCAGGGGGTCATCTTTGGGGTCCCCGTAGCCAAAATGAGGAGATCTCATAGTAAAGGCTGGGGGGGCGGCAGTCTGAGTCAGGGCTCTAGAAGGGCATGACCGAGATCCAGAGAAGGCCACCCTGCAAAAACGGAGGGAATCCGAATAAACAAGAAGTGGCCACAGGACCCTGACTAAACTGAGAAAAAAATCAGCAGCAGCACACTTCAGATTAGATTTTCCATAGGCAAGGCCACCTAGGAGGTGGGAGGGTATCAGGTAGTTCTGAGACCCTTTTACTCAAGTGTTTTTCTTCTTATACCCTAGACACCATTTGGAGAAAGTCAAGTGAATATAAAAATGAGCAGTTATCCCAAAAGACCAAACATTACCCAGTGAGGCTATTTAAATATGGCAGGAGACAAAGGCTTAACTGGATTGATATTTGGTTATTCCCTCCACCTACCCCAACCACCAAGCTAGGAATGCATCACGAGAAAGACCAGTTCCCAAAGTACATCTCGCTGCCTATCTGAGTTGTTATGTGAGCAAATTCACAAGCCTATCACATAATTTTCCTAAGCAATACCACTCCTGGAGGTACATCTACTGAAAGCTTCCTATATGCCAAGCACTATCCCAGGGATTGTGGGCTCAAGAAAGTAGTAGTGTCGTCCTTGCCTTTAAGAAGCCCATAGTTTGGTGGCTGAGGCTCCTCGGGTTACCAAAATGATCTGTTACTTGTAACATTTCAGAAGTTTACCAACTTAATGAAAAGATGCTTATTTCTTTCTCATGTGATAGTGATGGTGGGTATTCTGGTAGAGAGAGCCATTATCCTCTATCATCGTTCGGGAACTCAGGCTAATGGCTGTGCTGCCATCTTCAACATGTGCCTTCCAAAGCCATCTTGAGCATCTACCGTCCCATCAGCCAACAGTGGGAGGGTTTTATGAACCTGGCCTGGAAGCCGAGCAAATCACTGTGACTCACACTGATTGGAGAGAACTTAGTCCTAGGGACTCACATAACAACGAGGGTGGCTGGGAGTTTAGTCTGGTCATCTGTCCAGGTGGAGGGGGAGATGGGATTTTGGAGGACAACTGGAGGCCTTCTCCATAGGTGGAAGCTTCTTTGACGATGTAGCAGATGTAGCAGAATACCTGGGTGGACATTAAACTTATGCTTTTGTTGTGAATTACAGAAAGTGAGGCTCAGAGGATCTTTGGGAAGCATTTAAGAATGACTCAAGGTATTTTTTTCCCTTCATTTCTAGCCACAAAGATTGGGTTCTAGATTTATTGTATTTGTTGGCAAGAACCTCCTTGAAGGGGCACCTGGGTGGCTCAGTGGGTTAAAACCTCTGCCTTTGGCTCAGGTCATGATCTCGGGGTCCTGGGATCGAGCCCCGCATTGGGCTCTCTGCTCGGAGAGAGCCTTCTCCCCCCTACCCCCCGCCTACTTGTAATCTCTCTCTCTCTGTCAAATAAATAAATAAAATCTTTAAAAAAAAAAAAAAAAGAACCTCATTGAAGGTAATCACATCTTATTGTCCAAAAAGAATGCAAGAATAGCCTTTTAGAGTTTAGGAGTCTAGAAAGAGAAGTGTCCAGGTTTGTATTGGGACCCATCAACCCCCCAGCAATAGCCTGTAGGCAGATCTTTTTGTATTTTGCCCCAACCAAGAGGCGATCAAGCTCTCCTGCCCCAGAAAGCATTTAGGATGAGGCCTGCATGGACTCCTTGTATCCAGAGAGTGAGGTTTCAGAATGAAACTCTTTTCTTTTTAAATGCTTTGCTGTCTTCCCATAGGCCTCCGAATTAAGCTAAAAGCCTCATGAAACTTGGCCTCGTCTATTTTCTCTCCAGCCTCCGCACACACCATCCCTCCCCTATCTCAGCCTCCCTCTGAGTTATGTTGACCTTCTTGCAGTTCCCGGAATGCTAACCCCACAGCCTCCCAGCCTGCGACATGTTGTGCCTAGGATTTGACTCCTGTCTTGACTGGCACCAGCACGGTCAGCAGGGTGGCCGACTCCTCCCAGGCTGGAGCAGGTGCCCATTCCCTACTACATGGGATGAGAAACCTCTCCATCATCGCATTGAGCCCAGCGGTAATTTTATACCTGGTCACATAGCTATTTGATTGACACCCATATTAGAGTCTAGACAGTGAGATCTATGAAGAAGAAATAATGTCATCTGCTCTCTTTCTGCTTTTTTTCCCTCAGCATTTGCATCCTGGACCATGCTATCCTGTTCACATTTTATCACTACTGCTTGAAGTATAGTAGGCGCTCAATAAATTCTCACCTCATGAAGGCATGACCAAACCAGCTATGGTAACAGCAATGACAAGTATATCAGCACAGGCTCTAAAGCTTTCAAAACATTTCACTCAGCTTATCTCACCTGACAAGCAAGCAGGATGGCGCAAGAGGGTGCTTGGTCCCATCCTCAGGACTCAGCTCTGAAGGCCTCTGGTAGAATCTCCTATCAGAAGGGCAGAATTTAAACAAGACTTTGGGGCCAGGTTACAGTGTGAGATTTGATTAATGGAGCCTCTGAGATGCTTCCTGGGAAGCGTGACCTTGAGAACGGGCTTTATATATATAATCATATACACTTTTATGAACTCTGCACAAAATAGGAGTTAAGAAGGAAAATGGCTGGAAAAGTGCCAAAAGGGACATATGTGGGAAGTCTGTTAAAAAAAAAAAAAAAAGCGATAGGAGAGAATAAGTTTCTAAAGTAAGCTAATGAGTGGATAGGGAGGAACTCATATTCGGCGGTGAAATAGAGAGCATAATGGCTAGAAAGAAAACAGGAAGGATACTATGGAAGAAAAGTTGCCAAGAAAAAGTGCTAACTACAGAAGGTCAGCGAGTCAGTTTAAAGAAAGGGGTTAAAAGATCAAGGACAAAGACAATAGCTTCCACATCATTCTTCTGAGTAGAGTTTGATTTGTGGGTGTACCTGGGCACCTGGTTGAAAGACAAAAAGACCGTCCTCGGATGCAGCCTCTTGCCTTGTTTCATCCTGACCGCCATCATTGTCATTAAGGAGGCAGGGACCGGAAACCACTTCGGCAAAGTAGAGACTGGAAGGTAGAAAGGAATTAGGTCATAGGACCCCTCAACCTTCTTTTCTTGGGTCTCAGAGTAAAGCTGGTCTTCGGCAGTGTTAACCCTCTCCTCACTCCGTCCCCATCTCTGTGTGCTCCGCGCAGCAAGCCCCTGGGTCTCTGGAGCCGACTGAGAGGAAGAGATCAAATAATGGTTGCGTGGCAGATCCGGAATCCACAGTCCGCACCTGGAGAAAAATAATTCTTTCTTTGTTCCTGCCCTTCCTCTCATTCCCATCTTTACCTTGGCTCTATATCCCCAAACTCACTATCTCCCCATCTCATTTCTCATTCACTCCTTCCACCAAAACTGCTCTTTGTCATTCCAAAATATTTTGCCTTAAGTCTTTTATCGCATCTCGTACCTTCCGCATGCGTTATCACTTGTGTGCTATACATTTTATCTATTGTGTGTATAATAGATTCTAGGATTTCCCAAGGCACAGATCCTTATCTCTGGAGATGTAATGTGCTCCTTTCTCAGTCTCCAAGGCAAGCCTTGCATATAGTAGAGTATCATTAATATTTATCAATCAGAATTGCTAAAATTATATTGCCTCTAACTATTTAGGGGACTATGCCTCCTTTACTCCTTCCCCTTCAAATATGTCATAGAAAGGAAAAAATTTCTTTACTTGGTATACTTTTTCAAGGATTTTATAGAAATTCAAAACATATATGGTATCCAGTTCATGAGCTCATCAAGGAAGCATGCGTCAAAAATTTGGAGACAATTAGGAAAAGGAAGCAAGCTGAAACAGAATATACTTTTTTTTCTATTTCATTTTTTAAATTTGATTTTTATGGGAATATTTCTAGATTAAGAAAGTATACCATATGTGTGTATATATATACACTATATATATATATATATATATATATATATATATATATGTTATGTATAAGTATATGTTATGTAAGAGTCATATAAATATATATAAAACCTTAGGCCAGGGACAAATTTTGAAAGCCGGACTGTGACTCTTTAAAACTAAGACCTAGTTCAAGCTGCCTCTATGGAGATGGAGAAGATAAATTCCTTCAGCTGTGGGATCGTGGTGCCACAGCTTTGGGTCTGGCTGTCTGCCCTTGGTAGGTATTCACCAGTTGCTGTTAGCTGACTAGAGAGTCGGCAAAGTGCATATATGCACGTGTGTGCAATACACAACTTTACCTGGACTCTTCATATCTTCATTACAGGAGCCCAGAAAGGCACGTTTGAGATCCGGCTTTGGCTTGAATCCATTAGGTAGGACCTTAGCTCTTGGCATCACATCTCATTGGCAAGAACACAGAAAAGGCTCTGGAAGCCACCAGAGGTCAGTGTCTAGGGCACGTTCACTCATCTGTCAGTCAATCAATAAACCAACAAGTCTCTACTGAGCACCCACTGTATGCACTGTGTGTCTGGCTCTGCTATAGGCCATGGAGATACAAGGGGGATCCCCAGCCCAGGTGCCCTTAGACACCCCTAAGCCCAACCCTGGCCTCTGAGTGGGGTCTCTCTCACTAAGCACCCCCCAACCAAATCGCCCTTCACCCCAGGTCACAGAGAGCTCCCAGCACTTTGGTTTCCTCTTCCTTCTTGCTCACCCCGGTCAGGTGGCGTTGGCTCCTGCCTGGGCACAGCTTTGTTTTACAGCTGAAGTAAAAACGACCCTAGGATTATCAAATGCACAGCAAAATGCACCCTTGTGACCTAGGACCTTGACAAAATGTGAGTGCATTTTAGATTTTGGATGAACCAGAGAAGACAACAAGACAGGGAATAATAGGAATAATAGATTTACCATCTGTCAGGACAAAGAGAAAACTAAAATGAAGAAGCTCACCCAGGCTCGGTGTTTTTTCTATTTCTCTGAGTGGAAGGGTTGTAAGGCCTGATGGGGTAGAGGAAACACCCAGATTGGGTTGCACTCATTCATTCCTTCAACACCTGTTGACGTCTCTGCCCTCCAGCCAGGCCTTAGAGATACAAGAGTCCACAAGACGGTCTGTTAGGACACCAAAACCTTGAATTGCCTCTTGGCAAATGAATCCCATAGTCCTGAGAAGACTTCACCTTCACCAAGGAAGAAGACTTCCTTCACCTCTAATGACCCACCCCTAAAATGCAACTGAGAGGCACCTGGGGGGCTCAGTTGGTTGAGCAAATGACCAGCCAGCTCTTGGTTTGGGCTCAGGTGGTGATCTCGGGGTCTTGAGTTCAAGCCCTGAGTCACTCTACTCTCAGCACAGAGTCTGCCTGAAAATCTCTCCCTCTGCCCCTCCCACCCACGTGCGCTCTCCCACATTCTCTCTCTAAAATAAACAAATCTTAAAAATGAAATGAAATGTAATAAAATAAAGTAAGTAAAATGTGACTGAGACCAGAGGGTGGCCTGCATTCTCCAGTTTTCCTCTAGCTCTTTCACCCAGGACCTCTAAGAACAGGGACAAACACTCATCATGGACACGGAGTTCCTGGTGCTCCCCACCCCTCCACAAGGGCCGGGAGACTGCTCACCGGGGAGTGGTGTCCTCCAGATGCAGTTCCCGAGCATCTAGGGGAGAGGCACTGGTCTTCCACCAGGAGTTCCCCGTCAGCCTACTCCTGTGGGCAGCCTCTGCCGAGCTGGCCTCCTGCCTCCCAGGGGCTTTGTGCTGACTTCTGCATGGCCGTCAGCATAGCCTCTGCATTCTGCTGTGCTCGGCATGCTTTGGGGTTGGCAGCCAATGAAAAGAGCGGTTCTGAGCCTGGATGAGAAGGCGGGGCAGTGTTCGGTGCAAACTGTGGGCAGGAGGAGCTCCCGGTACCCGAGGGGTCCAAGCTTGTTGCAGAAGCCACTCCGCTCTCCTGAGACTAAGGCTCCCGCGGGCCAGCCTGGCCAGCCACACTCGTTGCACGTCTTTACGCAGGCAGATGGCCGGGTGCCTCCAAGATCCTGCTCTCTTGGCTCTGCAGAACCTACTTGCACCTGTAGGAAGTGTTCTCAGTCTCCTTGCACATTGGCTGAGAGAAGCCAGCTTCCAAATCCAGGATCCTTCGCCTTTTTTGTGTTCTTCAGCCATCTGGTGAAGCCTATAGACCTTTTCTCAGAAGAATGTTTTTAAATGCAAAGAATGAAGATGCATACATAGAAATATAAAGGGCATCAGTCCTATTGAAATTCAATCATCAAAATATTTTGATTTTGAGAAGTATATATGCTTCTTTGTATTCCCTCTGTATAAATACATATGAAAAACAAGTTCTGTATTTCAGAATTGTGATAGCATATTGACTTTCTGTAATAATGATAATATGATGTAACAGTAACTGTGATTTCTAGTCACAACAAAACCCAGGTACTACTAATACCACTGTGTTTTCTACCCACTACATTAGTTATCTATTGCTGCATAACACAGTGTAGCAACTTCAAAGTCACAAACACTCATCTACTCAATTTCTGAGGGTTGGGAATCCAGAAACCAGTTCCGGGTACCTCCACTCAGAGCCACGAGGCTGCAGTCAAGTTGTGGGCTGGGGCTTAATCTCTGAAGTCTGGAGAATCCACTCTATAGCTCACTCACTAGGCTGTAGGCGGGTCGCAGGTCCTGGCTGGCTCTTGGCCAAATGCCTTGGTTCCTGACACGTGTCCTTAAGACACGGCAGCTGGCTTCCCTCTGCATGAATGATGGAGAAAGAGAGCAGGATCCTGGGGCAGAAGCGGCAGTCTTCTTTAACCTCATCTCAGAAGTGGCATATTGTCACTTCCTCATCTTATTGGTCACACAGACTAACCCCGGCAAAATGGTGGGGGCTAACAGGGCACAGGAGTGTCAACCTCAAGAGGAAGGTCATTGGGGCCGTCTGGGAGAGGGCTACCACACAGACACTAATAATGAAAGATCACACTGACTTTAACTTTCAGTAATCTTAGTAAAAATAGAGATATAAATTTTCCTCATCCGAGTTCCTGAACCGTGAGTTGGACACACAGACCCCGGCTTAACAACCCCTGATAGAGGGAGGGCATCTTTGTTTCTAGATGTATTTTGAGTTCAGAGGAAATCTGAATCATCAAAATCACAGACTACACTCTTAAAAACAAATATTCGGGTTCTGCGTGCAGGCTTGACTGACTTGAGCTCAGGATGGCTGGCACTCTTGGCCTTGGACAGAGCTAGACATATGGAAATGGCATATGTCCAGTGAAAACAGAGATTTTTTTTTAAAGATTTTATTTGACAGAGAGAGGGAGATCACAAGTAGGCAGAGAGAGAGGGGGAAGCAGGCTCCCCGCCGAGCAGAGAGCCCGATGCAGGGCTTGATCCCAGGACCCTGAGATCATAACCAGACCTGAAGGCAGAGGCTTTAACCCACTGAGCCACCCAGGCGCCCTGTCAATAAAGAGATCTTATTGAGTAACACATTTTGATTCTAAATACATTAAAGTCAGGAAGAGCCTTGGAGACCATCAAGTTGATGACTTCTACAGGGAGAATATCCCAGCCTTGCTCCTGCCTGGAGACCTTCACATGCTCTTCTCCCTGCAGTGCTCTTCCTCCAGAGATGGGCCCCTCTCTTACTTGCCGCAAGTCTTTATTCAAACGCCACTTTGTCAGTGAGGCCTCCATTGGCTACTCTACCTGTGCTAGGCAGCTTCTTGATGGCCCCCAGTGATACCCATTTTCTGATCTTCATGCCCTTGTATAATCCCCTCCTCTTAAGTGTGGACTGGACCTAATGACTCACTTTTAAGGGACAGAATTCAATAAGGATGGGTTGTCACTTCTCAGATTGGGTCACAAATGGCCTGTCTGTGGCTTCCTTGATTCCCCTACCTTGCTCTCTCACCTGCTCACTCTGATGGCAGCCAGCTGCCATATTATAAGCTGCCTATGGAGAAATTGATGTGGTAAGGATCCGGGGAAAAGCTTCTGGCCATGAGCCAAGAAGGGGCTAAGGCCTTATTGAAGCTGAATAAGAAACCAAATCTTTCTGCCAGAGACCAAGTCTTGGCTAACAATCACAGGAATGATCTTGGAGGTGGATCCTCCCTATTCAAGCCCTGAGATGTTTGCAGCCTTAACAATACCTTGATTCCAGCCTTGAGGTCCTGAGCCAGAGGACACAGATACATCAAGGAATTTGTGAGACAATATATGTTTATTGTTTTAAGTCACTAATGTTTGGAGTAATTTGTTATTCAGCAATAGATAACCAATGCACTATCAGAAATTGTAACATGTCACTCTGACCTTGATCTTTTTTTCTCCTTACCATTTTTCACTATAAAATGTGTGTGTTACATATATTTGCTTATATATATTGTTGTCTCTCTCTCCCACTAAAATGTGAGTTTTATGAAGGCTGATATTTTTGTCTTGAATGGAACACATATTTGGTGTTCAAAAAATGTTTTATGAATGAGTGAAGGGGAAAGAAAGGGGGGATACAATGGAGCATACCCAGAGGCAGGGTAGTATTTGGGAAAACAACTCCTGGGTAAGTTTACTATACATGTTACTTAGGCTTCTCTGCTATAGTGATATTTCTCTCAATACCCCATCCACATCTCCAGTACTGCCCCTGACCTGGGTAAGCAGGGGCCCTGTTCAGCCTCCATACCACAGCGGTGGTATCCAGGTCCTCTTCTGCTACCCGGACTGGTCTGGGCCAGCGGTGCCTCCTTCTGGTTGCCCCAAGCCTAGACTGGTCCTCTGCATCCCAGAGTTTCAGTCCTCCCCTACTCCCAAAGACAGCCCCCACCCCCCGAACAATCTAAGAGTGGTCTTGTCTTCCCCACTTAAAATCATAGTTACAGTGAAGCACTGCTAGTGGTCAGAATGTGTATTCCAGGAAAATAATAATAATAATAGAGCATGTTATAGATTATAGACGACCTATTAACATAAACTTCGGCTGAACCCTGCTTTGAAAAAAAAAATGAGCTACAAGGACATATCTAGGGACAATGGGGGTGGAGTTTGAATCTGCATCGGCTATTAATAATCTTAAGGGAATTGTTAATTTCTCTGAGTATGGTAACAAAGTGTGGTTATGTTGGAGGATGTCCTCCAGTCTTAGGAGATAAACACTGAAGTGTGTAGGGGAGATGTGTCAAGACATTTGTAACTTACTTGTAAGTGGTTCAGCAAAAACAAGTTTTTAAGTTAATTATACACACACACACACAAACATGTACATTTGTGTTACATGTATATAAAAACAAATACAGAGGGAAAATGTTAACAGCTATTGAATAGAAGCAGTAGGTATATACGCGTTTATTATAATGATCCTTTCCATTGACATATGTGTTTCAAAATGGTCATCATAGAAGTTTCTAAATGGTTGAGTATTCCTTTCCAAACAAAACTGGGCCTCAGAGAAGTCAAGGGAGCTGCTTGCTTGCGGTGGTCCAGCTCATCAGCGGTGGTGAGAAGCTAGCTGTTCAGAATCGGGTTGAGTTTTGTTTCCATCACATCCAGGAACATCCTTCCTTACATTTTCCCAGGCCTGAAACAAAGCCTTTATCAGACTGATGAGTCAGGAAAGCTGCAAAGGACTTACGCCTCTGTCCCCAATGCAACAGGAGTCAGGAATTTTTATCAATGTCAAACAGACCCACCGTTGATCGTTTTTCCTGGAGCCAATATACTTGTCATCGTGAACAGGTCCTGTGTGATTGATGCTACTTAACAAAAACAACAAAAGGATGTTTGTTCTGTTCTCATTATCTAGGCCTTTAGACGTGATAGAGATAAGCCTTCAACAGGAATGCAGTTCATATACTTAAGGCCGAAAGGTGATTGCTGGTCTGCCACTCTTGAACCTCCTGTCCTTTCCTATTGTGTTCTTACCTCCCAGGCACCCAAGCCCTGATGTTGCACAGGCTCTGGTTCCAAGCAGAGTGGGTTCAAAAGTCGGCTCTAACACGCATTGCTTGCGTAACCTTGAACATGGATCTGAACCTCTCTGCGCCTCAGTTTCATCACTTGTAAAACGGACACAAGGCTAGTGTGGCAAGCAGAATAAGGATCCCCAAGGATGTCCGCCCTATAATCCCCAGGACCTGTGACTATGCTTCCTTTTGTGGAAAATGGACTTTGTGTGATTAAGGTTACAGACCTCTTGGCGGAAGATTAAAATATCTAGGTGGACCCTATCTAAACATTTCCATCCCTGAAAAATGAAAGAACTTTCCCAGAAGTGGGCAAAGAGAAAGATACTATGATGGGAGAGGGGCTTGCTGGGCAGTTGAGGAAAAAGACCGAAAGACCCTGAAAATTGACTTCCTCTGATTAGAAGAGATATGTGACTAGGTATCACCAGAAAGTACTGACAAAGAACTTCACAAACTACAGCCACATTTTTTTTAAAAGTAAAAACAAACATAACTTCAGTAACATATTTAACCCAGTGTACATAAACTTTTATCATTTTAGTACATGATCAGTATGAAAATTACGAATGAGGCATTTTACCTTTTTTTTTGTACTTAGTCTTTGAAATTAAGTATTTTACACTCGCTGCTTACTTCCATTTGGACTACCCACATTTTATGCGTTCAATAGCCACATGTGACTGGTGGCTACTGTGTTGAACGGTGAAGCCCACAGCGTATAAGACAAAGGGCCTCTGGACCAAAGGGCAGCAGGCATAGCTGAAAGTTAAGGAACTTTACTGTAAAATGGGGTCAAGTAGAAGCTCGAATCCTAAAAGTCAAAGCTTGCTTCTCTATCACACTATCCCCTCCAGACAGCTAAGTTTATAGCACAGAGGCAGCTCCCAAACACGAGCACGTAGCCAAGAATCACCAGACATTTGAGGAAAGTGTTTAGCATGAAACATAGAGAGCAAACAATGTTGGGAGATAATTCTGTATGAGTCTCTCACATTTCTGGATGTTTCTCAAGTACCTACCTGGTGCTTTTGCTCCAGCTAAATTTTCAAAGATGTGTATATGGCAAACTGCTTAGAAAGATAATGTTTCCCTCCCAGGCAGAGGGCACATTGTTTCCTGTCCGTTATACCATCTTACTCCCGAACAAAAGTCAGAAAGACTTCCTTTGCACTATTAAGAAGTAGGGCTCCCTGAGCTTAGGGTTCCTCTCCTATAGCCTACTGTGTGTGCAAGCATCACCAGCCTTCTTCGTGTTGCCCTACGGGAAGTTACGCTCAGGAAACTGATGCCAATGCTCATACATAGGTATGATTATTTCAGTGCAAGTGAAAGGACAATAGAGAACTGCCTTTAAAACTGTAAGAGATCTCAGTGCACCTGGGTGGCTCAGCGGGTTAAAGCCTCTGCCTTCGGCTCAGGTCATGGTCTCAGGGTCCTGGAATCGAGCCCGGCATCGGGCTCTCTGCTCAGCAGGGAGCTTGCTTCCCCCACCCCCCCCGCCTGCCTCTCTGCCTACTTGTGATCTTTCTCTGTCAAATAAATAAATAAATAAAATCTTTAAAACTGTGAGAGATCTCTATTCAGCCAAACTCTCAGTTTAGTGTGAAGGTAGAATAAAAATATTTTCAAACATGCAAAGTAAGAAGGAGAGGAGTAAGTAAAGTTCCTGGGACCATGGGAAAGAGAGATTCTCAAGATGACAAGTATGTACTTGGGGTAGAAAGAACCAGGCCAGGATGGAACACATGAGAATGTTCCATCCATAGAAGATGTCTTATAGAGGTTGAAATTGATAAAATATCTGATATATTTGAAAATACTGAGAGAACATTTCAACTCTTGGAGGGAGGCTTTGGAGCTGAATTAATGATTGCTACATAGAACACTAAGGAAATGATAAAACAAGGCAATCACTAACTTCTAGGAAAATTACAAAATAAATGTGCAACACAGGAAAAGTAAGAGTATACAGACTGGATCAGTGTTGAAAACAAGTGTTTACATAGTTGTGATCATGTAAACATTGATTATATATTCTACATGATGAAATAATTATTTTGAGAAAATAGCAGGATAAGAAGTGGGCTTGGGGAGGTGGACTAATGCTATGAAAACAAAATTAAATCTTGGTTCTTTTTTAGCTTTAGCCATTATGAAGAATAACAGTATAAGAGATATTATGTTACTCAGAGATATGAAAATAAATATCAAAAGAAAGAGTTAAAATTGTTGCATGTCATTGTCTCTGGGGAACTAGAAAGTCCTGGGCGTGGAGAAGACTCTTGGCTTTGATCATTAGCCTTGTGGACTATTTAACTAATATGCCCATGTACAGTTTCCCTAGGATAAACACTAAACAACAACAAAAAGAAGATGCAGTGTGATCTTGCATTGTGCATTGTCCCCTTTCTGCTGCCAGACCTGGTGGGCAGATGGCATGAACAGGGTGGTCATCTGCAGGGGGCCTGAGGGTTCCCATGAGAAGCTTCCCGAACAACCTCGGGACAGCAGAGGCGGCAGCCTGGCAAAGAAGTCTCGTCAAAGTGGCACCGTGGCTATGAATAAAGCATTCAGGACATTCACCTTCCAGGAGGGTCCCACAAGGAAGGGTGAGAGAAGAACACAAAGAGGGGCTTTGTCTGAGTAAAGGGAACAGTTCACTGGCAGAATCTGCCTTGAGATTGACTCCCCATTGCCCTAGGTCCCAAGATCCTGGGAAATAAAAGGTCAGTCTATTTTCTCTTCTCAACTTTTAACAGCCAGGGTCCTGTGGTCAGAATGGTTGCGTCCCCTCCCACTCCCCAAACTCAGGCGTTGAAACTTAAGCCTGCAGGGTGATGCTATTAGGAGGTGGGACCACCAGGAGGTGATCAGGTCATGAGAGTAGAGCCTTCATTAATGGGGTTAGTGCCCTGATAAAAGAAACCCAAGAGAGCTCCCTTGCCCCTTTGCGTGTGAAGTTACAACAGGAAATATCCAAAAAACAAAAAACAAAAACAGCCGTCTAGGAAGCAGGCTCTCACCAGCCATTGAATGTGCTGGCATCTTGATCTTGGACTTCTCAGCCTCCGAAACTGTGAGAAATAAAATGTGTGTTCTTTGTAAGTCATTCAGTTTATGGTACTGTTGTTATAGAAGCCTGGACAGATACAGGGTGTTTATAATACAGATTAGAAACAGAGTTATATGCGTATAACATTGGTGCTATGGGATCTTGGCTTTTTCCCCCCGGCGTGTGAGCTGGTTAGCATAGCTCCGCTCAAACCCAGGGCTGCGGGAAGTTCCATCAGATGCTCAGCAAACAGAATGCCTTGTCCTAGATCCAGATGAAGCTTCTGTTACTATCAGTTCCCGCGAGTAGCGGAGGAAAGAGGGAGACAAATCGCAAAACAGGTTAGCTTAGGATCAGTGCCAGGTAAGCGTTCCTAATAATACACACACTACTGGCACTGAGGGGCAAAGCTTCATTCCTCGTGGCATTATTCAGAGAAGGCCTCGTGGCTGAGGCAAATGCAAGGTTTCTACAGGCAAAAATGGTCAGAAAAGGGCATTCCAGCCAGATGGGATAGCTCAAATTAAAAAACAGGAATTTGGAAAGGCAAAATCCAACTCAAGTGCCAACTATGTGCCATTGTCAATATCAGTCTCACATGGTCCTAATGACTACTTTCCCCTTCTGTAAATATGCCCAGGGTCACACGTTCATCCAGGGAGGAGCCAAGTTTTAATCCCAGGTCTGATGCAAAACCCGTGCTCTCTCCACCATTCTGTGCTGCCTCTTATGTAGACATAAGGAAGTACAGCCTATTTAGGAAGCAACTGTGGGTTTCCCCCAAACCAGACTAGGTTAAACTCAAGTGCAAGTAGTTTATTTAAAAGTTAATTCCGGGGCGCCGGGGGAGCATGGATACTGGGGCCTGAGTCGAATGAGCATCGGACTCTTGATTTGGGCTCAGTACATGATCTCAGCGTTGTGAGATCGAGCCCTGCATCAAACCCCAAGTCGAACCCTGCAGCAGGCTCCTCACTGGGTGTGAAGCCGCCTTAAGATTCTCTCCCTCCCTCTCCCTGCACTCCTTCCCCACCCTCTCTCTTTATCCTTCAAAAAAAAAAAAAAAGTGAATTGCAGGGAATCTTGGCAAGGAAATGAGGAAATGAGGCAGGGAAGGAAAGAAAACCAATAAACCAATAAGGCGTTCATTATTAAGCAAACTTCAGCTGTAGGTCACTAGAGCTGAATCCCCCTGGGGCATTCTGGGGCCCAGTGCGGAAGCAGAGCAACTACGTTGCACATCCCCAAGACACTGGAGAAGCCAGAAGGAAGCGTGTGACAGTCTCGAAAAATTTTTTCAGTATGCAGTGGAAAGCTTTTGAAAGTTTTAGAGTAGACAAAATGACACGATCCCAGCAGAATTTAAGGAAGACGAATCTGGCACTCTTCTGTTTGGAAAATGTTTACCAATCGGAATCGAGATGCTCCATTTCCGGGGCGCCTGGGTAGCTCAGTGGGTTAAAGCCTCTGCCTTCAGCTCAGTCATGGTCTCAGGGTCCTGGGATCAAGCCCTGCATCAGGCTCTCTGCTCAGTGGGGAACCTGCTTCCCCCTCTCTCTCTGCCTGCTTGTGATCTCTCTCTCTCTCTCTCTCTCTGTCAAATAAATAAATAAAATCTTAAAAAAAAAAAAAAAAAGACTGCTCCATTTCTAGTGAGTATGGGGGGGAAAGTAAAAGACTGGCATTGCTCTAGAACATTTTAAGTTACCTCATTGCTCACGAAGAACAGCTGCTGTATGTCAGCAGCTTTCCAACTACTTTTGACTCCTGGTCGGAGGGTGCGAAGCGGTAGCACTTGCCAGAAGACAGCCAATGGCTCTCTGGTATGATCCAGCCTCCCTGAACTGCCGAGACCAAGAAAAAGGCAACAAGGATCATGGGAAGGTCCTCTCTATTGTAGCTCACAGTCATACATTTCCCCCCAGTTGTGAAGCGGGAAGAGGGGAACACAGGAGATGACACCTCTGTAAACATCGGGGATAGAATAATGAATGGATTCCAAGGTGGATAGAGTCTACATGGGGGTATTTGAACTTATTACATTACCTCCCAACAGACGATAAACTTGGGACCCTCTGATGGACTACAGGTCCCAAAGCCCTTATCCACAGTTCATAAATCCTAAAATTCCAAAAGCTGATGTGCTTTCATAAATTTGGGACAAACTCATTTAGCATCAAAACCGATTTTGCCGTAAACTCATGCCTAGTCTTCCTTTCTTACCCCACTTTGGGTGAATATTTATTCACTTTGCTCCAGAAAAATTTGCTACTCTCAATTCCAAAGTACATTTGACTTCAAGGATATTGTATATAAGACTGTGGGTCTGGAGTTTAAAAGTGGTCCCTTGCCTCTTCAGTTGAGATCATCACCACATCTCCATCAGAGAGAGCTGATTCTGCCTGTAGGCACCCATGTAGGGCTTAGAGAGTAAAGGACACAGAATGCTGAACAGGAATTAGAGCACAAGTCCATGTCCTGTGTCCCATGACTGGGAATGCTCAAGCCTCTGATGACACAGGTTGGCTCCAGACGGAAGAGTGCTGCCCTCAGGTAGATGGGTAACACTTAGACCCAGTCCTGCACCAGCTTGAATTTGCAGAGCATCAGAGCACAATGGACTTCCTAAAGAAAGCACTTCTGTTTATTAGAAATGCACTTCCTTCCCACAATAACACGAGATGGATCCAGAAACTCCCTATTAAATTAATTTAGCAAAAATTGTTTTCCATCCCAAACCAACCCAAACAAATGAAAAGAAAATAGAGTGGGAAAAATGTTTGCAACATGATTAATCTGGTGAATTAATGATCTTTGGGAACTAGACGACCCAAGACTAGATCCCAGATCTGTCATTCTCTGGCTATGTGACCTTAAGCAAGTCACTTAACCTATCTATATCTTAGTTTTTGCATCTGCAAAATAGGTAGAATAATACCTCCTAGGTTTGGTGTGATGGTTAAAAGAGAGGAAACATGTAAAGCTCCTAAAAGAGGACCTAGCTCTTAATTGCTTCCTTAATGTTAGCTTTTACTATTTTTTAAAGAATTCTTTAAAATCATAATAAAAACATGAATATTCTGATGAGAAAAAATGAGCAAAGGATAGTGTAAGCCATTTAGGAAAGAGGAACAAACAGCCAAAATGTGAACAAAAGTTTTGCCTCACTGGTATTCAAAGAAATGCAAAATGAAACAATTTGTTTTTGTCTTTATTTTCCCCCTATCAAATTGGCACAAACTACAAATACCTTGTTATAGTAAAACCTCATCATCATGCTGTCAGTGGGTCCAAAAACACCTAACAGTGTAAAATACAAGGGTCATGTGATTGTGAGGATGACGCAAAGACCGCCATGATTCTGCTGCAGAGAGCTGGCCCCAAACTATCATCATGGCGGGAATTTACGGAATCTGCTCTCGAGGGAGAGGCAGCTTCTTGCCAGCAGATGACGTGAAAACGGGTACAACTGTTCCGCAGGGGACTTGGCCTTGTGTGTCAATGGCCTTCCAAAGTTTCTTATCTCAGGACCAGTGACCCTACAATCAGCAGTTAGTATTTAAGGAGATCAAAGTTCACACCAAGATTCAGGATTCATGATTTTAACTCTAGTATTATTTAACAGTCAAAAATTCAAAATAGCCAGGATGCCGGGGTGCCTCAGTCAGTTAAACGTCTGCCTTTGGCTCAGGTCATGATCCCAGGGTGCCGGGATCAAGTCCTGCTTCCAGTTCCTTGCTCGGCAGGAATCCTGCTTCTCCCTCTGCCTGCCACTCCCCCTATTTGTGTGCTCTCTCTCTCTGACAAATAAGTAAATAAAATCTTAATAAAAAAAGTTCAAAAACTAAATGTCTAAAAGCAAGACCTCATTTAAATGAATAACAACACACTTCTTAAAGTCTGTGAGCATGTTTAAAATTGATGTTTTTAATGAGTATTTAGAGGCATAGGTAAATGTCATTAAGCAAAATCAGGATACCGTATATACATATACATGCATACCTATGCATATATTAATATAAAAATAAAGTCGCAATCTGTGTTCGTGTCTATGTTTGTATTTGTGTGTGGAAGTGGATAGCATTAAGCAGTGGGATTATTGGGATTTTTATACTCTTCCTTATACTTTTTTGTTATTTTCCAAGTTTTCTCTAATAAATTATATTACTTCTATCATCTGGAATAATTGAAATCACTATGGATCAATCTTAGGAACAAGGACGAGGAAGCACAACATGTATTCCGTGCCTTTCCGCGAGGCACTGGGGTAGGTGCCGCTCAGTAAAGAGGCCGTGCTTCATCAGGGAGAATCTCATTTCTCAAGGGCCGCTAATTTTTTTCCCCATTAAATGTCAATAATGTGAGCAGGACTTCTCTTCTTTGCTCTGAGACTGCCGTTTCTCCAACACCCAGCCCCATCACTTCCTGCTCATGGATGTCTGGAGAAGCTACCGACCTGAGCCATATTTCCCCCCTGTGAGAAGATGAGGATTATAGCAACTTCACCCTCGTGGTGGTGAGGTTCATCCAAGGAAATGCAGAAAGCCCTTGGCAGACAGTTGGGCCCACAGAAGATGTTTGATAAGTGCCCATTCCGTCTCTAATTGTATTTCTCACAGTGGCCTCTTGGGTGATTAGACACATATAAGAATGGTCTGTCACCACAGAATATTTTGAAACTTCTTTCTGGAACATCTTTTGGGTTGTTTATGGTGGCCGTGACTTGGAGGATTAGCACGGACAGCTGTTTTACCCCCTTCCGGAGAAGAGTTTTTCCAACCGGTTGGAAAAGTTGATCACAAGGCACACCAAGAAATAAGTCTGGCTTTGTGATCTGCTCAGATCTGTATGTATGTAACTAAAACAGAAAGTTCTATGAAGGGGCGCCTGGGTAGCTCAGTGGGTTATAGCCTCTGCCTTCAGCTCAGGTCATGATCTCAGGGTCCTGGGATAGAGCCCTATATTGGGCTCTCTGCTCAGCGGGGAGCCTGCTTCCCCCTCTCTCTCTGCCTGCCTCTCTGCCTACTTGTGATCTCTCTCTCTGTCAAATAAATAAATAAAACCTTTAAAAAAAATTCTATGAAATAATACTTTACCTTCACTACAATGTGATACATTCAGTTGTCTTCTCTTTTACCATGCTCTCTTTCTTGTTCTAAAAGTACCAATCACAGCCCACTAAATTGATCTCAGCGCCCATAAGTGGGTGATGAACTACACGTTGCCAAATGTAAAAGCCACTTTTAATCACAGTAAGTGCCCTTGTGATGCAGATTCCTGGACCTTAACCTCAGAGAGCTGGCATGGGGACAGGGAATCTACCTTTTCACAGATTCACCAAGAGATCTGCTGCAGGTTGTTGGAGGGTCCCACGTTGGGGAACTCTGTTCTAGAACCTTGGTGGACTCTAGGCCCTGAATCTATGAATGACAATTCCTTTCTCCCATTCTGACTATGATGTAGGCTCAACCTTCCGTGCACCTGCACAAGATATGGCATTTGGGGTTTGAGGGGGGGCCCACTTCTGCCTTTTCTGTTGGCAAGCCAAGTGATGAAAGCATTTGGTTTTTATACGTCCATGTGGGCAACGATGGTATTTTGGTGGCGCAAGGCAAGGCATGGGACACCCATTCTGCTGGCGCTGTTGATGGCAGGAGTGACAAATCGGGTACCTACAGCCCTCGGGACAGCTTTCTGCTCAGGGGGGCTCCTCATGGCATCACTGGCGGCAGCGGCGATGTGGTTTGGGAGCCAGTATTTCCCAGTTTTTTGTTTTTTTTTTTTTTTTAAGATTTTATTTGTTTGACAGAGAGAAACACAGCGAGAGAGGGAACACAAGCAGAGGGAATGGAACCGGGAGAAGCAGGATTCCCGCAGAGCCGGGAGCCCGATGCGGGGCTCTATGCGGGGCTCGATCCCACGACTCTGGGATCATGACCTGAACTGAAGGCAGACGCTTAACGACTGAGCCACCCAGGCGCCCCAGCATTTCCCAGTCTTAACAAAAGTAGTTACCTGGTCCCTCAGAAGCCTGGTTCCAGGCTACAGTTGTAGGCATCCCTCTTGAAAGCACAACCCGAAGTTTGTTTTCCAACTTTCGTTTTATACACCCCGTACTGAATGACTTGGCTGAACTAACCGGAACGGATTTCGTCCTCTACAACTGAGCCGATTGGACCACCTTATACCCGCCCCATTTTTTTTCTCTCAAACAGGTATCAGCTGCATAACTTCTGCATTAGACTTGGTAGCCATCAAATAAAATAAACCTAAAAATCTATCCTCAAAAGACAAATATTTCCTACCAAGGAGACTTTCCAATAAAGGTTGCTACAGACAAAGATCTTTCAGCAATGTCAGCATTGTTAGAACAACTGCATTGTCTCCAAAAGTGATCCTATTTTAAAAAACAAAAAAGAAACAAACAAAACTACCCTCATTAGGATACAGGATTTGGGGCCCAGTTTGTTAAGAATTCAGTGCTCCTTCATCTGGTGATTGCAATAGGAGGCAATGGAAGTAAAACAGAGAGAAGACAGAGTATCCGTTTTCTTTTTTCTTTTCTTTTTTATTTTTTTAAGATTTTATTTATTTATTTGAGAGAGAGAGACAGACAGACAGAGAGTGCTAGCATGAGTGGGGAGTGAGGAAGGGCAGAAGGAGAGGGAGAAGCAGGCTCCCCAGTGAGCAGGGAGCCCAACTTGGGGTTTGATCCCAGGGCCCTTAGATCCTGACCTGAGCCAAAGGCAGATCTTTAACTGACTAAGCCATCCGGGTGCCCCCAGAGTATCTATTTTCAAGGAGCACACAGAGAGCCCAACCAAGTATTAGGCTCACTGTGATAAGTGCTCCAAAGGCATATGCAAAGGGCAGTTACTTAGCCTTACATGCACTCCACACGGTGCCCAAGCATTTCGTGCCCATATGGCCTGAATCCACAGCCTCACTCCTACAAATTGACATTTAATGTGAATACTTACTATCCGTGTGTCCTCGGTAGTAATTACATCATAAGAATCCCAAGGACAAAGGGTTTTTAGGGAGTTTGCAAGTTGAGATCAGTAAGTTTATACCAGAGAAATGTGTTTAATGGGAAGTTTGAGTCTCGGATAATAATATTAAATCAATCCTATTTTTAATAATAAGAAAAAAAATCAAATAAGTGCCTATAGTTAAAACATCAGTGCTAATTAACATAATTTTTAACTGTGCACTTTTTAAGGTTGATGGTGGCAAACACACCCACTCTATTTTTGTCTTGGGAATTGAATTTTGGAAAAAAGGGAACTCAGTCTAAAGGGAAGTTGGTAGCCTGGTACTATGATAGGACTGAAAAGAAGAAAAATGCCTTAATTGACAAAACTTTTGATAAGAGAGGCCATAAGAAAACAAGAGCTATGGCTACTCCAAGTTATATGTTGTTTGAGCTCAGCAGGGGGCTCAGACAAATCTACAGGACTTGCTTGCTCAAAGTCAGTGCAACTTGTGAAAAGTGAAGCTAGAATGTGACAATGAGTTCATCAAACTCTAAAATCTGTATTTCCTACCATAATGCATTGCTTCAGTGAGCTGGCAGAAATCTCAGAGAACAATACATCTAATTAGGAAAATAGTGCTCTAGCAAAGGAGTGATTCAGTGTTAATCCAGTACTGACAAACTTAACTTTTAGCTAATAGGTGTGACCTACAATGCTCTTTCTTTCTTTCTTTTTTTTTTTTGCCCAAAGACTTTATTTACTTATTTATTTGTCAGAGAGAGAGAGAGAGAGAGCACAGGCAGGCAGAATGGCAGGCAGAGGCAGAGAGAGAAGCAGGCTCCCTGCTGAGCAAGGAGCCTGATAGAGGACACAATCCCAGGACCCTGGGATCATGACCTGAGCAAAGGCAGCAGCTTAACCGACTGAGCCACCCAGGCATCCTCCAATGCTCTTTCTATATACCATTTTAACTCTTATCTCTTATTATGTTCAAATAGAGATTCCCAATATTCTCTTTTCTCTAAATCCTAGGGCATGGGTCACATCCTCCCTCTAAAGGAAACCAGAAGATCAGGAACTAAATGTCACAGATGCTGGACTTCTCAGTTTGTTCACAAAACAATGCACATGGCATTGGGGAGAGAGTGAGGGCACTTGACCTTACATCCTGTATCCCTCAGGCAAGTAAAAGGGGTATGCGGTTTACTGGTACTTGGTTAAAGTGATAAAGTCATAGTCTGTCTATCCTCTCGTGGTCAACTGAAAAGAAAAAGAAGAAAGTGTGAAAACTTTTGCATTTTCAGAAAGGAATCCTGAAGAACAATCTGATCATGCTGTTCTCCACTCTCCATGTGTATGTTTCTAACCAGGGTTTCATCTACCTAGTCATCCCTCCATTCATTTGTCCATTCCATCAGTAAACTTTTCTTGACTGCCTATTGTGGACCCAGCAAGGTGCTGGGCGTTGAGGAAACAACAAATAAGACACATTCTCACTCAAATCAAATTGGAATCATCTCTTCCCACAATAAACACATATCGTGTAGGAGGCACTGGGACTGGGTGGGCACTTCAGGGATGTGTAACGACGCATGGCATGGCAGAGTCCTTGTCCTTCAAGGGTTCGGTCTCCCTGAGGAGATAGCCATGCACTTAAAAGGCTAAGAAACATTATGTAATGCTAAATGCCAGTGGAGTGGTATGAAGTTTAAGTGCAACCAGCATTCCAGAGACAGGGAGATCACTCTTGGTCTGGGCAGGTGGGAAGCTGTAACAGTGGCATAATTGTGGTCGAAGCTAATAATAACTCTATCATAAGCCACAGCATTGCAAGGACGACAGGATAATTTCTTTGAGAGAATAAAATCTTTTTGGTTTAAATTGACCTCATGGAAATAAACCGGGTGCTTAAAGAGTCTCAGGTTTCATTTATGTCATAAGGGTTCATTTGTGGATGACTAGTTCCCGAAAACAGGAACTTGTCTATCCAGGTTGGAGTCATCATGAACAGGAGAGATGAAGGTTCATGATTCTTTCAAAAATTATTCAACATTAATTGTGTTTGGCACTTTTTAAATGAGGAAAATTACCCTAAGCTGGATGGTTTAGATTACGTTGTTATCTGTGAGAGGTTTTTCTCATGTAATTACTAGGTGCTAGCTCTATAATTATAAAGACCTGATTTTTCTACTTAACACTGACAATAACTCTCTTTCTGTATTAGAGATCAAACACTTCCTTTTAAAATTTTCTCATCCCCAATTAAGCTATCAAAAGCTAATCCACACTCCATAAGGTAAAAAGAACATACAGATGAAAATGTCATTGATGATGTGGGCATTTCTACAGCTTCATTTTTAAAGGTTTAGGTTTCATAGCCTGTTAGCTTTTGAGAAGTTATAATAATTTGATACCAAATCTTATATTTTAGCGGTTACATTCTAGATGGAAAATCAGATCCATGCTTGTGAGAGTTTTAAGTTTCATTTAAGTCCTTAGAACCATGTAGAGGTAATGTATGACTCTATTTGACTCAAATTCAACTAACAAAATAAGCTTGTAAATTTGAGATACTGAATGACACACCTCCTGATCTCTCTTGAATTCTCATAAATACCAGGTTTTGGCCATAGATAAGAAGAAACAGAGGTTTCTTCCTTCCCATTAAGAACAACTTAAAAAAAAAAAAACAGTGAAATTAATTGTTGACTTTATTTTAATTAAAATATCTAGAAGCTAATAAGTTAATAAGGGCTTAATCTATAAAACGCTAAAAGGCAAAATCCCAGGAAGGCAAACTGAGCACAGGGACCTAGTTTGATCTAAAGAGCAATTATCAACCTTGAGAAACACGCAAAACCGAAGTACTGTTTGGTGAAAAGGAAGCAAAAAGAAGTCAACGCCTGGAGGGCACCCATGGTGGGAATCCCATTTCCTCCCCAAATATAGTACGATGAGATCCAAAGGCCTATACCCTCAGGCAAATGGAAAGCCAAAAGTAAGCCAGCGTAGATTTGCAACCCAGGTTTGTATCACCTGGATGGTCCCAGCAACCACAAGTGTTGAACTTGGACTAAGCAGGTCCCTTACTTGTAATGTTCCAGGAACGGATAAAAAAACATTCCCCAGAGAAAAGTTCCATCATTTCAGACATCAGTCATTCCTAAATTATTTTTCAAGTACAAGGACCAACACAGAGTCAAATACGATCATCACATAAACAAGGTAACCAGAATGAGAACAAGCAGATATAACAGACAATAGAAGCAGAGCACAAAGATTTCAAATACTAGAATTATAAAATGCATATACTTTAAATATCTGTCTTTCTTTTTTTAAGATTTTATTTATTTGAGAGAGAGAGCACAAAAGAGCAGGAGGGGGGTGGGCAGAAGGAGAGAGAGAAGCAGACTCCCTGCTGAGCAGAGAGCCTGATGCTTGGCTCGATCCCAGAACTCCAGGATCATGACTTGAGCCAAAGGCAGACACTTAACCGAGAGTGAGCCACCCAGATGCCCCGATATCTGTTTCTTATGTTTAGAAAAAATAAACATTTTTTTTTTCTGATTTTAGTTTCTGATTTCTCTCCAGAGAATCAGAAACTACCAAAAGTCCAAGAGCACTGCCAAATTTTCTGGGAAAACAAACAAACAAACAAAATGCCTTCAAACCCTTCCACATTCTAGCAGTGCTGTACCTTCAGAGTGAGAAATGTACAAATCACTCCACTTCGGAGCCTGGAGAGCCCCAGTAAAAAGTGGCAGGACCAGTCCTGTGAAAGATGAGGACCTTCTTGCCACTGCTTGGGTCCCAGGTTGTCCTCTAGGAATAGCTTATCTACGCCCCCCCCCCATCCTTTTTTTAAAGTGGATTTGGAAAATAATATTTATACTTCTTTTAAAAAAATATTTTATTTATTTGACAGAGAGAGAGAGATTACAAGTAGACAGAGAGAGGGAAGCAGGCTCTCTGCCGAGCAGAGACCCCGATGTGGGGCTCAATCTCAGGACCCTGAGACCTTGACCTGAGCTGAAGGCAGAAGCTTTAATCCCTGAGCCACCCAGGTGCCCCAAATATTTATACTTTTTTGATCTCAGTTCAGGTAAACCAAGAATATCCACTCAAAGTGCTAAATGAGCAACAGATTATTCTTTGTGAAGAAATAGCTTGCCAAATGTGAAGGGAAAAAGAAACTTAGCTGAGTGCCTTCTTTTTCCTGTACTTGCTGCAAAAATAAACAAAAAATTCTACCAGCTTTCATAGCAACAACTGTTTACCTTAACTCCTTTACTTCCATATCACTCAAAGGCATAGACACTGTGATGCAACTCTCATATCTCTCTTCAAGAACAAAAGAACTACTCCTACAGGGAGTGTTTCAGACAAACTTCTGGTTGGCTATCCCCCTACCACAGGGATCACCTCAGCTGAAGAGAGGCCCCCACCCCAAAGGCCTCATCTCCTTCCTGGGAAGCCCATATCCAATGACTAATCCACAGTGGTATAGAGTATGGTCCCTCCTCTCCTGCAGGGGATCCCCTCTGAACATGATCCCATCTTCAGAATCCACTACAGGGATGACCGACTGTGTCTTCCACTGAGATACCCAACCCAGCATTGAAGTTCTACTGCTCCCTGTGCCCAATCCTGTTTTCCTCTCTTTTCTTCTACAGGTGTCATCCCAAGAGCATTTCTTCAGAAAACTCCTACACACTAATCTCTGTGTTCAAGTCTGCTCTCCAGGGGACCTCGCTGGTGACACTGAATGCTCATTGATGTGAACCTTGTACCTTTTGGGGTTCAAACATTTCTTCTTCAGAGGTGCTCTAATTATAAGAATTTTATCTAAGCAACAGGAATTAGCCTCTATTCTTTCTGCCAATCTGGACAATGTTCAGGAAATTTCTTGGAAATCATTCTTCAAGAAGCATCATGATTTAGTATGCATCCTACCAAACTCATTTCTTGGTTCTTCTCATATTTGACAATGACTTTGGGGAAATACTAAAGTCCTGATTCTTGGAAGTAGAAGCTAGTGCCAATCCTAATCACAGCTGAGAACACTGAATTGATTCAAAATATTGGCATTTTCAGTTTTCTTAAGAATCCAATCTTTTTCTCATAATGAGGAGCCTCTCTAATGCCAGTAGTATCTATAGCTGGTTGGAAATTGAAGGAATAGCTCTAAAGCAAGACATATGGCAGAAAAGCTATCAGTCATCTTGTGGAGACGCTTGGCTCTGTGACCCCTGGGCAGAGGGAGCCACTGTCTGATCAGGTTACCTTAATCAAAATCATTATGTGACTAGGGGGTTGCTAGAAGCAAAGTTTCTTTTCACCTTCCTCCACCCACCCCATCCTCCAAATGACTGAAAATAGAATCTGATTAAGTTATTCTGTTTTCGAGGACAACACACACCCATGGCATTTTTCCCAGTTTTATTGAGGTATAATTGACAAATAAAATTGTTAGATATTTAAGGTGTGCACCCCAATGATCTGCTATATCTCTACATCGTGAGAGGGTACCTCTATCAACTCACTAAGCCATCCATTGCTTACACATTTAACTTCTCTTTTGGGGAGGTGGGGGTGAGAACATTTAAGTTGTGTTCTCTTAGCAAATTTCTATTATACAATAGAGTTTTATCAACTTTAGTCGCCAGGTTTTACATTAGATTCTCAGAACTTACTCATATTATGAGTGAAGGCCTGTTCCCTTTTGTTAGGTCTGTAGCCCTCTGAGGTAAATATTGATGTGGCTTGGCTGGGTCCAAGAGCCCAGAATGGGGGTCCTGTGGGGCCAGCCAGGAGGGTCCTTGGCTTTGAGAAGGGTAGAAATCAAACTCAAGCTGAGAGGAATTAAGAGCAGAGTTTACTGAAGACATAGAGTGAGTGCAGATACAGAGAGAGGGTCAGGGAGACTCAGAAAGGAAAGAAGAGTGAGTCTCATCTTTGCAGGGGTCCTGGAGTTTTTATCATGGAGGGTGGTCTGGTGCATGTGTCTTCTCAGTAATCCGGGAACAAAGACAAGTATATAGGTGTTCTCCATAAGTCACTTATGCCCTGGATCAGGGGGTCTCGATGAGTCAGGAGTCTTGGAAAACGTTCCTGATGACCCTGCCCAGTTACTTCTCAGATGGTCTCTACTGTGTGGAAAGATTCCAAAGAAATCCATTAAATCCTTGACCTTCACCAGGAGGACATGCCTTGTCTGTTCTACAAGGTGGGTGTAGGCAGGTGTGTGGGTCCTGGCAAAAATGGAAGCCAGAAAAGGAGCAAAAGAAGCAGTTTTTCTTGAGGTCCCTTTAGTTTCCCTGTCTCTGTTTCATCAAGCAGATACCTCATCAGTGATCGTTATTCTTAACACTCAGTCCATTTGCACTTGCTCCTCCAGATCGATTTAAATACGATTTCTTGGCATTAGGTTCTTTTTCAGGTTTGCAAATGAGTTTTACTTTTGTGACACATATGAGATCCAGGGACATCTATTTTTAACAAGAAAAATAAACACATTAAAAACAAAGCTGGGATACTTTTCGGGTTTTCGTGTGGAGAGGGGAGCATGGGGAAAGTTTAACTGGTTGGCCTATTTTACTGGCTTCAGTGAATTGTAGGTGGTTAGAGTTAAGAGTTACTTAGATGTATTTATTTCCCTTTAAACACTTGAATGGGTTTGGAGAGGGATGGGATTAAAGGAGAATGAGGAACTGGGAGGTTAAAGGCTTTTGGGGGAAGACAACCAACAAGAAAAGCAGTTAATCCTGAGTTAAAATTGAATAGGATTCTGAAAGTTTCCCTGCAAATTGGTAACTTGGAACCCCGAGTCATGGGAAAAGAGACTTGCCCCAGGCTGCCAATCAAAGGAAGAAGAAACCCCCACGAAGGCTTAGCACTCTCCTGCACCAGAGGTGAGGGACCAAAGTCAATTAGAGTTTTAAATGATCAAAGTGCTTAAGGTACTCTCTTGACAGACCCCAAAACAGCATCACTATTTCCTCAAATTCAAGTAGAGCAATTGTCAGTGGGTCTTACACCTGGGATGACCCGTCATCTCCCCACACAGCACTCCCGTGGGGCCAGGTCCTCCCTCCAGAGCTGTGTGAGGACGGGCCCTAGGGCTTGAGACATGTGCCACTTGGCCTTTTATTGTTGGGTTTCTCTTTCATGAGAGGGCAAGGAAAACAAGAGAAGGCGCCAGCAGAGGTGGAAAGGAACTTCTCTGAGGGGACAGTCTGACCCAGATGTCTGTAACCCCAAGAGCATTTTGGTCAATACACTGTACAGAAGAGAATTGGCTGATGAGCTGAAGGTTCATTTCTATGTTGACTTTGCCTCAGAATATCAAAACATTCACTTTCTCATGCTGTAAGACAGGGTTGAGAAGACTTTCCATCAGGCAATATTTATAAACTGCCTAATTTCCTTGTATTTGGAGATGAAAGAAGTCTTCATTACCTTCATAGCTATCGTTTGGAAATGTTCTTGGGACCCCAGGGGGATGGGTGCTTGACAGCCACAAAACTTCAAAGAAGAAAGTACAACAAGCTTGCATTGAGATTCCCTTTTTCCTTTGGAGATGAAGAGGGACGATAAGACAAGGGAAGAAAAGAAAGGAGACAGGAGCAGGAACACAGAGCTAAATGCGGAGAGAGGACAACAGGGGGAAAGTGCCCAGTCATGGGCCACACAGGCTACTAAAGAGGGCTGGGGCTGCTTCCCACCACAAGTTCCTTGCCTTGCTGCCTCATGACTCCATCTCTACTCCAAAATCATCAATCAAGACTTTTCAGCTCCAATTTCCTTTTTAGTGGAACTCAGAAAAGGGGATGGTTGCTTCATGGCAAGGTACAGCATTGAGCCAACAGAGGAAGAACTGGGCTCACGGGATTTCATGGGATTCTTACAGGGCTCCAGGCTTCCATCAGCTCTGGATTCAGGACAGTAGGGTTGAGTTCAGTTGAGCTAGATTCTCCAGGAGGCAGGGGCTGTCTGGACAACTTCTGGGGCATATGGATGAAAGAAAATAAAATGCCATTTGGTAAAATCAACAATAGGATCCAGACTACAAAAGAACACTCTCTTTCTCTTTCAATATGTTTGGTTATGCAGCACCATCAGTGCTGGGCCCTGAGTGGGACCAGCACGGAAGGATACTGACCCTCCTCTCAAGTAAGGCAGGCATGGGAATAAATGGATACCTACCATACAAGAAGGTAATTACTCTAACAGCGCTGAGGTCAAGGCCATGTTCATCGGTGGGAAGGAGGAATTTTGAGGAGTGCAGGTCATGCCTCCCTCAGGGGTGAAGAAATCACTGCAGTGTCGTCTGCCTAGAGACTTCCTCCTTGAGGGGTCACGTGTCCTTAGAATAGGGTTTACTAAGATCTTGTGTTTAGAAGTCTCCCTTCTATGGGGCTGCTGCTTTCTGAGTGTTTCCTTCAGGGACTTTATGCCCTGCGAAAAATTTTCTCTTATTTCCGTAGAAGTGACTTCTTAAAAAAAATAAATAAATAAAGATGTTGTGTGACTCTTTGGTTGCCACGTGAAGGGGAAAACAAAGAAAATATTACATAGAAAGTGATTGCAAATGGCCCTTTGTCCACAGGTGTGGGACTTCTAGAGGAATCGGAAGAGGATTTCTTCCTGGTCAGGTGGGTCCTCAGTGCTGGTCAGGCCACGTGACCTGGGGCATCTCCCCATTAAGGGAAATTCTGAGTTGGGAACTCAGGCATTTATAGATTTTTTTTTTTCCTATTCTTCTAATATCTATGCCATGCATATTTTGGCTTCAGAAGATGTTTGACATAATTTTTGTAATGGCTTATTATGTGCTATAATGATAAGACAGGAATTATTGTCAAAAGTCCTAGATTTGATTCTTGACTTTTTTTACTAACTAGTCATAGGAACTCAAGCACACCGCCACTTTGTGAGTGTCAATGGCTTCATCTACAAAATGGGCTGCTGATAACACTTAAATAACATTTAAAAAGTCTTCCCCAGGCTCAACCCGAAGTACTATATGCAACTGGCGGTCTTTAAATCAAGCTTCTCAGAAACTTGGGAGAGTAGTTTGTAGCATCTTACTTAGGCTTTTAACACTTCTCGTATCGCTCACACTTACTACAATTCTTTCTAACTTTTCCAACCTTTTCTCTATCGAGTGCACCGTGTTCCACGCACGGGTCTGCTGTCTCACCCACTCTCTCCACCGCACCACGAAATTGGCACTCTCATCACCCCATTTTCCAACGGGGAACACTGAGGCTTGCAGTTAAGATCACCGGCTTGGAGCCCACACAGCCTGACCCAGAGCCCATACCTCGGAGCCTCCTCGGGAAAGTAGCCACTCGCTTCCTCCAGTGTCTGGCAAGTTTTGCGTGATGAATGGTCTCATTGGTCTTTCCGGGCCTGGTGCTGGAGTTCCTTGTGTTTATAAGACAAGGGATGATGAGCTGCCTGGCTCCTCCCCAGCTGGCCGCCGCAGCAGCCACTTGTCACACCTAACTGGAGCCCTGCACCAACACAGCCAGGCTCTCCAAGCCCAGTCGTGGCCACTCACTGCTGAAGGATGAAAAACCCTCTGACCTTCCTCCTGATTGTTTTCAGATTAAAAGGTACTTTAGGGACAACTGAAATTCCCCCAAGTGCTTGTCTGAACGATTCTGGCAGCTTTTCCTAAAGGGCTCTGGCTCCCAGCGCAACCACCCAGCCTCAGACTTTCCACCCAGTGTGAGTCCACACCCTGCCCACTTTCTGAGCTCATGCTCTGAGCACTGGGCCAGCTCCTGGCCCACGAGGGGCCCCCTCCCGCCCTGCAGAGCTGGTACCTTTGCTCCACGTTGACTTCTAGAGAGAGAGCCGGGTGAAGCTTCCTAGAACGTGCTTTGGGCTTTGGGGAGTGCACCTCCCAGAGTCCCCAGATGGGCAGCACATCTGTGGGCACTGGGAATGATGTGTTCTGGGGCTATTTCTAGGCCTCTCTGCCAGGGAGCAGCTTCGCTGATTGAGACACGTCGCTTTCGCAGAACCCTTAGGGGTTTCCTGCCTGCTTGCAAGGATCATATCCATAGACAGTCAGAGCTGAGAGGAGCACTAGGGAGCACCAAATCCAACCCCAAATGAGCCCTGTGGATAGAGTGAGTGGCCTGGCGTTTTAACAATGAGTTTGTGGCAGAACTGGGACTAGGCTCTGGGCCTCACGTGGCCCAGGCTGTGCTCTGTCACCACGCTTATCTTCCACGCCTCACTCTGTGTTCCACGTACTGTTCTCCTTACCTTTGTCTCAAGGGAGTCCCAGCAGATAGATGACAGCTGGAATGGAGACCTCCTCCGGCTCAGAGTGTGGGGTTTACACGACAGTCACAGGGCCTATCAAGAGTTGCGTAGCCTGGTGAAGAGTTCCTGAAGAAGAAGCCAAAACCCATTCCTGATTGAGGGATTCGAGTTCGGGAAGTGGGGAGATTGAGGGGAAGGAAATCATCACCAGCTATTATATCTATCCCAGGACTCAGATTCTTGCCTTTCCCATGCAAGGACCCATAAGAGACACAGCACAAAGAGGAAGAGAGAAAACACCCACACCAGCCTGAGGGGATCTTAATTTAGAAATAAAGTGTGTGTGTGTGTGTGTGTGTGTGTGTGTCTGTCTGTCTGTCTGTCTGTCTGTCTATGTGTCTTTTTAACACCACTATATTTGAATTCTGACTCATTTCATAATATGGGTATTCATTCAATACTTTTAAAGTTTAAAAACAAGTGAGAAGGACTTCTGGTTCTGGTCTGGCATGTACAAAGCTTAGAAGTTGTTATTCCATCCTAACAGCAAGTAAAAGCTAAACAGACTGAAAAATCAACAACTCTTCTTAGATCTGTTGAAAAATTGAGGTCACAGAGCAAACCACTGCTTCTCGAATTGAAGAGAGACAGAGAGGCAGTACCAAAGAATATCAATTACTGGAGCAGAAGCCCACGAGCAGAAACCTCTGTGGGAGGAAAACCTGGGCTGTCGTTGATGGTCGCCAGAGGCTAGCAGTGGACACGTCTGAGAGCTAAACACTCCAGGGGATCCAGCTATGGGGGTCCCACGCTTCTGTCAGCTTTACCTCTAGGAGTTCTACAAGGTTCTCACAGAGATGTTGGGGAAAAATCCCCTTATGCTTCCAGCAGGAGTCAGGAAAGAGGCACCATTTTGAAATACTCCATAGCATTCTGTTCTTCTAACAAGACATGCCCCATGAGAAACTATCTAACCAGAGCCTAACTTGCCAGGAGTTTGTCAGGGCCTAACCTACCTGCCAGAAGGAAAATACTCAACTCCAGTCATAGGACCACAGAATGCTTTTCCTCTCCCACACCTTACCACGAGGTGATGAAAGACCCACTTACCACAGTTCCTTTTATCCAGTACATTATGTTCGCCTGTCAACAAAAAAATTACAAGACATACTAAAAGGCAGAAAACACAGTTTGAAGAGACTGAATAAGCAATAGAACAGGGTTAGATATGGCAAGGATGTTGGAATGATTCAGACCAGGAATTTTTTCGAACTATGATTAATAGGCTAAGGGCGTTAATAGATAAAGTAGACAACATGTAAGAACAGAATTATCACGTAAAAAGAGATGTGGAGATTCTAAGAAAAAAACAAAAAGAAGTGCTAGAGACCAAAAACACTGAAACAGAGATGAAGCACACCTTTGAGGGACTTGTCAGTAGCCTGGAGTTG
>CM053607.1:32561258-32572329 GCA_028646535.1 Procyon lotor | reverse complement strand
TCTGATGCATCCTGATTATAGAATGGTTTAAAGGAATTTCTTAATTGTTCAAAATTTGGAAGAACCCTTTCCATAATGGAGATTGTGTCTTTTAAATAAAAAGAAACAACTTTAATTGCATACCACCTGGTTTCAGAAAAGATTTAAACCGAAAATTAGAGTAGGCAGGAATATCAGTATGTACTTGGGTCCAATTTGGGACAAGACGATTAATGCCGAATTATTACATGCTTTAAAAATCCTAAGAATCAACATTGTGAGCCACTTAAGGGGGAAAAATATGTGAAAATAGAGGGGTAAAAGTCAGTTGATCCAAAATAAAAAGTAATGAATTGGAAAATAAGCAACTAGAATGGTTCAGATTAATGTCTTCCCAAACTATTCTTCTCAACTAAATACAGATGATACCAAGAAAAAAAGGAGCTAAAAAGAAAATTAAAACCATTTGGCAGGAAGTATTTCCCTAAGCAACAAAAGAGGAGGCGTTCCTAAACTAAAAATGCTTGAGCTGTTCAAGAATGAGTAGCTTTTGGGGCAGAGAGATCAGAAGGGAGATCGCTCTTCCAAAAAGGAATGTTCCCTCACTCTGACTTGTCTGTGGCCATACACCCTTTGCTCACCGGGCTTTAGATACCTACCAGCTCTGCAAATGTCCTGGTCAGGTCAATTTTGAGATGAGGCAATCTATGTCCCGGTGACCCCAATTCCTGTTGATTTCGGTACCGTTTCTGTCTTTGAAATCCAGGAACCCCCAAATGCCAAGGTCAATTCTCTGACTTCACTCGACCCAGCAACTCTCTTCTGAAACTAAAAAACAAAATTCAAAGAAAGGTGGGTGTGGTAGACATTGGTGCTTTTCACGAATGTTTCCAGTTCTTCTCCTCTGGACATGATTAAGATTACCCTTCCCTGCCTTCCTGATGTTAGCCATAGCCATATGGTCTGCTTCCACCGATGACACGGAAATGGGAGTGACATGTATGTCTTCCTGGTGGGAGTCCTTAAGGGCTTACCAGTGATTATCCCCCATGTCGCAGTTAGTGGAGGTCCCAGCCTAGCTCCCTGAGTACACATGTGGAATAGAGGCCCCACTGGAGAGCAATGGACAAATGCCCGAGTGAGAAATGAACCTTGTTTGAAGCCACTGAGAATTGAGGGGTGTTCCATTCCACAGCATAGCACAGCCTGCATTGTTTAGAATAACTGATAATTCGGGCCACAGTAACTAAGATCCAAATATATTTCGGGGAAATATTCTGTTTTTAGGGGAACTTTTTTTTTTCTTTAGAAGAAATGGACATTTTCCAACTTACTTACTGAGGGCCCTGAGAAGTCAACCATCCCTAAAATGTGACTCACTTACTACGAATGTTGTCGGAATAAAAGTTTATGACACCGGCTGGTCTCGTGAGATATCATACACATGATTAAGCATCACATGCCTAATATATCCTGAATCTTATGTGCAATTTTAAGTCACTTGGTTTTCAGAGTGCTCTTCGGACCTTTTGTAGTAGATACTCTAGCTGCCTTCATGTAAAGAGTACCTACTTGTACTTCAGTCTGTAAGTATGAAAATAGAAAAAAGGCCGGATATTTTTACTTTAAATAGTTCAACCTGAAATTAACCAAATTCCTTTAGAAAGATAATTACCATAAATAGCTGAGGGTAAAGATATTTTAAAAATGAAGGGAATTTGGCACCACACATAGATTTATGCCACCCACGTTAAATTCCAGATTTGTTTTGCTTAGGTTCGATTTAGAATTACTTTTGTATTCCTTAAAGGCTATTTCTAAGGAATTGGCTATTCAGTCAAGAATAAGTTTGAGTATTGAATCTGTTACGATATCAAAGTGACCTTAATTTTGAACAAATATTTGGCAAGCGAGAGTCTGAGCCTGGTGAGCTGTTCATTGATTTTTATGTTTTTAAGCCATGAATTCAGAGTCAAACTGTATTTTAACATGTGCGTTTGAAACTAATGCTAACGTTTACAAACTCTGATTCAGCTCTGTCTTCTGGGAGATAATCCAACACGTACTTTTAAGCTCAATTTAATTCACAGGTAGCACGTGTTGCCTTGTACTCATCTCCACAAACTTCTTCTGGATACCAATGCAATCAATATAGAATGAAACAAATCATTCCTGAAGATAGAGAATTCATATGAAATAGCTTTTGCTCCTCAGAGATTTTTTTGTTAAGAGAGACATGATTTAGATAGGCAGCCATGATTCTGCTTTGGGCCAGGCCTGATTATCTGTGCACTTTCCAGAAAGCAACAACCCGATGACAAAGTCAGTTCCCCTGGGGCTCAGCTGACTCAAGACATCTCTATATGGATGTCCCAAGGTAATCTGTCCTCAGATGAACTCATCATCTTCCTTTTAAAACTGTAGTTTTATAGTCCCCTTCGGCCCCCCCTTTTTTTCTTTTCCTCTCACATCGGGGAATTCTCAGGTTTCAGTGTTTCGCCCTTGCCTCTCGTCCTCCCCTTGCCCTGTGCTGCCTGGCCCTTGCCTCCCTAAAGGTCTTCCTGCGTCCAGTATCTCCCCTTTCCAGCTCCTGTTTCTGCTGCCACCAAACTAATCTCTGTAGAACACAAGTCGGATTGTGCTACTCTCATCTCAGAAATGTTGTGATTTCTGTGCTTTCATTTGCCTCTAAAGACTCGCTCTACTTTTCTCCCCCTGTGGCTCTCCAAGGGCCAACCTGGATAGACAAGGTCAGCGAACTCCCCTGGCTTTTGGATAATGGTACCGTTTTGAAAATGCGGAACCCTGGAGGAGGACAGTGAGGTCAGGGGGATGGATTTCCTGGCTCCCTCCTTGTTCACTGACATAAGGCAGCCGCATCCCTCAAACCTTCCCCACATACCTGAGTCTGACTGTGCCACATACTCTATCCTTCTTCGATCCCTGCTTTTGTTTTTATTTTCTTCCCCTGTTAGTCTGAAGTTCTCTTCATTATCTTTACTGCAATCATTTTCATTTCATCCTGCATTGTCAGCCTTTGCATCGGGTATATCCATCAGGAGGCTCGCAGGACCGCAAGATGAAGGAAGCCAAGAGCCTTGCATTACCGCTTAGAGATAGATTCACTCACTGATCAGGAATGCCCCTTACAGACATCACATGAATGAGAAATAAAGCGCTGCCACTAAGATGTGGGCATTTATCTGCTTCAATTACTAACATTACCTTAATTAAGTATAATCATTTTTAAAAAATAAAAAAAATTCTGTTCCTCAATGAGATTCCCAAGTGAGTCAATAAAGTAAGTCATTAACATAGAGGAGCAAGAGCCATGAGTACTAGCAGCTGAAGGAGTTGCCAACTCTCTTTCCTGGGTAAAGAGAGAAAATACAGGGGGAGGGTATGTGCTATAGTAAGTGCTGTGAAATGTGTAAGCCTGACGATTCACAGACATGTACCCTGGGGCAAATAATACATTATATGTTAATAAAAAAAAAAAAAAAAGAAAATACAGGAGCCCTGGTGTTTCTGGACTTGTTCAAGTCATTTGAAAAAATTTCACGTATTCTTTTGCTTAACAGGGAAAATTATTCACAAAAGAAAAATGGAAGGAAGTGGATTATTTCTTACTCAAAAGGTGTTGGTTAATAATAGATTAGAATTAACCCAAAGGAGGTTTTTTTTAGTGGTAGGCAGGCTTGGTTCTTTATCATAACGGTGTGAACATTTTTATTAGTGAGGTAGATAAAGCTATAGAGAGCTTGGGCTTGTTGTTGTTGTTTTTTAATTTGCTCACATTAAAAAATAGCCTGCTGAATCAAATAAGCCAGGCAGAGAAGGACAAATATTTCATGGTGTCCCTTATATGTTGAATCTGGGGGGGGAAAAAGGGCAAACTCATGGAAACAGAGTAGAATTGTGGTTGTCGGAGGCAGCAGGGTGGAGAAATAGGGAGGGCTTGGTGAAAGGACGCCCACTTCCAGTTATAAGTAAGTTCTGAGGCTCTAATGTAAATGCGATGATTACAATTAATAATGTTGCAATGTCTGATTGAGATTTGCTAAGAGAAAAGAACTTAAGTTTTCTCACAAACACACCCAAAAATGTGTGAGGTGGTAGATGTGTTAACTGCTTGGTGGAGATGTATACAGATATCATATCATCACATTGTACACTTTGGATATATTGCAACTTTGCTCATTATACCTCAGTAAAGCTAGGGGAAAAAAAACAACAGCCTGAATCTAGCAGATAAAATTTCATAAGATAAGTGGAATTTCTGACATTTGGACAAATGCACACAAAGACGCACACACACAAAATACAAGGCTAAAGAATAAGGAAGCCATGAGTCAGTTGAGTCGGCACCTTATTAAATAAACCGTGGTTCCTAGAGGTTAGGAAACTTGCCAAAGCTGGTAGCGGGCAGTTGACTCTGGAATCAGACCAAATAGAGTCCCTTCTCTTCCGCACTTGCCAGGATATACAGAGGTACTTCTGTGCTGGGCAGCATACTTTGAGGAGCAGGGAAGTAAAGCTTCTTAGTGGAGAAGGACCAAGACAACTTTGGATCTGAAATCCCCATTTCGCAGAAATGTTTGAAAGACTAGCACACAGGGACCCTGGAGGCAAGAAGACTCAGAGAACTTGGTCCCCACCTTCCGGTATTCCGAGGGTTGCCAAGAGGAAGAGGAGTTCGAATAATTCTGTGCTGCCTCTCGTCTCCCACGCTGGATTTCTTGGGGCAATAGGGAGAAGCTACAGGTGATTAATTTCAACTCAATATCAAGAAAGGCTTTCTGTCAGAGTTGTCCAGAGACAGAGAGGCTGGGCCTGTGCAAACAGAGAATCTCTCTGGGCAGTTGACTTCAGGTCATTCTTCAAGGCCCTTTCCGGATCCTGAGAGCCTTTAGTTCTTGCTCACTGTGCTGAACTTGGGTAACGTGGGAAACATGCAGGCCAGCTGACAGACACTCCATGTCCTTTATGTGGTGACTCTGTTGGCTTTGCCAAGAGATAACGTAGGAGGCAAATAAAATACCCTCTTAGAGATCAACATTTGCGTTTGTAGAAGGAATGAAAGAATCTACGAACCATGCATTTATTATTGAACAATTTCTGTGAGCCAGGGACCATGACTGCACACCACACCCTCTACCTCCCTCCTATCTGTACCTTTCTTCTCTTCTGTTATTACCTTTCTTAACTTCGGTTATTTCCTTTGGGAAATGATCATTCCAGTTAAGAAAAAAAAAAAAATACTGTTTTTGTTTTCTGTTTCTCTTCCAGAAGTTTGAACTAAACCTCACCAGTCAGTCTTCATGCTTTCTTATGACTGGTGTTGACAGGAATAATAGATTAATTTTTGTCACCCTCCAGAGAAGAGCTGGAAGAAAATTAAAATGGGGAGGGCTGCCGAGGAAGGTTTTTCTTTGTTGAACTCAGGGTCCGGAATTAGGCAGGGAGGGCAGGCCGACAGAAAACAGAACAAAGGGGAAAAGAGCAATCACATCTTTAGTTGGGGTTTGGATGAAGGTGCTGCTAGGAAACTTCTGAGAGTGAAAATAGCGTCTGGACACACACACACACATTTAATAATCACCAGGAACACTGGACTTTGGACAGAACGTGCACATTGTAGAAAAAGTAGACTAGTGGTTTTCAAGTGCCCATTTGTCCAAAATAGATCAACAGAACCATTGTGGCTGAATGGGGTCTCTAGAGCACCTCTGGAAAACCCTAGGGATCTTTGGACACGGTTTGAAAACCACGACACTAAGTAAGTCCAGATGAGTATAGGGTAAATCCCACCCAACGGATGACAGGTCTCGAGTTCATTTATTACTTAGCAGAGTTCTCTTATAGGCTCTCTGGGTACAGCACAGGCTGATGTGAAAGATGTTCCGTGGTTACCGGCTCTGTCTTCTCAGTTTCATGGACAGCACTCCAGTCCTTGTCTTCATTATTGCCGATACCCACTCTGCCTCTCCCCACCTCTGGTCTCTGCCACCTTTGGTGCACAATGAATATAGGAAAAGAAGAATTGTTTTCCTAAAGCATTTTTGGCCATTATCTTACTCAAGAATCTAGAGCGGTTCTTTATTGTGACTACCTTATTCAAGCTTCTACCCATCCCCACCCTCGTCCTCATGCAATCTCTGTCGCAACCCAACGTCTTCTCTTACCTTCAGGCCTTCACATAGGCTGTTCCTGCCTGGAACACTCAGCTCACCCTTATGCATGGTTTCCTTTGGAAAGTCTTGGGACGTGGGGGCCCCTCATGTGTACTCCCACAGCACGCCATGGCTTCTCTATCAAAAGCAACTTAATTAAGTGTTTTTAGGGCTACTTATTAATCCATATTTCCCACTAAACTGAACAACAGGAAAACAATGTGATACCTTGGTTACTCTTGTACCCCCATATTCCTGGCAGTGTAAGTTTTGCTGAGTGAATGAGTGAATTCAACATAAATATTTGTTGAACGAGTGAATTAAAAAATGAGTAAATGGTGCCTAATAGAAGAGTGGAGGGATTGTGCACAGCCGCATGGTCCTTCGTGCCACCCCTGGAGGTGGCCCTTCGTGCTAACTGAAGGTGGTCCTTTGGTTGTGATCCCCACAACTTGGCGGTCCCTCGTAGTCTGTGTGGGATACTGGTAACAAAATGTACGGACTGGGTCATTTATAAACAACAGAAATGTATTTCTCACAGTCCTGGAGGCTGGCGGTCTGAGACGAGGGCATCCGCCTGGCCAGATGAGGGCCCTCTTCTGGGTCACAGACTTCTCACTTTTTCTTCACTCGGTGGAAGGGGCTAGGGAACTCTCTGGAACCTCTTGTATAAAATGTTGAGCCCATTCAAAAATCTCTTGTGACCTAAACACCTCTTGAAGACCCCATCTCCTCATACCATCGTCATCAGGAGGTGGTGTTTCAACATATTCAAACTACAGCACCTGCCAAGTGAATATTACTTTTCTTGCTTCCTAAATAGGAAAGCACAGCAGGGAGCATGAGGCTTTTGGAAAGGAGGCCCCCTGAGTGAGGAGGGGGAGGCAGTTGGCCATCTGTGGGGACGAGAGAAGGAATTCAGGAGGCAAGTTCCCAGGCAGCTATCGGTGTGGATGAGACAAACCGTAGAGGAAATGGAAAAATGACTTTTGTCCTCCTGCTGGTGGCCCCTGGGATGTCTCTGCGGGGAGAGGGGGGAGGAGCTATTCAGTCTCGTGTTGTTACCTGGAACCTCCCTGCTTTGCTCTTGAAGAAATCAAGGGCCTGAGAAGCCGGGGGCCTTGCCAAGAATCTCAAAAATAGTGGCAGAGCCAGGCCTAGAAGCTGATTCTTGGAGCAGCACTCTCTGTCACCCGTTACTTCCTCCCCGCTGCTGTCTGAGAGCCTTTAGTTCCGATTTGCTAACTCAAAGTTATGTGTACAATGCTTCCTGCCCAGGGCTCACGGCCGTAATGACAGCCTTTGATGCTGTAAACCAAGAGGCCGAGGCTGGGCTTTTCCTCCCGGCCAGCAATTCCAAAAGAGCAAACCTGTTCTAGTGGGGAAGGGAGCTGGGGGAGAGGGAGCAAAAGCCAGGGCAAGCAAAACCAGGGGAAACTGCAAGAAATCCATCCCCACACATGTCCTTTCGTTCCTGGGACTTCAGTGACAACTTCACTTTTTTATTTTGAGACTCAACAGAAAAATGTGGCCTGGATTGGGGGGTGGGGGAGGGCTGCCCATGAAGGCACGTAAAAACATTGGATATTCATTAGATTCCTACAGTAAAGGCTGAAAGACCCCCACCTACTCCAAGCCCCCCCTCACCACCTCATCCCGTGCCTTCGTTTCTGTAGCAGGGGGCTGTGGGAGCCTCCAAATACCAACTTTTCTGAGCTTCGAGTCAAGTGGCGACGTCCCTGCAGAGGGCGCCTCCAAAGTGTTCCCTTGCCAAGACCCCGATTTGAAAAATGGATGCATCAGTTTCTTCGTTTATTGCATGCTAAGAGATACGCGTTCATCCTTGGCATTCTCTCTGAGCTACTTCTCACTTTGCAGGGTTTCATAAGTTCTGACGGAGCGAGGGCTACTTGCCACCAAGAAGAGCCCCGTTTCCGCCCGTGGAGATCATGGCTCAGGTTTCCTCGAGGGCCTCAACTCTTAAAGTGGTAACTGGCTGTGAATGAGGAGGAGAAGGTAATAGTAACGGAAGTGGCAGTGGCCTTAAATGAGCCCTGGACATACAGGAGCACCTGGGTTCTCTTCCCTCACTTCTTTGGCCCCTTCATTTATTCATTCGAACAATATTCGCTCGGGGATCAGGCAGGTCGCTGTCTAGCAGGAGAGATGTTAAAAAAAGGTGATTCGGTGTTGCACAACGTACAATGCTCATAACTCCCGCAACAGAAAGGATGGCGCCATCCGGGCGAACAGGGAAGGAAGTCTATTGGCTCACATGATTGAAAACTCCCAGAGGGGGTTTGCTTTAGCAAGCTCCCTCTCCGTGGCTCCATCCCCGGGCTCCCTTTCCATCTCCCCCCCTCACCCCCCGCCCCGACTTTATCTTCTGGGACACTGGCTGCCCTCCTTCAAAGTCTGAAGGGGACCAGAGCCACACGCTTCCTTGCTCAGAGCCAGCCAAAAAAGAGAGAGTGTTTTCGCCCCGGCACTTGTGGAAAGGGTCCTGGGACTCAGTCTGATTCAGGGGTGGCACTCGGGGCCTAAGCTGAGCAAATCTGTCACACGATCAGAAGATGGCCACGTGCTCCACTCAGGAGACAGGTGTGGACAGCACAGGAATCCTCAAACGGAACTGAGAGTGGGGACAAGGAAGAGAGACGGGCCAAGGAATGTCCATTTCAGAGAAGGGGCTTAGGCGGCGTGCTAACAGGGCAGGGAGAGGTCTTCCTCTGCCTGGGCAAGCCCGGGGGGTTGGGGGAGAGGTGTTCCACAGGAACGAACGGTGCCAAGGGAAGGCATTTGAATTGATCAACCTCTGGAATGCATTCCCAGTATGCGAAAGCCGGAAGCTTCCCTTAGTGAAAAAATGCTGGATGGATGGAACTAATGTCCAAAGATAAAAAATCCAGGAGCAAACTTTATGCTAGGACTCAAGAAGCTGTGTATTGGGAGCTCGTATCTGTGTCTTAAATGCTCAGAAAAGAAGATGAACGTATTTGAATGGGCCTGAAGAGAGCTGTTCACAAGAAGGTCTGGTTCCAAGGATTGCCTAATACTCAACCGTCTCATCGAGATGAGGCCAGGCTCCATGTCTACGAATCTGGCCTTGAGTCAGCTCCACCCCTCACTCGGGGTGGCTGCGGGCAAGTCACTTAACCTTACCGTTTAACCTCTTCATCTTTAAAATTTGGACAACAGCACTTCCCTTCCCGAGCAATTATAAAAAGCAGAAATAATACCTCAAAGTGCCCGCATGAAGCGCTCCCGTTAAGCAACCGGGACTCTTGTGACTCAAATGGAGCCTCCTCTCCGGGATGACGCAAGGCCAGAAGAGGAATGTGCACTTTCTGGAAGAGGCTGGCTTTAGACAGGATCGAAGCGCAGCCAGAAACACTTGAAGGGAATCATATGAGGGACGTGCTGATGCCACTGCCGTCCCCACTCAGGTTCCAGCCGTGGTCCCCCTCCCCCCACCCCAAGTTCACATACATGGGCATTCCCAACAGATCCCGAATCTCGGAAAGGCTTTAGTCTAGGGGAAGGAAGTCTGTCACACAAGCTCGGTTCAAGTTAATAGACTCAGTTAGAGGGGAGAGGGGTGATAAACCTTTGTTTGTCTGAACTCAGGATGTTTCTGGTCTTGCCCCCAGTGGGGCAAGAAGAGAGAGACAGGAGGAAACAAGAGCACGACCACGACCGCGCCGGGATCCCTAGTGAGCAGCGTCTGCTTGGAAAGCACGAGAGGAAGCTATGGTGACTTCCTGCGGGAGTTGGGATGAGAATGGCTGGGAGCCCAAAACGGCCAGAGCATGTGCCGAGACCCTCTGAGCCCAATCCGGACAGAAGAAGAACGGGAGGGAGGCATGACAGTATGTGGATGGGAGAGAGAGACAGAAATCTGTGCCAACAGCTGCAGCAGCAGGGGACACGTTTCCTGGCTTTGCAGCATGGTGGTAGCAGCTCGGTGGCATGGATGTCCTCAGTGGAAATGAATGCATCACGCCCCAACACACACATGGCCACGAGGAGCCAGCTGAGTGCAGAGGTCACCCGGCAGCTGAGAGGACCGCGTGGGGGAGCACACACGGCCTGCCCTGGGGATGCCCGTGAGCATCTGGGGGTGGGGGGGCCGGCATTCTGCAGCGCTGACGAGGGGCAGAGTCAGACAAACGTTTGGCGTTACTCTACTTGTGCCCGGAAGTGACAGGGCCAAAGAAATGGGAATGACACTACTCCAGCTCTCCCCACCCCCACGCCCAGCGCTACACAGTCACTTCAGTGCCCTCTGAAATCACCAGGAGCATCTACATTTTATTGTGCCTTCAAGAAACCATGATTCAATGTTGTCACAGCTTTGCCTTTTGCCAGAGATAATTAAAAATGTTTTCATCTATACCATAAAGCTTGCTATAATGACAATTTTTATTAAGCTTTCAAACCTTATGTAAACGATCCTCCTAATTACTTTCTCGTAATACGCAAGGAATCTTTGTCTGTTGCGATGAACTAGCATGCATCTTTCCTTCCTTCTCTTTCTTTCTTTCTTTTTTTTTTTTTTTTAAGATTTTATTATTTGACAGAGAGAAACACAGCGAGAGAAGGAACACAAGCAGAGGGAATGGTAGCGGGAGAAGCAGGCTTCCCGCAGAGCAGGGAGCCCGATGCGGGGCTGGATCCCAGGACCCTGGGATCATGACCTGAGCAGAAGGCAGACGCTTAACGACTGAGCCACCCAGGTGCCCCTCTTTCTTTTTTTTTAATGAGAGCTAAATAATTTATTATATTTTTCTTTTGCCTTGGCCACTAAGACAGTAAGAGTGAGATGTGGTGCCCAATTGAAGGAACTTGGGTGTAGATAAATTTTATGGTGAAACTCCTCCCACTGCTCTGGTCTTCAACTTGGCTCATGTTTTTTTTTT
>CM053607.1:32549266-32561158 GCA_028646535.1 Procyon lotor | reverse complement strand
ATGAGAGCTAAATAATTTATTATATTTTTCTTTTGCCTTGGCCACTAAGACAGTAAGAGTGAGATGTGGTGCCCAATTGAAGGAACTTGGGTGTAGATAAATTTTATGGTGAAACTCCTCCCACTGCTCTGGTCTTCAACTTGGCTCATGTTTTTTTTTTGGGTGTTTCGGTTATCAATGTCATTTTTATTATTCTTTGTTGGTGTGTCTTTCTGGTCATTCGCCTAAAGTATTTGTTGGAAGTAACTGGAATTTACTTTTAAAATGTTTAATTGTTGAGAAAGTGTGTAAAAATGTCATCTTTCCCAGGACAGAGAACTCTTTCTTTTAAACCTCCTATCATTTTGCTTTTAGGCACTAAGAGTTGAAAATAATGCTGCCTTTTCTTCAACATATTTTCATCTGAGGCAATTCTTTGTTCTGCCAGACAGATTTATTTTCTTTATCAGACAAAAATGTGAGCAAAAGAAAATGATCTCATTGCATATGATTCCTGACACAATACCCAGGACTACAGACTGCAATAAAATTTGGTTTTACAAATGACTTAAAAAACCTTTTGGTTTTGAACACCTGTTCAAAGAAACCCTGTTTGAAAGCATCTACTGTTAATTCCTTAGTGTCAGTACACACATGCTCTTGTCCTGATCTTTATGTTCATATTGAATAGTGAAGAGCTGGTACTCGGGTTCCTGTCCCTGCTTTTATTAAAAAAAAAAAAAAAAAGCCATATTAAATGATAAGACTTACTTATTAGCATCTGTAAGTTTGTACTTATAGAAATGGACACACAAATCTGAACACACTCATAGAACCACAACCAACATCAAGAAATAAAATTTACCAGCCCACCCCGGGGGTGACCTCTTGCCCTTCCCCAGGCCCTACACACCCCCAGAAAGTAAGCCTAACCCTGTTCTCTCACACCAGTGATTATTGTTTTGCTTGTTTTTTTTTTTTTTTAAGATTTTATTAATTTATTTGAGAGAGAGAGATCACAAGTAGGCAGAGAGAGAGGGGGAAGCAGGCTCCCCGCTGAGCAGAGAGCCCAATGTGGGGCTCGATCCCCGGACCCTGAGATCATGACCTGAGCTGAAGGCAGAGGTTTAACCCACTGAGCCACCAAGGTGCCCCATGTTTTGCTTGTTTTTAAAGTCTATATGCATATGATCATTCTGTATATACTTTTCTGAGTACTTTTCATGAGATTCAGCCTTGTTACCACACAGAGAAATTATTTTTATTGGTCTGTACCAGTCTTTCCTTATGTAAAATACCACAAGTCATATATCCATTCTACTGTTGATTCCCACTTGGGTTGTTTAAAGTTTCTGGCTTCGCTAGATAATACTGCTATGAATATTCTTAAATAATGTTTCTTAGTGAACACGTGTATGGATTTCTTTTGCGGATATACCTAGTTGTTCTGGGTCATACATTTTGTGTATGATCAACTTGAGTAGATACTAGAAACCATATTTCTAGTAGATTCCAGGAAGTGATTGTGCAGATTTGTATCCTTATTAGCGGTATATGAGAGCTATATGAGAGGTATATGAGAGGTATATGAGAGCTCCAGTAGCTCCACATCACTTATTGTCATCAGTCTCTGAAATGTTAGACATTCTGGTCTTAACTAGTGAAGTTGAACTCTTATCTTGTGTTTATTGGCCATTTGTGTATGCTTATTTTATGAAGTGCTGTTAAGTCTTTTGTCCATTCTTTTGGCTTACGACAACGTCATGAGGATACTCTCCTAAGTTTTCTTTAGAAGCTTTATTTACTCACCCATTTTTGTGTTTAGGCTGATAGTCCATATCAAATTGTGTATGGGGTACAGGTTAAGATTTATTTTTTCCATGTCCATGTACAATTGACCCAGCATCATTTATTACAGACTCTCCTTTTGTCACTGCACTGTGGTGTTACTTTTGTTATAAAATCAACTGTTCATAGATGTGTGGATTTGTTTCTGTACTTTTTCTTTAAAGATATATTTATTTATTTGAGAGAGAGGGAATGAGAGAGAGGTGGGGGGAGTGAGAGGGAGAAGAAGAGGGAAAGAATCTCAAGCAGACTTCCCACTGAGCACAGAGTCCAACACAGAACTCAATCCCACAACCTGGACATGACCTGAGCCAAAATCAAGAGGAGCTACCCAAGTGCCCCTTTTTTTGTGTGCTTTTTAATATGACCCATTGTTTTCTGTGTCTTCTGTTCATCAACTGTTATGATTTTGAGCTGGAACATTGGCCTGTAACTGATACTCTGGAATGCCTGACTGTAGGTTGCCCTGTGGCCTTGGCATAAAGTTCTGAAACAGCGAAAACAATTACTGCAGAAAATCCAGTCTGAATATTACAAGCAGAAAGAATAGTGAAGATTATTTAATCCAGTCTCCTTTACTATCTGATTCTCTCCATGAGAAATTACTGTTCCTGATGGGTGGCTTTCTCCACACAGCCCTCTTCTTCTTGATACCAATGACTACTTGTTTCTTTTGTCCTAGTCTGGGATATCAACAGTATCCCACTGTTCCTAGCCACAGGACATTTGGCTAGCCACATGACCAGAGGCACCCATGTTCCAGACAGAAAAAATGGGAGATAAGACCCAAAAAGGGCCAAAGGGGGCACATGCCATCCATCTCTCCAGGGAGGTTCCTAGAATCTGCTCACATTTCACCGGCCAGAACTTGCTTGCTTGGCTACAGTAAGCTGTAAAACTGAGGAATGTTCTCGAAAGCCAAAGACCAACCTGAAATCATTACAAGCTCAGAATATTACAGGGGATAGTGAGCAGTTTCTACCAGTCAAGTCATTAAACATGCATTCAGTGTCACTCTGGACCATTTCTCTGTTCTTAGATACAGAAATGAAGACTGCGTGGCCCTGGTCTAGCCCAATGCAGGAAAGAGTTGCTGTCCTCCGACATAACCACGTTGGTCCCTGTGTTAGGCATTAGGGACTCAAGAGTGGACAAGACAATGTCCTTGCCTTCAGACCAGTGACCGTGAAGATGTACCTCTGTTATAGCTCTTGGTCAATACCAGTTACCCAGGGACGATGTGGTGGGAAGTAGAAGAGGAGAACTGTTCTCTGAAGGTAGACACAAGTTTACCAAGTGGATGAGGAGGAGACAAACTTTCTAGGCTCAGAAGCGGCATGAGAAAGACACAGGACATGAAAGCACAGTGTTTTTAGGGAGCAGCAAAGATTCCTGGGAGCCTAAGAACATAACCTGCATGGCAGAGAGTGGGTAAATAATGAGGCTGGATGAGACCACAGTGGCCCAGCAAGGCAGGACCCTGTGTGTCAAGCAAAGGCATTTGATGAATCCCTCCACTCACTCCACCTGCCAATCCCTTCTGCTGTATATGCCATAGAAGGCTCCTAATAAGTCACGAATGAATGACAATATCATATCAGAGAGGACATCAAGCTCAGGCCCAAGTTACATCCCTCAGGAAATTTACTAGAGATCTGAATCTTGGAATTTCAGCCTCCTTCTTGGCTTGAACAATCTGATGGAATTCTAGAAAAAGTTGGTTGGGCTGACTTAGTCCCAAGCTTGGGTAGAAAGGCAAGCAGGAGTGAGGAGGGGATCAGAGGACACTCGCTCCCACTCAGTGTTTAGAATGGCTCTGAATGGTTTGTTCTGCAGTAAAAATAAGCATTTAAAATGAAAATAGTATGTTCTCCCTCTTCTGCCAGATATGTCCTGAAAAAGAAGAGGAGGGGAAAGAATGGGTATAAAGAAAGCATTGCACATTACGTGAGCAGCTACTGTGTGCTAGACACTCTCCTATTCTATTCTATTCTATTCTATTCTATTCTATTCTATTCTATTCTATTCCATTCCATTCCATTCCATTCCATTCCATTCCATTCCATTCCATTCCATTTTTACAGTGTTCCAAGATTCATTGTTTATGCACCATATCCAGTGCTCCATGCAATACATGCTCTCCTTAATACCTACCACCAGGCTCACCCAATCCTCTACCCCCCTCCCCTCCAAAACCCTCAGTTTGTTTCTCAGAGTCCACAGTCTCTGGTGCTTCATCTCCCTCACCAATTTCCCCCAATTCACTTTTCCCTTCCTTCTTCTAATGCCCTCCATGTTTTTCCTTATGCTCCACACGTAAGTGAAACCATACGATAATTGACTCTCTCTGCTTGACTTATATTTCACTCCGCATAATCTCTTCCAGTCCTGTTCATGTTGATACAAAAGTTGGGTATTCATCCTTTCTGGTGGAGGCATAATATTCCATTGTATATATGAACCATATCTTCTGTATCCATTCACCTAGACACTCTTCTAAGGTGCTGGGGCCATTGTGGCGAGCACAACAGAGCCCTGGCTGTCCCTACAACGTTCACGTGCTAACAGAAGGAAGAAACTGTGTGTGTGTGTGTGTGTGTGTGTGTGTGTGTGTCGAGGGCTGACTTTCAATAGATCGCAGCAAGGGAGCTGCTCTGCTACGTATGAAACCCCGACCAGGAAGAAACTTTTTAATGTGCTTAGTATCTAAAGTAGTAATATCAAGTACTGATAAATGCCAAGAAGAAGATAATACAGTAAAGTGACTGAAGACTAGTGAGGGTCTGAAGTTCTTTCTAATAAGTGATATTTGAGTTAAGACCTTGTATTAGTTTCCTATTGCTGTAGTAACAAATTACCAGAAATTCACTGACTTAAAATAATGAGCAAATTTATTACCTCACTGTTCTGAAGGTCAGAAGTCCAACACAGGTAAAAATCAAGTCATCAACAGGTTTCTAGGAAGAACCTATTTCCTTGTCTTTTCCAGATTTTAGATGCTGCCTACATTCCTTAACCGTGGCCCTCTTCCCCTGATTACAAAGTCAGTACCTTCAAATCTCTGATTCTGATGGTCACTCTCTTATTTCTTTCCTTCACCTATAAAGACTCTTCTGATTACATGGAACCCACCCAAATAATGCAGGATAATATTCTCATCTCAAGAGCCTTACCCACATCTACAAAGTTTCTCATGCCACATAAGGTAACAGACTCACAAGTTTCAAAGACTAGGGTGTGGCCATCATTGAAGGACATTATTCAGTCTATCATAGATCTAAACGGTGAAACAAGGACAGCCTTGGGAACAAAGAGCAGATCTTGAGAGAGAGCATTACAAGCAGAAGGAAGCGCAAATGCAAAGGCTCTGGGGTAGGAATAAACATAGCTCATTAAGGGACAGAAATATGGAAATAAGGCCACATCTCCAGAGTCTCGTTCTCTCTGTTGTACTTTGGAAAAGAGGGCTATCCTAAGGATCTGTCACATTTGAGAAATCAGACAGAGCAGAGCAAATCATTGCGAATCAGAAAACACAACTGATAAATACAGGCATATTGATAGACTCTTTGCAGCCTATCCCTGACACTTGGCCAAATTTTTCAAAATCTTATATTCTATTTTAACTCCCCCCCACACACAAATTAAGTGCTATTTTTAACCTTTGAAATCTTTCACTGGAAATACACATCTTTTGATTTGATGTTAGAACCCATCGGCATTGATTTTTATTTATTTTTTTACTTAAATCCAATTAGCCACGGTTCAGCACATCATTGGTTTTTGATATAATCAGTGATCGTCAGTTCAGTAGAGCACCCAGTGCTTGTCACATCACGCAGCACTGATGTTTAAAACACGCCCCCATTTCTTATTCTCCCCCAGCAGATAAAATCTACAGCTGGAGGAAGGTGGAATATCAAGAAGGAAATGGTTAATATTTAAGAGAAGGTTTAGAACATCCAGAAAACAGATGTTTCTTTTTCCACATGAATATGCAGTTTTTAAAACAATAAAAGCATACAATTTAAATAGTGAAGTAAAATAAATCACACTGCTATCTACAAGTCTCACAGATTACATGTTTTTAGTATCTCAGCCCAGCAGGACAGTTCAGGAGAAGGTCAACCCTTAACCTCCACAAAATTCGCTTCTTATTGTTGGCTATCCCAACCATGAAGACTACAAAATTCTTTCCCTCAAATCCAAAATCTTTTTTCATCTGTGAATCTCTCCAGTTTGAGCAAACCTACATACCTACTGAAACGCTATGGTGCACATTCGAACAATAACCCCCACCATCATCGGGATGGTGGTTACACGTGCTGGTATTACGACGTGAGCAAGGTACAACGGATAGCGTGGGGACCCCCAGAAGCCTCAGCTGTACCCCGCAAAGTCCTGTCATTTCCTGGTGGCTCTGTGGATGGTGTAAAGGACTGGAAGGGGTCAGCCAGCACAGAAGGACATTCAGATAACAGAGAAGCAATTAATGCAAGTGATGGGCTGCCAGGGTCCACTCACATAGGACAAGCCCAGCACTCCTGGCCTCCTCTTCTCTATGAAGGGGAAACTCACTACTCTGTTTTCTCTTTATTTTCTTTGCCTGTTCATTTTAATATTCCCAATACCTTCAGCATAAAATCTTTTTAACCATGACTGGTAAAAGACATCATCAGTCCCAATGTCTTTTTCCCAAAACCACAACTTTTCACTACTTCTCTGGTCTTTTTAGAATTGGCTTTCCATGTTCATAAGAAAGTGTAGTATTGCATCAGAGCATAATAAATCATATCATATCTGTTTCCCCTCGTGAATGACTTATACTATCCACATTGTCAGACAATTTGCGTTTTTCGTGTTGCTCAGTACCCTGGGCAAACGCCCATTTCAAAGTGCCCCATGCAGAATCACAGACCTCATGGTTTCTCTGTGGTTCGCTGCTTGTGTCTGAAGAAGAAAGTAACTGAATCGTGTCCAGATCGTGGTTTTCAAAAGAAAGGAATCCATTGTGTATGTCATTGACTTCATCCCAATGTATGACTTGGCTTTGGCACTGAGTATATTATTTTCCTTATCACCTCATCTGAGATCATTAAAAGACTTTCCTGTGTCATCTTCATTCCTCCTATGGTTCGTAAACAGAGCTCAAAAGGCTTTCAAAGTTGTCATTTCAACAAATATCCATACTGACAGCCTCATTCAAGTAATTTCTCTAAGAAGACATTATAAAGTGAGATCTAACTTGGATCGATTACCATAAATTATGAAACAAAGAGGTCATCATGCTTGTAAATTTACCAGAGACTTGGAAAAAATTAGTATGACTATTTTTTCGTAAATCTTATAAGGCAATAATTTGCTTTTAGGGCCATGTGAAAACAGAGTGAATTCTGCATGTATGTGACAATCCCCTCTTCATAGAGGTACAAAAATGCTTTCAAATAAGGGATTAAATTAAGATTTCATCAAAACCACACAAAATGTGGTTTCGAAAAGTGATGGATCTAAGTTAATGTCAAGAAGAAAAAAGAGAGAGAGAGAGAGAGAACTTTCCCCTTCTCTCAAGAGCAAACCAGGCTTCTGTCCGCCCCACGTGTTCTGAGAGGACAGCACAACTCTCCGCGGAAGACACATCCCCAAGAGCCCAGAACAGCGGAGCTTACATCAGTTTGTTTTGTCAGATTCTGGCCTTGGAATCTTTTTATAACCAAATAAATAAGTCTCTGTCTTGGGATATGTCACACCCTCCTACACAAGAAAAATGTAACCTCCAACAACCTTTTTTTCTTGCCAGCCCCACCTAAGCAAGGCATTTTCTATGCTATATGATATGTGGGCTTTATTATCAAGCAGACTTATTTTGTTATATTTTGTTTTGTATCAGCTTTATTGAGATATAATTCATATACCATACAATTCACCCATACTTATGGTTTAATTCAAGCTTCTCGACCTCACTGGGCCTTAGTCTTTTTATCTGTAACGTGGGAATAAGAGGAAGACCCCACTGATTTGTTCTGCAAATCAAATGTATTTCCACAGTCAGTGGAAATCCCCATTTTGTTGATTTATGGTAATTTTAGGTATGGAATTTAGCTCAGTTCAGTATCTTATCACTTCTTCTGATTAAAAACTGGCACCATGAAAGAATCTGTCCCTCCCCCACCACAGGCTAGATAGACCTGGGGTCACTGAGGGGCCATGTGACATCATGGCTGTGTTGCCCCCCCCACTGGTGCTGCTGCTGTGGAGACATCTCTCTTCTCCTGGGATGGGTGGTGCAAGGAGATGGGGATTTCAGGATTTTGGTGGACTCCTCTGTCATCTGGGGCCCCGGAAGCCTCTTGCTGTTACGTCTGCTGGCCTCCACACGTTTGGTGGAGCAGCGGCTGCTGTGGAGCTTCATTTCTCAAGAGGCCCTGAGGAGGAAAAATGGAACAGTCCATGCAGGTGGGTATGTCTAGTGAGTCACGATAGCATGTGGTATTACACATCAGTCTATCTCCCTGTGAATCTAACTTACGTCATCACCACACACACACACTCTCTCTCTCTCTCTCTCTCTCCTCCATTTCTTTCTCTGGGTGCAGGTTTTGACTTATTTTTCTCTCTTGGATGACAAAATCTGAAGGGTTTCATAATTTAAGGTACCAACTCTGTCTTTGCTTCTTGCTTCCCTTCTTTGCTCTGTGACATCCTGTATAGGGAGTGCTGTCCTGTGCCCCTCCCAATGTACATGTTGAAGTCGTAGCCCCCGGGGGAGAATGGGGCCTTATTTAGGAATAGGGTCTTTGCAGATGTAATTAGTTGAGATGAGGTAACAAGTGTGGGCCCCTAACCCAGCATTACTTCTTGTCCTTTAAAAGGGGGAAATTTGGACACAAAACACACAGGGAGATAAAGGCAAGATTAGAGATAGTTCTACAAGCCCAGGAACACCAAAGATTGTCAGAAAACCACCAGAAGCTAGGAGAGAACCCTCTAACAGATTCTCCCTCAGAGCCCTCAGAAGTCATCAAGGTTACCAACTCTATGACCTTGGATTTCTAGCTTCTAGAACTGTCGGACAATACATGTCTGATATGTAAGCCCCCTGTTTGTGGTACTTTGTTACAGAGGCCCTAGGAACCTCATACACAGGACATAGTGTGTTGTCTTTCCAGTCCACCATCGTTCTGAGAAATCTCCCTCCCTCCCCACCTACCACGGGAGCAGCCTTTTGAAGAACATGATCCCGACCCTGGCCAGAGTTCATTAGAAACTCGCACTTGAAACTAGGAAATTAAGTCTCCAGTGATGAAAGCCAAAAAATAAAACTAGACAGCTGCCAACAACCGTGTTTTCCACAACAACAACAAAAAGCCAGTCTGCCACAAGACGACACGGGCACCCAGGGAAGCAGAGGCGAGGCCGGGAGAGAGCTGGCGGCCTTCCAGCCCTGGCTCCACCGGTGCCCGAAGCCCCAGCTCTAATGTGACCTGGCTGTGACTTGAGGTCCATGAGACTGGAGCAACCATCCACTGAATTCCCTTTTGCTCAGGCTGATGTATCCAAGGTTTGCGGCACTTGCAACTCAGACTTCTAGATAATATAATCTCCAAAACTTACACACTCTTATTTTAATAATAGGTGGAAGAGGGACGCCTGGGTGGCTCAGTCACTTAAATGTCTGCCTTCGGCTCAGGTTATGATCCTAGGTCCTGGGATCAAGTCCCCCATTGGTCTCCCTGCTCATCAAGAAGTCTGCTTCTCTCTCTACCTCTGCCCCTCCCCCTGCTCGTGCTTTCTCTCTCTCTCTCTCTCAAATAAATTTTAAAAATCTTTTAAAAAATAAATAAATAAAATAAAATAATAAGTGGAAGATTGCTGCTCTACGTAAGTGACTGTTCTTACCAACGGGGGTGCAGGATCCAGGAAAGAGTTTTTGGGAAAATGAAACTTGGTGAAAACAATTTAAGTCTCATTGAAACACTCTTCCTTTGTTGAAACTTCAAGCCATCAGAAAGAGCAAGGAATGATTAATTTCTTTACCTTTTGAATGAAAACCAAAAATAATCCAGTAACAGGCAACTTTCATCTTTTATTATCACATGGGAATGTTTGTTGACTTACAGACTTAGCATCGTGCCTTCATTAATTAAAAGTCATTTTGCAGAGTTGATCGGGATGTCTGTGAAAAGTTGGAGTCATTTCAACTATTTATTATGTTTCCATTAACTTTATTTTCAAGGAATTTACTAGCCCTGTGATAAGCTTCAAATGCCTGGCGTTTCGCCTGAGAAAATATTTGCTATTTAGTGTATTAACAATGAGGACTTTTCCTGTCTGCCCATTACCACATTTTATAAAATGTAGGAAAATAATTGCTTAGTTTTCATTCTGATCTACACACTTCTTAATGGCTTCTAATATATCTAGAGATGCAATTTAAAAGCATACCAGCTTTATGTCTGAAAAGGATAAGCAAGTGAAATCTGATGTTAGAGATTGGGAGATAAATTCAGCAATTTTTATGCTATTTTGCATACTAATGGGGAATGCATTAGTTTCTGCTGCTGCATAAAAGCATACTCCAGAACTTAGTGGCTTAAAATGGCGTTGACAATTTCTCTCACAATTTCTGGGATCAGGAATTCGAGAGTGGCTTCCACGGGTAGTTCTCGCTCCAAGTTTTGTCTGAGGCTACAGTCAAGGTATTGGTCAGGGTCATAGTCATCTGAAGATTTGATGGGAATGGGCCATTCCGTTGCAAGAGGGCTTACTCCTGTGGCTGGTAAATTGATGCTGGCTGTGGGAGGAAGGCCCCGGTCCTTACCACGTAGACCTCCTCATAGTGCCGCTTAAGTGTCCTCCTGACACCCCGCTGGCTTCAGCCAGAATGAGTAATCCAAGGGAGGGCAAAGGTAGAAGCTGTAATTTTTTGATGACCACGCCTTAGGGGCCATGCTCTGTCATTTCTACAATATCCTAGTGATTACAGGAGTCGGCCCTATTTGCAGCGGGAGGGTAAGAATATGTGGAGGCAAAAATCATCTGGGCCTCCCAACCATCTTGGAGGCTTCCCATTCTGAGTATTACTGGGAAAGGAAAATTCTATGTAAAAGAGGACAGAAAGTACTTTTTAAAACGAATAGATTTAAGAAAATATCAGAAAAATTAATTATAGAATCACAGACTTCTAGAATCAGAAAGAAGCTCGGATATCATCCGGTCTAACTTGGTCATGGAGACCGAGACCCAGAAGGCTGATGATAGATTTCCAACCTAATTTAGCTAATCAGGGACTGAAATGGGATTAGCCCCAGGCCTCTTTGCTCCTAGTTAGGGCTTGTGGTGAATAAACCCGGCCTGGAAACCAATACTCACCCCACCCCTCTCCTCGTGTGCGTTCCTCCCGCCGAGGCTGGGGCACCTAAGCATCGTGACTCCTCAACTCTCTCGCAGCTGGGGTTCTGGACGTGATTCCGGTTCACGGTCAGTCAGAGCGCCGACCTGAGATGCGGAAATCAGAAGTGAGGTAGAGAATGGGCTGCTGCAACTTGGTTTGCTCCTGCCGGCCAAGGCAGCGGCAGAGGACTTGGCTGCTCTGTGGCAGAGGCGGCTGAGGGCCCCGTGATCTGGTCACCAGCGCAGTGAGCTCCATGGGGCCCAGCTCCGAAGTGTTAGATTGCATCTAAAAGATGGGACGTGGCTTTAAGGTTAAGAGTTGCAACAAGGGCTTCCTGATCTCTAAGGAGCAAGGAAGATGACATATTCCCTGAGCCAACAAGGTCAGTGGTGACGGCCACGATCAGGAAGGTGGGAACCTGAGTGGTTAGCAGCTCCGCCGGGGGACTGGTTTTCTGGGTGGTTCTTGGATTCCAAGCCCAGAGCCATTATTCCAGTCCTTCCAGCAATTTTCTAAGCACCTAATTCCCTGGGTTAAATCCCCAATTCTCATAAAACAGATCGGTGCCTGTTATCCGCACCGAAATTCTATTTCAGAGCACGTTCATACATAAGAATGAGAAAAGCAGCCTGACCTATGGAGCCTGGCCTGACGCTCACAGCTGGAGCCCACAG
>CM053607.1:32513214-32548766 GCA_028646535.1 Procyon lotor | reverse complement strand
TTTTTTTTTTCCCATGAGCCAGACTTTTAGACACAGATGCTCTCCTAAAAGGAAAATTCTTTGCCAAACTTTTAAGATTTTCACAAACTACTCTTCAGCTGTCCCACATTTCATTAAATATGAGATAAAATTACACCCATTAATCCATGAAAAGACTGAGGATTGGAGGGTGGTTCTCTAAGTTTATAAAACTCCAGTCAGAAAACCAACACCAACTCAGATCATGTGATTCCATTGCCAAGGCTTTTTTTTTTTTTAAACCTTCCTGTACCAGTGGGCCAAGGGGGGGAAAATGACCAAGTTATTGCAAAAACCATAAACTCTTCAGAAAGCATCATTGGCTCTTCTTGAAAATGCACTCTGGCAGGATATTTTTAGATCATTAAATTCAACATATCATCCAACAACCATTCCTCAAGAAAGCTTCATGTCCAGTTGGAATACCAGCAGGTACTGAATTCCAAAAATTATAAAGGGAGCCCCTGTCTAGCTGACAAACGAGCAATTCCATTAAGTGTCCGAATAATAAAGCCATTTTTGTACAGAGGTTTTGAAATAGGGGAAAATATGCTCTCTCTAACCTATCAGTTCAAAAACTGTGAAGCCTTGCAGACACTGGAGAGTAGTCAAGGTTTCCAGACAGGTGAAGGTGAACAGCAGACCAGTCAGAACAGGTCTGTCTGGCCTCGGACTGGAGCTGCCTGTGCCAGGGAGCTGTAGAAACAAAGATGTTAGGAAGGTTGTGGGGAATACAGAGACTGTCCAGAGGGCTCTGGATATTAGTGGGCCATAGTCAAGGGAAGGTGGTTCCAAAGAGCTGTTTTGACACAACTTCACATTTTCATTTTAAGAAAACACGTATTTGTGTGTGCGTGCACACACAAATGGGAGTGGGGGGGCAGAGGGAGAGGGAGAGAATCTTAAGCAGGCTCCATGCCCAATGAGGGACTTGATCTGAAATCATAACCTAAGCCAAAATCAAGAGTCTCACGCTTAGGCAACTGAGTCACCCAAGCACCTCACAACTTCACTTTAAGATTACCAGGTAACGTTACCTGCCTTATCCTTACCCTCATTCCACCCCATGTATCTCATCTACCATTTTTGTTGAAACCTGTTGCCTATTATGTGCTATTTGTATTACATTTTCTACCTACCTTTTCTGTATTCCCCATCCCTGAACATAACCCACCTCACTGCTCCATTCCTCGCTGTTGATAGGAACCAGCAAAATCTACATTTACTAGGAAATTTCTTTCAATAAAGTATCTTAAAACCCACTCTTCTGACCCCAAGGACATTTGATTAAAATGAATTCTACTGTTAACACTTATTCTAAATGAGTAAAACATTACTAGATAATATTTCATTCATGATTCAGTCATAAGAAAATTATGAGATTCCTCACAGATATTTGAAGGTTGTTCTGCCTTTGAACCTATTCCAGGTTCAAAATTCTTAAAACTCGTCTCTCGGTTCTCTCACATTCCAGAATTTCTGTGGTCTTTCTTCTCTGTACATGGCCTGTCCATACTCTTGGTCTTCTCTGGTGAACAAATGAAGTTCATTTGTCAATTACCTCGAGCCAGCTGCTTCATGATAAACCTCATTTGCATCTACCAATGAGTAGCTTTGATCAAGTTGTATATTTGGACACACCTTTCATTAATCTATCTGAAACTTCATATTTAAGGTAAAAAATAATACATTTGGTGACAGCCTCACCATTCAATTTGAGGACAAGTGTGTGGACAGCATAGCCGTTAAGAACACAAGCTGCCTGGTTCTGAACCCCGGCCCCATCCATGTGCATTGGGAAGTAATATTGGGCAAATTGTTCAACCTCTTTGTTCCCCGATATGTTCGGAGGACCAAGTGAGTTAATATACGTAAATGTGTTATATATTACATATGTAAATACATTACATATGCTTATTACATGTGTCAAGTATTCTTTCAAATTATGTGTGTGTGTGTGTGTGTGTGTGTGTGTGTAAGCTTCTATTTTTTACCAAATTTAAATTGGGTACATTGTTTAAATAGATGTTTCACTTAATAATAATAAGCCATTGTTTTCTTTTTTCTTTCTTTCTTTTTGATGCAACCCTAGCAGTCAGGATTGTGTTGGGGAAGGGAAATTCGTTTGGGACAAGAAGCCGAGTAGGACTGGGGAAAGTTCTTGGGCTTGCGTCTGGCTCTCGGCGTCACGCTCCAGGTTGGTTTCTCCTTCAGTGCTTGCCACAGGGACAGGCTACTTAATTTGTAGGGCCCAGTGCAAAATGAAAATATGGGGCCCAATTCTTAAAAATTAAGAACTTCAAGATAATTATAGCAGAGCATTAAACCAAGTGCAAGCCCCTTCTGAGCGTGGGGCTCTGGTCTTCCGCCCAGAGTCAGCCTCATCTGCCATAGGTCAGTTCCCGGGGAAGCTGACCCCCAAAGCCTGAGATCTGCCTGTGGAGGGCTTATCCCAGAATGCTCTTAAATGTACTTCTATATGGGAGTCAGGGGAGCAGGACAGGGCAAGAGGAGAAGCTGAACTGCCCTGCAGTTGGGGCCGAGGGATTGGGATTCCCTGGAGCCCCTGGAGAGGCAAGGGGCCTGGACCTGATGCCCCCACATACTGAATAGCCAATGCTCACTGGACACAGGCTGCCCCAGGCAAGGGCCATGGCCTTGAGCTATGTGCTCTCTTTGGCAGAGGCTAATTCCCAGAGAAACTCCACTTGGTGCTTCAGCCACAACCACTCCCAGTAGCAGGGGGCCAGAGGGCCCCTCCTGAAAGGAGACCTGGAGGAGCATCCCTTCGCGCACCGTCCCCAGTGATGGATGGCGAATATTTTCCATTCCTGAAATAGATGTTGCAGTTGATGACCTTCTGGGACCAGTGTGACAAGGTCACTTCAATAAAATAAAACAAGGTAAACAGCAAGAAAAAAGAATACCAGGAAAAGCTCCGGGGATGTGTGCCACTCCTCCCGGCCAGGGGCAGAAGATCGGAAGCCCTGATTGTACAGGGAGCCTTGGGAGCCGAAGCAGGTGCTTTAGAAACTTGGCGGCCTTGACGTTGTTTTTATTATCTGTATTTATTTTCTTATATTTTCCCTTTTCACAATGAAGAGATGCTGATATTTTAAAATGAACTCTGCTACAGAACAAAAGGGAAAACGGGCCAGTTTTTGTCCTTGTCTGGCTCAGGAGATGGGGGACAGCATGTCCTCTAGGCTGAGTGAGAGAGCAGGAGACGGGCAGGAAATGGGAGAGCCCCGGGACCAGGTGGACATTCAGAAAGAAGAAGCAATCCCTGGTGCTCAGGGGCCAGAGGCCTCCTCTGGTCACACCGTGGAGGCTTCTGGGTCTTCTTTAAAGGCCTAAAGGGTCTGTTTTAAATACCAGTGCCAAGATTTCTGAGATAATATATATAAGATTTTTATACATCATGAGGGCTATATTAATTATATTAATATATTCTATATTATATGGTATAGATTATATATAGTGAATATACATTAATAATTAAGGCTTCTGATTATTATGCCTTTAAGAATATTCTCCACCAAATGCCCCAGATCAGCACAAGTATTTTTTGAGACTCTCAAAAACACAAAATATGTTTATGACCCCCAATAAGGAAAAAAAAAGATGTTCTGGACACCAAGTTCAGAACTTAATCACTATGAAATTATTTTCTGGCTGCTTTAAAATTGCAAAATTTTGACTTCAATAGCTTATGGTTCTATACGTAGCAAAAGTTAAAGTTTTAAAGTAAATTCAATTAATAAATTTCTAGTATACTGAAACAAATATACTGATAAGCATGAGTTATTGTAAAAATATTTTGTGAATATGAGGCCAATAATTTTTAATATTCTTAAATGGAGTATGTTTATAAAACAAGTTAAAATGTATTATATGTCTTTCAGATTTGTAGTGCTTTGTATTTTATTCTGGGGTTTGATTCCTTTATTTCAATCACAATGGTTGCAGGTTTTATAATGTTTGAGGGAAGGACGTACTTGGAATGGTTTATCCTCTAGAACTGTGGACTAAATTATTTCCAGGCCCCAGTATACTAAGCAAACCCCAAAGGGAAACAAATACCTCCATTAGAAGGAGCCCTGAGGCACTGTCTCCCCTTCCTGAGTCTCAGTCCTCCGGCAAGGCCAATCTCTCAGAAGTCCTAACTCACAGGAATAAGTCAGATTGTGGATTTCTTCTTCCACACATCACTGTTTACCTTCAGCAGAAACTTGATTTAATGACATGAAGAAATTCAATGTCAAATATGTTGTAATAGAGATATCCTGATTGGAGGAGGTATATATGCGTGTATTTGGAGGTGGTCCCCCAAAATGTACCCTTCTGCTCATTTCACCCCCCACCCCCACTGGCTTCTAAGAACCTGCAAAGAACCCATCAAGCCACTGAGAATTGAAAACCACACTTCCAAATTCTGTCTACTTTGCACAGGACTGTTGTCAGGTTCAAAATGAGATTCTAGCCACAAAAGAAAAGAAAAAAGGATTCTAAATACCTATAGATGCTTCTCTTGTTCATAATACTTTTTACGTTTCAGACAAGTAAATCAACAATAAAATGAGTATCTCCCGACAAGATGATTAGCTAGCTGCATGAAGGTACAGTGTATACCTTCACTCTCTGCACCTTTGCGCAAGGTAGACTCTCAGTGAATATTTGTTAACTCTGAAAGAATGTAGCCTACTATCACAGCATACATAATAAATTTGTGTTCCAGACCTCGACAATCTCTCAGTAATCAAGCTGGAAGATCCTCCAAAGGACTATTTGTAAAATGCAAAATGCGTAATGACGACCAACATTTACTGAGCATTTCTACCAGTGCTTTACATGCTTATATCTCTGAGGTTCAGATGGAGCATCTAAGGTAAGAGATGTTAAGCAACTTGCCCAAAGTCAGAGAGCTACTAAGTGTCAGAGCTTGGTTTCAAACAAGAAGGCCTGGCTCTAGTCCAACTTCTCACTCACTAAACCTCAGAAGAGTAAAAGCAGATGCTGGTCACTGGTCGCAGGAGCTCACTGGCCTTGTGGGCGTCCTGTGTTCAACCCAGACAAAACCAAGTGAACTCTTGGTCCCAGCTCTCTTCAACCAGCTAACTCTGCCCTTTGGAAAATACAGAAACAACGGCTGAGATGTAGAAATTGTCTTGCCCCGATCGGGTGACTAGTTCACACAGGCGTGGTACCATCAGATACTGAACCACTGGATGTCTAAATCACCAGGCCACACCACTGGGATCCAAGTACATTTTGAGGGGGGAGTGAATGTCTTGTATTCCATTAACTCTTTTGCGAAGACAGCCCCTCTGCTTGGTATACAAGACACAAGCTTCTCAGTCCTTCCATTTGCAACTAGAAGCAGGATTCTCCTGATCCAGGGGAAAGGACTCAACTAGGGGCATGCATTAGACCTCGGCAATTCCCAGGTTCATCTTCACACTCAGGTTCACCAGGCCTGAGGGGTTTTGCCCTTGTAGCTCGCAAAACAAGCGATTCCAGTATAAGAAAGCAAGTATAAGTCCTGTATTTGGAAGGAATACGTCTTATCTGCCTGAGGCTTGGCTAAATAGAAAGAACTTGTGTATTTTGGGTTTGTTTGTTTGTTTGTTTGTTTGGTTTTTGTATTTTGCGTTTAAAGAAACCACAATACTAGGATACCTGGGTGGCTCAGTAGGTTAATTGTCTGCCTTCGGCTTGGGTCGTGACTCTGGGGTCGTGGGATTGAGTCCTGCATTAGGCGCCTTGCTTGGTGGGGAGCCGGCTTCTCCCTCTGCCTGCCGCTTCCCCTGCTTGTGTGCGTGCTCCCTCCCAATCTCTGGAAAATAAATAAATAAGATCTTTTAAAAATAAAAAATAAAGAAACCATGACAAATTCCCTCATCCTCAACCCCCCTTCCCCTGGCTGGGACTGGGGAGGGGGAGGGGAGGGAAATGAAGAGCAGGTCCCTCCGAGAGAGCTCACAGCTTCTGTGTGGCTCAGCTTTCTTCTCCCTGGTTTGGCTGGGCTCCTAGGAAAGGCCACACAACCTAAGACGGAGCCTTACGGGCTCCTGCAACCAGCCGTCATTCAACCTGAGTGTCTGCCAGGACGGAGGTGTGGTTTGACTGCCTTCAGGCCACCAACATGCACGACAGGCTGGGACTCAGCTTGCAAGGCCCTGCTGGTGCCAACAGCTCACTATGGTCCTGGCCCTCCAGGTCCCTTCAGAGGAAGCCGGTTATCTGCTAGACTTCCTCTGTTTTTCATGGCTCTCTTTTCGCATCTCTGCCAAAGACATGTTTTGGCTGGATCCACTACCCTGGCCTCGGCACATCTCTGGGAACCTGAGCTAAGAGAAACATGGCCCAGGAGGCAGATGGGGAACTGGAGCTTTTGCCTGCTTGAAAGCAGGGCCTTACAACGGAAGTGTGCCCCGACGGGGGCCTGGTGCTCATTGGACCAGTGACCAGCATCTTCCTGACACTGCCATGAGCCCCTGCACCTTTTCCAAGATTGGATTGCTGGCCAGAGCAAAAACGAGGCGAGCCTTCTTGCAACACCCAATGAACTTCCCTGTGCAATGGGGGGTGCGTCGGGGTGGGGTGGAGGGTGGTTCTTACCTCTGTTAAAGATGGTCAGTTACAGTGCAACCTGCCCTGGCCCTGTTGGGTTTGCAGTGGGAACTGAAACTCAAGGATCACGGCATTCGATGGTAACAAATGGCTGCGGTGAAGGTAGCTATTCCCCCCAGTACTTGCACTGCATAATCAATCGTGTACCCTCGGCTGATGTCCTGTCTACTTGGGAAAGCCCAGGGCATCCTCATAAGTCCAGTTCCAATTCCTCTTCACTCAGATTCCTCCTCTGAGTCCTAATGGTGATGACTGCGTGGCTTGATCAGATGTTTTACTTGTGCTGACATCTCCCCAGTCTCTAAGAGGAGACAAGGCGTGTCTTTTTCATCCTGACATTCAGCGTGGCAGCCAGAAAGGAGACTTACATCCAGTAGGCATATAATAAAATGGAAGTTACATTAATAACAGCCTGTGGAGGAGAACAAATTCAGTCATGTGAACTATAATATTCAGCATTTATTTACTGGCAGAGAGAGAACTGAAGAAGGAATTGGCCAAATTGTTTTATCTGGAGCCCTTCTGAGCACATACTAAGCGAAACATCCAATGAAACAATAGCCTGGTTGAACGGTATGAACTTTGACTCTGTGATGACCGATCGTCATTAAAACCATCCTGGATTTGTTTTCCTACAACAGAGCAGGATACTGAGCACAGTTCTGCGAAGAGCTCCTTTAGGGAGATATCTCAGCACTAAATAAAAGAATGACTTCTCAATGTTGCAAAAGAGGCCCGGCTGTTGGATTTGGCTGGGGACAAGCGCTGAGCTGGCTCCACTCAGAGATGGCAGGATGAGATAAACACGGCTGTGTGATGTCACTGAAATAGTCTTATTTTCATCAGGAGCTAAATTCAAATACCCTCAGGGAAATGGATTATTTTGTTTTGCTGTGCGTTACTGCAGCTTTCTAAAATTCATTTTTGCCTCTGGAAGTAATGGAATTTTCCGATGGAATCCAAGTTCCACAGAGAGACACTTGGAAAACTGTGCTCCTCTGGGTGCCTGGAAAGAGCACTCAGCAGCGACTGGACAGCAGTAGATTTGTGGTCTGAGCCCTGCTTTCTTCACCAGATGTTGACTGGCATGTCTTTAAGAAGGTCTTGAGGTCCTGGATTCATGCAAGGATGGTGGATCAGAGCTTATATTTGGCTTTCGCTAGAGTCACTGAATCCAGACCAAAGCACTCAGTATTCCTACTGACTAAAGAAATGCTGGGTCAGTACTTAAAATAAGAAGAGGCTCCAAGAAGAGCAGTGAGGGTGCAGAGTCCCCAGAGTACCTCCCTTTCCACCCACTACCCCCTCACACACACACACACACACACACACACACACACACACACACACACAGAGTTCTACTCCATATCTCTCCAAAACCCAAAGCCGTCTTGTGTAAGCAATCTGGGAACTTCCCACTTGAGAGAGAGAGGTGATCCAGACACCAGCTTAGGTCGTTCCACCCAGGTTCACAGAACAAGGACCGGGGTGGGGAGGGGGATTCTCTAAGCATAACAGAACTGGGACAGATTTGTCACGTCATTCATATGCAGAGGTGAAACCTAATGCCATCACCAGACACTGGCTGGGTGTCATATTGAGGGTGGGCTAACTCACCAGGATCTGAAACCAACTCTGTGATTCAACTCCTGCTGCTGCCACTCCTCTGCTTCTTTTGTTTAAGTTTCTTCCTCTAGAAAATGTAATTACAAATCACAAATCCATGGGACTCTGTAAAGGATTAAATGAAATATTCCTTGAAAAGTGTTTACCATGGTAAGAGCTTATTCAATGTCAGCTAATATTATTTGCTAATTGGTCTTCGAGGAATTTCTCATTTTTCTCCATAACGCAAGGATGGATTGATCTCTCAGCTGACAGCAATTTTGCCTTCCTATGCTCCTAGTTTCTAGGCCTCTCTTTTAGGAATTCGAGCTGGTCATGGTTAGTTCCATATCTAACTATCCATAGATAGTTCCAATATCTAAAGGGGATTAGATGTTCATGAACTCTTTCAAGAGAGCCAAGTCTTAACTCAGATCCCAGCTTTGTACAAACCACTGCGTTAGTTGCTGTGGAAAGTATACAATTAGCACTTAATCAAAGTTTTAATCAAATGATTCCTTGGCTTCAGCAGGCAGAAGGTTCACCTAAGGGTAAATGCAGCACACTGGGCACAATGGTTATAATAATCACACCGTAATTGGCCTGATGAATATGAAAGGTTCTAACATAGTGACAGGGACCCAATTGTCCTTCAGATTTACTAAACTGCATATGATCATTTCAGATTCATTTTATACGTCTTTACAGTGACTTATACTCTACACAGACAGTCTGAGTCAGTGGAAAAGTGGAAACTGAGGTTTGAATTTTATTATAGTTGATGTAAAGCTTGCACTTTGCCAGACAGCATTTGTACTTGTTACCTAAGTAAATGGCCATTTTTCTCTGTCTCTCTTAGAAAGGCAACTGCACAACAGGGAGAGGAACATGGATTTTCATCCACAAATAGGTATGATTACATCTGATATATAGGGACATTAAAGTTCAGAGATATCAAAGGACTTTTCCAAAAGCCAGGATGCAAGTCTTGGAAAGACCTTTAAGTGAGATAGTAGTAATGAAGGATAGTCTGAAGAAAGACAGGCAGACACGACATCCCTGCCCTAAAAGGAAACCACCCTTAAAAGGATTTTACACCACCCGGGAAGGAGCCCTTCACCCTTTCCCATATGAACAGCTACCTGATAGGTTCATGACTGAGTGCACAACCTAATTGGGAGACAGGCTTATGGAGGATTAACCAGATTAAAACAGCCTGCACCAAAAGCCCATAAAAACTCCTAGATTTCAACCCCAAATTGGCAACCCTGTTGGGTCCCCTCCCTCTTCAGGAGCTTTGTACTATTTTGCAATAAACTTTCCTTTACTACCGCTCAATAAACCTTGCTTTGCCACCCACCACTCCTCATCTGGTCTACCTCTTCATTCTTTGAAGCTGCATGACCAGGAACTACGGGCACCGAAGGAAATGAAATCCTTCAACAGTATTTTTGAAAGGTCTTTGTCAGCAGTGAAGTATGAAACAGTATTCTCGTAAGCCATAGGCATTTACTAAGCAGCTACCCTGCCTCAGTGGCCATGTTAGGACCCTGTAGTTTGAAGATACCCCAGCCTTCAAGGAGTTTCCAGTGCAGGGGACACAAGTATACAAAGAAGTATGTACAGGACACAGAAGGGTGTGAAGGAGGGAGTGGCCACATGTAGAAAGGCCAAAGCAGATAGTTTTTCCAAGGAAGAGACGCACGATCTGACTCACAAAGCTAGGTAGCTAGAGGTTCATCAGAAAAACAGAGCTGGGGGGGAAGAAGGTCAGGGCAAAGGCACAGCAAAGGCTGGAGAACAGCATGATCAGACTTAGGTTTTCATATTCTTGGGGGCAGCTGCCCAGAGAGGGGATCGGAAGTAGGGCTACTCTTCACTCTAATAGGCCAGGCAACAGGTGATGACCACTGAACTGAGGCAGTGAAGTCATGAAGGCAAAGAGACGGAGGTGACAGATGAATTGCTAAAGAGGTAGAGTTAACGGAATTTGGTTTTTCTTCAAGCATAGAGGAGAGAGAAAGACAGAGGTCGAGGCTGGCATCCAGGTTTCCAATTTGAGTACGGGGGGAACCCTGGTGTTATTCACTGGGAAGGGAAACCCAAGAGGGAAAGATAATAATATAGTGGGCTTGATGACGTCCTCTTGGCTACTTTTTTTGGATCTGAGTCATTACAGATGACTTCACCTTCTGATTTGGGGAAGTTTTCTTTCACTCACCTTCTTGGTGTCTTAGCTAACAATTAACTGCAAGAGGGAAAACAAAACATCCCAGCTCTATTTTCCAAATGATTACCCTGCAGTAAAACATAAAGGCAATGTGGACTTCAAGTGAAAGACACAGGTGCATGCTCTAAGCACAGTGCCCATGCAATTTGTCTTTGGGTTTGTGTCAGGGCCTAATAAGCACCTGCTATATTTTTATAGCTGGGTAGTAGGACTTAATAGGACCTTGCTGAAATGATAATTATACTGCCTGTGAACCTAGACTGTAGGTGTGGATAATGGAAGCCTGCAGTAGGGCATGGGCTCCAGAAGCTCAAGGACATCTGCATGTAGGATGAAAGGTCTCTTTCCAACAGCCTGTGGGCATTTTAGGTATGGGCCCTCATGGTGTCTTCACTACCTCTTCTGACGGCAGGGGCATCCCTTCTAGATGGGATCCCTTCTACATGTTCTAGAGGGACATGTCACCACAGAGAGCATGGCCAGGCCAATGGCCAATGTCTTTGGTGAACACACCTCTTAGTCAAGCACAGAGCTTGAGAAGGGGAGCTTGGGCTGGATTCTAGGCCCCACTGGTCCCCTCACATGCTCTGTTCTGCTTGGTATAAGTGCAGCCATTATGTGAATCAGTCCCAGGACCCTGGATAAGAGCTCTTAACTCCCTCATAGCCCCCAACCCTCAGAAGGGCCCAGTCATGAGAACTTACTCTTGGAGATCAGAGAATCTCTTATAACAAAGCATAGTCAAAAGTGTGTTGAATACACACTATGAGCTAGGCACTTAAAGAAACAAAGGAACAAGTCTCCATTAGCAATACTAGATAGGACCCAAAACACATCCCCAGGAAGGAATGGAAGCAGGGAAGCCAAATGCCACGTGATCGTGCAAAAACTAAATTTCTTAATAGCAGGAAGAATATGGTTAGACTTTTATTCCTGGTTTTCATTCAGATCTTAATGTCACAGATTAAAATACGAGTTTCCAGCTAGAGGAAAAAGCCCTTAATATTTAAATTCAGAATGTGGATTTGTGTCGAGAAATATGCTGTGGAATCAGATTTCAACAGGAGATCCTAAATTGATTTTCCCCTTTGCTTAGCACCCCAGGTCATCCATGGTTGGAAGTCCTATCAGAACAGAACAGAGGAATGTCTGAGGAATTCCTATGTCTGAGGAATCCGTTTTTGAATAGGGATTGAAAAACATTAAGAACCCATTCTCTGTTGAGTCACTTTACAGGCTTTAGGACCCACCATGGGAGACAAGATGAAGACAGACTCTCTTCCAAGATAACATGTTCTGACATATTCAAGCTTGAACCTTCCTGTATTATTATTTATCCAGAAATAAGCAAATACAGTCCCCACGCTGTAATTTGCTAAGTAACCACAGACAGCACAAAGCAGGATTTCTCAACCTCAACACAATGGAGATTTGGGGCTGGATAATTCTTTCTGGGGACCTGGGGGAGGAGGCGGTCTACATTGTAGAAAGTTTAGCAGCATCCCTGACCTCTACCCATTATGAATAGTAGCATATCTCCCCTCTCTGTTATCACAACCAGAAATGTTCTCTAGGTATTGCCAAATCACCTGGTTGAGAAACACTGATTTGGAGTAGCACTACCTCTCAAATCCAAGTTCAGCCAGATACAAGGAGTCAGCTGAGCATCTGAAGGGCAACAGGGAACTACTGCCTACTGTTGTAATGACAAGGACTTAGGACAAGTGAGTTGAAACTCTCATTGGCTCAGACCCAATAAATTTAAGATATTGAGGAAATACTTTACTACAAATGTGACAAGTGATTTGGTCTATCATCATTGCTCAACCCTAAGATCATGCTGGTTCTTTTTTACCAGACAGAAAATTTTCTAAATAATTAGAGTATTATTATTATAATATATCTGTAAATCAGTAGTCTTTCAGTTGCAAGTGACAGAAACTCAATTCAAAGTGGCTTAAACAAAGAGAACAAGCAAGAGAGGAGTTTTTTTATTGGGTCATGAAACAGAAAATCCAAGGGTAGAATTGGCTCTTGTTACCCCCAGATCGAGGTATTCAAACAGTGACCCCAGGAATACTTCACTTCTACTTTGGGGTCATTTTTTCCTCTATGCTGGCCTTGTTTTCAAGGTGCTTTCCTGCAATAGTGACAGAGATGGCCCCTGAGACTCCAGGAAGACATCTTAGAAACTCCAGTGGAAAGAGAAGTTCTCTTTTCCAAGTGTTTCAGCCAGAATTCAAAGGTTAAGTCTCATTGACTTGACTTGGATTAAATGCCTATACTATCTGATGATGCAAAAACTAAATTTTTATAGCCAATCATTGTGGCCAAAGAAATGGAACACTCCAAATGACTTCCTAGGCTTGTCAGTACATTCTGTAATAGTGAGCCTCTAAGATGGTCTTCATTGGTTCCTGCCTCCTGGTTTTCATGCCCTTGTGTATTCTGTTCTTATTTATTTATTTATTTAAATTAAATTAATTAGCATGTACTATATTATTAGTTTCAGAGGTAGAGTTCGGTGATTCATCAGCATATAACACCCAGTGTTCATCACATCACGAGCCCTCCTTAATGCCTGTCACCCAGTTATCCACCCACCTCTCCCCATCCCCTCCAACAACCCTCAGTTTGTTCCCTATGATTAAGAGTCTCCTATGGTTTGTCTCCCTCTCTCATTTCATCTTGTTTTATTTTTATGTGTGTTCTGTTCTTTCACATAGGCAGGACTCATTTCTAATGAACAGAATACAACCAAAAGTGAGGGGATATCACTTCTCAGATTATGTTACAAAAACACTGGGACTTCCATCTTGCTCACCTTGCCATATTGCAAATTGTCCTGTGGAGAGGCCTATGTGGCAAGAAAGTAATGATTCTATCGAAGAGCCTGCAGGGACTAAAGGCCTGCCAATAGTCATGTGAGTGAGCTCAAAAGCGTATCTCTCTGAGTCAAGCCCTGAGGTTGATGCCAGCCCTGAGGTTGATGCCAGCCCTGGCTGACACCTTGACTGAAATCTTACAAGAAATCTTGGGACAAAGGCATAGAAAAGCTGCAGCTAGATTCCTAATGCAAAGAAGCCATGAGATAGCATTTGTTTTTTTAAGCCAGTACATTTTGGGGCTGTTTGTTATACAGTAATAGATAACTAATACAATGTATCATCACCACCCACCCCACACGCTCAAACACACCCCCAGGGATATAAGAGGGGACTGCTTCACCAAATCCCATGGTCTGAGATTGGGGGAGGCATAGCCCAAATGTTTTTTCTGGTGTTCAAAAACACATATTCATTATAACATCCAATTCAGGTTGTTTGGACTGAACAAACATATAAATTTCCAAAAACAAAAAGAAAACACTCTCTGACACTCTCCCCATAGGGAGTAAAGCTGTAGACTTTCATGTGACTGCATCAGGAATGGATTTATACTGACCTGGCTCACAAGAGACTTTGCAAAGCCACATATTCTGAGGGTAACAGCTGAGAGCACTGTGTAGACAGCAATTTTTTTCTTCATTCACCACTGGAGATGGAAACTGCTGGACACCAAGTTTGAGTGGAGCTTTTTTGTTCCTTTAAGCCTGTCTGCTCTGGATTTTTAGTTTCCACTATTACATAAGCCCTGATGTACTCCTCATTGACAAGTACAGTTTATTTTCTCTTCCTATTAAACAGGAAATTGAACAGCCTTAGAAGAAGCTGAAATATCAATGAATCTTGGGCATGCTGTTATGAATTTATAGTTCAATTTTGAAATAGTGGCACTGAGATCTTGACTGAAATTTTCTTCCAAAATGTCCCTGAAGCACTAAGATAAGGTAGTTGGAGGCTCTGAATCCCTTTAGGTGCCCTAGTACATGAGATATATAGGAGGGATTTCCCCTTGTTTTCTCATTTCTACATCCTCACTTACCTTGTCTGGATCACGGTAAATACCTTGGGAAAAATAAAGCCTCCATCAAGCATTTGATCACCAGAAACAGCAGAAGGTAAGTACTAAAGAGACTGTGACTTGCTGACATTAACCCACTGGAGCCCAATTCTGTCCATATTGCCCATGATGACGAGTCACAAAGTGGAGAGAATTTAAGAAGTGATTTGAGTACCAGGTACTTGAGTACCAGAATTCACCAGTAGTACTCATGAGTACTATTACTTAGGATCATTCCCACCATATTTTTTTATGTAGCTTCTTCATAGTGTGGTATTCGATACTCTAAAGCACACAGTTAATTGATTTATTTCTAGGGTAGTTAGATCTAGTAAAATGCTGCTTGTGACACTGATAGATTTAGTCAGTGTGTACTTTTAGATTAAGAGTGGTTGAGTGGGTTACCATATATCTATGATCCTTCCATCAACATTGAGATCTTTCCTTTACATTTCTTTATAATGAACTGAACAGGGGAGCCTGGGTGGCTGAGTTGGTTAAGCCACTGCCTTCAGTTCATGTCATGATCCCAGGGTCCAGGGATTGAGCCCCACATCAATCTCCTTGCTGAGCAGAGAGCTTACTTCTCCCCTGCCTGCCATTCCCCCTGCTTGTGCTTGCTCTCTCCCTCTCTCCCTCCCTCTCTCTGTCAAATAAATAAATAAAAATCTTTAAAATATCTATTCTATATTTAAATCTTTAAATATATATATTTATAGACAAGTAAATATATATAAATAATGAACTGAGCACACCTTTAAAGATCTGCTCACTCAAAAAAAAAAAAAATTTCCTATTGTGTTTTTCTGACCTAAAGTTAGTGAAAGTTTCAGATGCTGAAAGACTGGGGAAGAAGGACATGACTTCAAACAAGATCTTTGAAAACTCGAAGTTTCCACCCAAGGACCAGGTTGGAAAGACCCTTATTTGTCTTTTATTGTATAGTTCTCCAAAACAAAGAAAAAAAAGGAGGGAGTACTTTAAAAGCTTAAAAAAAAAGTTTCATTTTTAAAATTTGCATTGATCCACATTTTCTAAGACCATCAGAATCTCACTAATGGCAACTGGACAGTATTTCTCTGGTTCCAGCCCACTCACACGTTTTTGAGGGGTCCAGCTCCTTTAAAATTCTCCTAACCTGATTGAGGAAGCTCCCAGTTGTATTGAGTGACTGTGAGAATAGAGATGAGTTGGCTATAAACAGAGCTCCGTTCCTTCCTACAAGTTCCTGCAGGAACCCGCTAGCTCCTTCTCTCCTGCTTTGGAGACTGCTGCCTCTGGGTGCCAGGTCGAGGGTGGTCCCACCTGCCCTGTTTCAGACACACACTGGCCCCTGCCTCCTATGCTCCACCAGTGCCCTCACTAAAGTACAGCAGTGCTGGGCTACACCGCATTCTGCTTTCAAGCTCCTACACAGACAAGTAGAGAGGCTCCTGGATCTTTTATTTTTATTACTTCCTCTCCCTGGGACCCTGGCACATGCTCTGGGGGATGCATAAAAAAAGCAAATCCCAAAAATTCTAAACTGAGCTCTCTCCTGATGCCAGCCTCTCCTCCTAGAGCCAAGTTTCTCTAAAGGACTCTCTCCGGCCCTCAAGGGTGAATCTTGCCATCCAGACTGTCTGAGACCTTGGATATGTAGTTTAGTCCCTCAAGCTTAGATACTCTCCGGTTCTTTTTTTTTTTTTTTTTTTTAAGATTTTATTTATTTATTTGACACAGAGAGAGAGAGGGAGAGAGGGAGATTGAGAACACAAACAGGGGGAGCAGCAGTCAGAGGTAGAGGGGGAAGCAGGCTCTCCGCTGATCAGGGAGCCCCATGCAGGGCTCTATCCCAGGACCCTGGGACAATGACCCGAGCCAAGTGGAAGGCAGATCTTAACCAACTGAGCCACCCAGGGACCTCAGATACTTCCCAGTTCTTACACCAGGAGATAATCCCTGCGAATGTGAGTCAAGTGAGACTGAGTGCACATGGGAAACATAATTCAGTGTGTTTAGGGAGATCCAAGGCAATTTTCTTGTGTTTACGGGCACTATTGATCTTAATGAAAGAAAACTCAAGGAACAATTAGCATCGACTGTGGAGTATAAACAAGCTAATTAAAGAATTTCATACATACTTTTCTCTGCTTTCAACATGGTCTAACTTCAAAATATTGTAGTTTGTTGTGAAGAACCAGACTGTGAAATCAAACCACCACTTAAAAGCTATGTTAAATTCACCATGTCACTTAAATCTCTCGGAGACTGTTTCCCCATTTGTAAAATGGGGAGAACATCACCATTATCCCACTGAACCGTTGCTAGCATTAAATAAGCTAATGAATGTAAGCAGAGCACAGTGCCCTGCCCGGCACTAAGTAAGCACCCAGCCAAGTATTTTGCCCATTATATGTATGGCTGTGTGTGTGTACTTCAATATTTCTTTATACTCTAATACAGATGTTCAAAAGCATTTTTAAATCCCCTCTAGACAATGGTCAAAGTATTTATGAAAAGGCTAGTTGCTATTTTAGAAAACTGGCCTCAAATCTTGATTAAGAGTGACATTTCTAATTTTTTCCTGCTACTATGTAAATAGCACAAAAGTCTCACAAATAAATAGCATCATTTTGTATAAACAGATTCCTAGCTTTCTTTGCAGTGGAGGGCAGCTTCTCACAAATTCTTTTGAGAATGCTCTGGCTTGTCCCAGAATCAACCCATGCTGAGTTTACTATTCAGACCAGATTATTACCAGGCAGTTGGAGCAGTCAAATTCCCACAGCCAATTTTCTATAAAAATCCCAAGTAATTGAAATGGGAGGAAGGTACCCAGTAAAAGTCAGGGTGAATAATTTAGCACAGTAGCTGTCTGCAGCCTCTGAAGCAACATATTCAAGGCATTTTATTAGAGAGTTGATGAAGCCACTGTTGTCTCTAGAGCATCCTGGCTGCCACCCACCCATTTCATCAAGAACAAGGAGGGTAGCAAAATGAGCAGCCAGGGGATCTAGGATTAACCCTTCTCTGATACCTGAGTGATTTTGTGAATGCCAAATATGAACAGTGACATTGTATGTCACATCTTTTTAACGGTCAGTGTTGAGAAATATGACTAGCCACAGGGGTCACTAAACAAGGGTGCTGTGTCCCCTCTCAGCTCTATAAATCCCTTCAAAGGGGAGACCTATCTGCTAGGAATAGGGATAAGCTGGTTGCTATTTTAGAAAACTGGCCTCAAATCTCTACTGAGTGATATTTCTAATTCTTTACTATCCCTGTGTAAGTAGAAGAAACTTCTCACAAATAAATGCCCTCTATCCATAAGCAAGACTAGTCAGGAGTTAGAGACACAAATGGCAGAAACCCAACTCAACTTAGATTGAGTAAAAAAGGAATTTGTAGACTAGTGCTGCTGATAGGAATGCAAAGTTACTCACAGGATTGTATGAAGCTCTAGATTAGAATGGAGTTCACTGGATCGAACACCTGGAAATCAGTGATCCAGGTCAGATTCTCTGTGCCTCAAGGGCCTTACAGTCAGAGTGGTAGAAGTGGACATCCAATACCAGAAACGGGTGTTTGGAAGAGTAGCGTGATGGGTAATCAAATCAAAATGGACTGTTCTGGAAGTTCTATGAGCTGTTCCAATTACCTACAAGTTCATAGCAATCGTTTAAAGAGTTCAATGATACAAACCCTATGTCCAACTGTTTCAGGTTGAATTGTGTCTTCCACTCCTCTGCCAGATTTATATGTTGAAGCTTTAACTCCCTCCACTCTTCTCAATTCTTAGTTGAGACCCCTGTAATAAAAGATAGATTAACAAGAGAAAAAACAAAGAAGTTTATTAACATATATGTCATGCTTACATTTGAGATACCCCATGAAAAATTAGTAACTCTCCAAGGTGACTTAGAACTCAAGCTTTAATTCTATCTTTAGCTAAAGACAAAAGAAAGAAAGGTGTGGGAGGAGGCCAGGTATGGTGAGGTTAGGAGGAAAAGTAAGGTAAACTTTTTTTACACCAAATTAAAGTTTGTTATGCCAAATTAAGTAGGTACCTTCTCCATCAATAAAATTCTCTTGTGATTTACAGTCATTCTACTTTTCCTGGTACAAAGAGGGAGACACCTTTACAAATTTCTTTTGCAATTTGTAAAAGAAAGGAAATTTCTTTTATAAGTACAAATGTCTCTTACAAAGGGGTAACTTCTACTCTATTTTCAGGACTTCTATTATGTCTGCTCTCTCTCAAAACATTCAGCTCAAGGGGCATCTGGGTGGCTCAGTTGGCTGGGCATCAATATTTGACTTTGGCTGAGGTCATGATCTCACAGTCTTGAGATCAAGCCCCATGTGAGGCTCTGCGCTCAGTGCAGTATCTGCTTAAGATTCTCTCCCTCTCCTTCTGCACTTCCTCCCATGCTCACATGCTCTCTCGCTCTCTCTCTCTCTGCCTCAGGGGAAAGAAAAAAAGTTAAAAAAAAAAATCAACCAGCTCAAAATAATCCTTATACCAAAGAGGCATATTTTGGGTACTCTGTTACCCTTCAGTAGTTATTCCTCTGACTCTTTTCCTGTGAGGTCATCTCTGGCTGACCATGTCCTTCAACCAAAAATTACATCTTCTCTCAAGATGGTCCCCTCCTACACGACTCTCTCCTTCTCTCAAAGTCTCACACCTAGGGACAGTCACAGCTCTGCTGAGAGCAGCCCTGGGCCACTGTACTATCTCTTCTGCTTCTTCCATGCCCACACTTCTGCAAATAGTCACTCCGTAAATAAACCCTTTCCAAATCATCCCAATTTGAGTATGACATCTGCTTCCCTGACTGATAGAGCTCTTTATAAAACAGAGGTGGAAAAACTAAAGGACAAAGCCTCCCCTCCACTTGGAAAAAGGACCACAGACAGTGTCCAAAGTACATCCGTCTCTAATACACAAAGTCCATGTCAGATGAGAGATTTTTTTAATGTGCCATCTGTCATCAGAAATCCCTTGCCTAAATGTTTATTTTGGGGGGACCTTATTTCATCTTTGCTTTCTAATTATACTTATACCTTAGAATCTTTGTGGCCGCAGTATTGGTATCAGCTTATTGATTAAAACCTCTTTGTGTCTGATAATTTTGACTGTTTAATATTTTCACCTGAGCCACGGTCAGCAATGTGCCATAATTTTGGTTTCTTCAGAGTTCAATATCCAAAAAGTGAAAAAAGCTCTATTCCATAGTGTGGATTTTATCTCTTGAAGAATCAGTACAAAGTCAAAACATTTGGGGTTTCCTTTCCTTTTGCCAGTGACCTCAACCTCTTCTCTCATTTCACCAGTTTTGAATTTAACCATTCTCCATTCCAGAGGCAAACTGCCTGTCTATGTCATGTCTACTATTTACCAGGCATTGCACCTTATTTTCATTCTCAAAGCAACCCTCTGAGGCAGATCTAAGCATCCCCTTTGTATAACCAAGACAAGCTGAGGAAGATGATGTGTCCACTAGGACGTAACCAGTAAGTGAGGGATGGGAAGGCACCAGGTCTAAGGGCCCCAAAGAGTGTGATCCAGGCCACCTGGGATTCGCTGCTGTCTGCTCACTCCTCCTGCTAAGTACCTTCAGCTGCATCTGGAACACTCAAGAATGTTAGGGAATGCTGTTCCCATGGTGATCCTCCTGACATAGACCTCATCTCCTGCATTTCCTCCATGACTGACTACCCAAGGGGGGACGCATATGGCTATTGACAAATTAATGAACAGAGATATGAATAAATGCTTTCCAGAATTTCATGCAGAGATATAATCATCTCGTTTGTGGGGTGTTTCTGTCTCCTAAGCTAGAACTTCTGTTTCTTGAGGGTTGAACCATATTTCCTTTTCCTTTGGCATTCCCCCATTCAATCCTCCCTACAGTCTATTTCAGTTCTCTGCACACGGGACAATCTCAACAGATGCCACTGACTAACTGGGAGAATTTAAAAAAAAACTAGAAACTTGGAAAACTTTTGCTTGTGAAGTGCATCATTCCCACCCTGCTTTTTAAAGAAAAATTATTCTGGAGAATAATAAAAAGTACATTTTCCCTTCTTATTTCCTAAGGAACCAAATAGGAGATGTAAGAAGTCCTAGTAAATAGATTTATTGCCATTCAGTGCTGCGTTGCGTTCTGTCCTGCCTTTATGAATTTTAAAGGGAAGGAACTCTTTAGGTCAGGAATTCATCTGTTTCAAGGCTCCAGGCTAGAGCCTCCGGGGAGAAGAGGCTTGTGGTCTCTTGGTGAAGTAACAGAGTCGGAGCCCTGCTTGTGTGTTTCGCCTTAGCACTTTCTTAGAAGGTGGCTTGGGTAGTGTTGTTTGTTTGGCGTTGTTTAAATCTCAAAATTAAGAGAGCTCCTTCATATCTAAGGGCATGGGGGCAAGGCAATCAAGCTAAGTCTGAGACTCAAAGATAAAACCAGCTTAATGTGACTTAAGGGACCAGGAGAGACTTCCTAGCCCCCATACATCGCCCGTTGGCTTGCTCCAGAACATAAAAAGAAACCTCACATTTACCCTCAACTTTGCTTAGGCAGTGAGAGCTGGCTAAAACACAAAAGTAGTATCTAGGAAGATGCAACACTGTTCTGCCTTTATTCTAAGATGCACATTTTACCCACATTTTAATGCTTCCGAATCAGGATGCATTTTTACAATCAATGTACCTTTTTAACATACTACTGCTTCTTTATTTCCCCTGAACAACTGTTAAGTTCATTTGTATTAAATAGATAAGAATCCCTGGGTCTTAACAAGTTAAGGATGCTTAGGATGTTTAGGATGTTTAAAAATCTAGACACCTGGGGCCCTAAGAGCGGGTACCAATTCAGGAGGTCTGGAACGTGGTAAAGAATCTGCATTCGCAGCAAGCATCCAGGGTGATTCTGAGCAGGTAGTTTTGCTTGAAGAGGCCCCAAATAAGTATTTTCCTGGGTTCTGGGAATAGGGTCTTTTTAGGTCTTAATAGCGTGAGTTTGTGAGGTGTGTCTTATGGAGGCTGCTGAAGTCCCCAGACACTGGGTCTGCATTTCAGAACCACACACTGGGGAGAGAGGCAATCTTGGGTCCTGCATTTTCAGAATTCAATTATGCTGTGCCATTTTTCTCTGAAATGCTGATGCTTTGACATTTAAGCTCCATCTTTCAAAATCCTTTCACTTTCAATCATTTCATAGATACTTATGTAAATGGGGTAAGTTTCAGCCCTCCAGAAACTCACACCAAAAAGTGAGTGGATCTTACAAATTGACCTGAGCCAGATTACTCAATGCTAAAAGGGAGCCATTGAGTAATTGTTAAATCGGGAGTGTTAGCTACTGTCTCCTACAAACGGGTTACCCGGTTGTGGTAAAAACAAGCCACCTACCAAATTCTGCTACACCTACAGACACTCATTAACTAAATATTTATGAGTAAACAGGAAGGAAAAAAGGCAGTTCCTACAACCTTGCACGCAAGTTTCTTGCAAGAAATTGCCGGGATTCCAGAGGCAAGATTCTGTCCCCAGTATAGTCAGCATGAGGCAACCAGAATGTTCCAGAGTTCGTGGCTAGACTGAAGACCAGGAAAAGGCATAACTAAGGTATCATTCTAAGGGTGTAGGTTACAATTCTAGCTGAATATATATGTCCTATTCATGCAGGAGTGGAGGGTTTCTAAATTATTTAACGAATCCACTTATTTAAATAGCCCTATATTTACCAAGAGATCCCATTTCTAATTCTCACCATGTTGCATATCAAAGTCCTTTTGGATACGTCCCTTTTTCCTTACCTGCCCCAACTCCCAAGTATGTAATCAGTCACCCTCACATCCCTAGCATAACAGCCCTTTCTGCCCATAGGTCTTGTTCGCATGCTTTAATAAAATCACCTTTTTGCCCCAAGGACATCTCCATAAATCTTTCTTGGCTGTCAGTTCCAGACCCCACCAACATTCCAAAACTACATCATATAGATCCAACAAGGATCAGGCTTCTTTGCAGACCTTTCTAACTGGACATCCTAAATATCCATTCTATCCACACAGTTTTCCCCATAAAAACCAAACTAGAAAGATCATGGTCCCTAGAATCATTCACTATTTGAGTGACTTGGACAAGTTTCTTCATCTCTGATCCTCAGTGTTGTCATCTATAAAAGGGGGTAATCATACCTCCTCCTTAGGATTGTTGCAAAGATCAAGACTGTCTGGTAACAGAAGCGAAGCTCAACTAATTTTACTTTAGTATTTGTGTCTTTTAATTCTTTGTTATTATTTTTTCTTGTTTATGGATTCTAAGGAAGAATAAGACCTATATTGTACAAGCAGTACTTTATCTCACTATCCCTAGAGATTATTTATTAGTCACTGACCTTGGCCTTAAATCTTACTCTAGACCTTTTTTAAAATTTAAATTCAATTAACTATCATATAATGTATTATTGTATGTATTATAATGTATTAATTAACATATAATGTATCAGAGGTAGAGGTCAATGATTCATCGGTCTTATTTAATACACAGTGCTCATTACATCACGTGCCCTCCTTAATGTCCATCAGCTACGTACCCCATCCCTTCACCCCCCCTCCCATCCAGCAACCCTCAGTTTGTTTCCTATGATTTGGAGTCTCTTATGGTTTGTCTCCTTCTCTGATTTCATCTTGTTTTATTTTTTTCTCTCTTCCCTTATGATCCTCTGCTTTGTTTCTTAAATTCTACATATGAGTGAGATCATATAAAAATTGTTTTCCTCCGATTGACATATTTTGCTTAGCATAATACCTTCTAGTTCTATCCACGTCATTGCAAATGGCAAGATTTCATTTTTCTAATGGCTGAGTAGTATTCCATTGTGTGTATATACCACATCTTCTTTCCATTCATCTGTTGATGGACATTTGGGTTCTAAATCATTTAAAATCCAGAAGTTAAGCCCTGAGACTTCTGACTCTAGGAAAACCCCACAGCCTCTCTTATCTGCCCTCTGTTCATAATGATGTGGGAAACAAAGGCGGAAGGAAATATAAATTAAAATTAAATGTCCTTATAACCTGCAGCCCAAGGACAAATACTTGAGGCCAACAGAGTATAACTTTCCTCCAGGAAGCCCTCAACTGTCTTAATGCTAATGGACTGCTAGAGGGAATAACAGCCTTAGTTTGACAATAGGAAGGCTGTATCCCGAGGGTCTTCTTTAGCATATGAAAATCCTTTGGCATTTCCCTTATTTACTCCCCCTCCCACACTATATAATCAGTTGTTCCCCCAATCCCAGGGCAGCAGGCAGCAGCAGCTCTTCCTGCCCGTGGCTCCTGTCCCCGTGCTTTAATAAAACCACCTCTTCGTGCCCAAGATGTCTCAAGAATTCTTTCTTGGCCGTCAGCTCCAGACCCCAACAGTACCACTCCAAAAAACACATCAATATCACGGTGAGGCCGTCTTTTTGTTTCCCAAAAGGCATCTTTTTCTATTTCTAGTCCCTGACCCAACAAGAGAATCACAGATTCCATCTCTAAAACTCCTTCCTTTCTGTTTTACATCTGTCTGTGTACATATCACAGGGTTAAGTTCTGAGCACTGTGATGGCCGGTGGGCCAGCAGGGCCGCTTTCCACGACGTTAGTCGCAACAAAGTTTAACCTCATGCCCTTGGCAACTTTTCTTCTCTTTTCTTGTACCTCTTTTTTAAGGAAACTTCATTAGCCCTAACAGGATTTTCAATGAAGACCCCTCCCAGAAAGTTCCCCTGGCCTATATTCTCCTCTCATGTAGCCCATCACCTCGAAAAACCAAACATGGGCTATTATAAGAGGGCTTTGCCCTTCTCTTACTGATCTAATTCTGAATATGGGTTTTATTTTATTTTGTTCGTTTATCTGTCTGAGGGAAAGAGGATACAAGTTGGGAGGAGGGGCAAAAGAGAGAAGCAGACTCCCCACTGAGCAGGGACCCCCAATACCTGGCTTGACCCCAAGACCCTGGGATCGTGATCTGAGCTGAAGGCAGCCGCTCAACCAACTGATCCACCCAGGAGCCTCTGAACATGGATTTTAAACAAATGATGAGAGAGCAGAAGGCAAGTGGAGTCAAAACACAAGCTGGCATCCTGCAAACCAAACTCTGCCCCCCACATCCCAGGTGGGATACCTTGGTTTGCAGGATGCCAGCTAATGGCATGAGATTGTGGGATGAGATAATGGGGGGGCGGGAGGAGAGCAAATTTTTCTGATCACAGGCCTGGATTAGAAGCCCTGGAGAAGGGAAACCAGTGGCTGCGGAGCCCATGCGATGGCCCAGGAGAAAGACCTAGAACAAAGACAGCCTTTGAACATGGCTTCAGGGACAGTGGATGAGGAAGAGGGACCACGATTGTAAGGCTCTGCACAGAGGCAGCCTTCACCGTTTCTTGCAGTCCTTGTTTTGTATCTCGATATTTATGACAAGTGTACACCCCAGTGCATTTGCCAGTAAGGTTCACTTAAAATCCCTACTCCCAAGAGGAAAAATTGGAAAAGAAACCCTTCACCAATTACTCTTCTACCAAGATCATAACCTGAATGGTCCTTATGAGAAATGGCTTATTACTGACTAATAATAATCTCAATACCCAGTAATGACTAACATAAGTACGAGCAGACGTCTTGTCTACAGTGGCTCTTGGTGATAACTATCTCTTACAATAAAAGCATAGATTCCACATTTCATGATGGGTTGCTCCCCAGATCCTGCTTCACTTAAAACACTCTACAACCAGGCTACTTGAATTCGGCACTTTTGCAGGGTGGGGATAGATGTAACAGATTTGAGCCTCTTTCCATATCTTGTGAAAACTAACAGCATCAAAGAAATTGTGTGATATGGCCACACACCTACCAGAATGACTAAAATGAAAAATACTGATAACATCAAATGCTGACAAGGATGCGGAGAAACTGGATCACTCACTCATACGTTACTGGTGGGAATATGGTAACAATCACTCTGGAAAATAGTTTGGCAGTTTAAAAAACCAACCAAACAAATACCATACAAATACTATAGACCCAACAATTGTACTCCTGGGCATCCATCCCAGAGAAATAAAGACTTATATTCACATAAAACCTACACGTGAAGTTCCTTGCAGCTTTTTTGGTAAGAGTTAAAATTGTAAAAAACAAAAGATGTCCTTCAGTAGGCAGATGGTTAAACAAACTATGTACATCCATACCGTGAAATATTAGTCAGTCATAGGAAGGAACTATTGATAAATGCAATAACCTAGATGAATATGTAAAAATTATGCTGTGGTAGCCATCTTGTAGAAAGAGGATGGACTCCCAGAAAAAAATTTTCAAATAGTAATACTACTGACACTAATACTAATACTAATGATATTGCATACACATCAGGAAGGTATGAAAATGTTTATTACTAATATAATATAGTTTTCAAAAGCCAGATAGGCAAACTTCCCAAGCAGATCCAAAAATGGCTTGAGGGAACCAGGAAAGAGACTGGCTTGGTTTTCATTGTGATTAGGAGCTGGAGAGGGGTGGGGGAGGACTCCTGCACATGGCAGGGGTTCACACGGTTTAAATCTCCCCCAAAGGAAGAACTCGGGCTTTCTTTTCAGCTTGACCAGATGTGGGACAGAGGGGAAGGGAGAGGCTGAAAAGCTCTAGCAGACATCAAAAAATGGAGTCAGCCAATCTCAAAAGGATATATGCTGTCAGATTCCATTTATATAATATTTAAAATAACACAATTTTAGAAATGGAGAGCAGATATGTTGGTGGTTGCCAAGGGGTAGGGATGGAGGTGGGGATGAGGAGGCAGAATGGTTATAAATAGGCAACATGGAGGATCTTTATGGTGTTGGAATATTCATATCCTGAACTGTGGTGGTGAATCCATGGATTTACACAGGTATTAAAGTTGTGTATTACTCTTACACACACACATACACTTGAGTATATGTACAAGTAAAACTTGGGAAATCTGAAAAACATACATGGATTGCATCAGTGTCAATATCCAGGTTGTGAGGGGCACCCAGGTGGCTCAGTTAAGCTGTGTTAAGCGTCTGCCTTCAGCTCAAGTCATGATCTTGGGATCCTGGGATCGAGCCCCACATCAGGCTCCCTGCTCAGGGAGCCTGCTTCTCCCTCTCCCTCTGCTGCTCCCCCCGTTTGTGTTCTGTCAGTTGTGCTCTCATGCTCTCTCTCAAATAAGTAAATAAAATATGTAAAAAATATCCTGGTTGTGATGCTGTATTACAGTTTTGCAAAATGTTATCATTATGCGAAATTGGGCAATGGTTACATATGATCTCTCTGTATTAATTCTTAAAACTCACATGAATCTACAGTTATCTCAATAAAAATTTCAATTTAAAAAACCCTTAAATTAGGAATGAGGAATCTATTTGAATTATAGGACATTCTGGAGTGGAGAAAGAACAAGCCTGAGTGAATGCCTCTGAACTAAGCCAACCGACCCATTCATTACTCTACCAGGTTCTTAGAAAGTCATTTTCAACAATGTAATAGCTAACCATGGGTCAGACATCATAACTATTATTAGGACCCAAAGCTGGGTAAACTTTTAGGTGGACTAACTTGGAAGGACAGAGAAAGGCAAGATAAAATTGAGAGGAGGCCTTTTAATAATCTAGAGACTGATATTTGCAATATATAGATGAATAGCAGAAAAAGATTCATGTGGGAATTACCTGACAATTATTTATGTAAAGCTATCAGCTACAATATAGTCATTCTCAATTTTTTTCAATGAAACTTTCTCTAACCACAGAGGGAAAATGTGTGTGTGTGTGTGTGTGTGTGTGTGTGTGTGTGTGTGTGTGTGTATGAGGGTCTGGTGTGCATCCAGAGGTAGCCATTCAAAACCTGAAATACCCATAAAATTTATATAAATGTCACATTATATTCCATAATATAACTATTTTTATTGTGATATAACAGTACCTTCAATTTTAAAATTTGAGTTAAAATCATGTGAAAAAATTTATCTTGAGCAAAACTGATCTGCAGGACAATGAACACTCTGTGGCCCATGAACACATCCATCCCTGGTATACAGCACTCTCCTAGGGGAAGCATCGCTCTACATTTTTCTAAGACCTTCATATTAAATCTTTCTTTAAAAAAAAATGGCTAAGCTCCAACTTTGAGTCTTTGCTCATGCTATTCCTTCCATCTGGAACACTTTCCTGAGGCTTTCTCCCCATGAATCTCTCTCTGCTTATGGCTCAAGTCCCCATAAAATGCTCCATCTGTGAATCCCTCTCAAACTTCCTGTCAGAATGGATTTCCCCCTTCTTTGTATTCCTAACCCTCCCTCTGTTTTAGTCACTGTGCTCCCACTTAGGTGTGTGAGCAACTCTAAAAACAACACGGTGGTAGGTCCCATAGTTAGGTCTATCTACACTTCTTCCCATAGGTGATCTCAGTCATGCTCACCATTCTAAATATAGTCCAATGCTGAGGACGTTCTAAGTTATAGCTCCATCCCTTCTCCTCTTGGAACTCTAGAATTGCATATCCAACTGCTCACTCAACACATCCATTTACTTGCCTAATAGACATTGCAAACTTGATTCCTCAACCCTATCTCAAACTTGCTCTTCCTCAAGACTTCCCATCTCACTCAAAGTGAGTAAAGAAAGGGTTAAGGTACAGGCAGGGAGAGACCCTGACTGGGCTCTGAGACTATTCTTGGCAGGTGGAGACAGACTGAACAAGAGATAAAGGAACAAACCAGACCACTTGGTCCTAAATGTTAGGGAGTTTTTTGTTTTGGGGGGTTTGTTTGTTTGTTGGCAGCTACGTTGCAATCACAGAAAATAACCAGACCTCAAAGAAGTAGACCATGAAGGATGTTATCAATAGTCCCTGCTCAAACCAAGATGGTACCTGAATTTCAGGCCACAAGCTTCCTGGTCAGTTCTCAATAAAAAGCTGCCAGTAAAAACCCACAGTGGCAAACCCATTCGGGACCCCTGTCCGAGAGGTGTTTTTCCTTTCCTTTCTGTTCTCATCTTCACTTAACAAACTTTCACTTCACTTCACTCTTTTGTGTCCACGAGATTCATTCTTCAACTCCATGAGACAAGAACCCTGCAATCCTGGGGCCATAATTCACCTTAGTCAAAAATACTAAGAAGCCACCCTAGATTCTCTTTCTCCTCATGATACACTCATATTCTTTTTTTTTTTTTAAGATTTTATTTATTTATTTATTTGACAGAGAGAGAGAGATCACAAGTAGGCAGAGAGGCAGGCAGAGAGGGGAAGCAGGCTCCCTGCTGAGCAGAGAGCCCAATGCAGGGTTCGATCCTAGGACCTTGAGATCATGACCTGAGCTTTAACCCACTGAGCCACCCAGGCGCCCCATGATACCCTCATATCCAATTCATGAGTAAGTCCTATCAATTCTGCCTCCTAACTCATCCCAAGTTCACTCTGGACTCAGCCACCGTTACTGCACATGCACACTATGGAAATAGCTTCCAAACTAGTTTCCAGCTTCCGTTTCACATCTTGTATCTGCAATATCCACATAGCGGCCCTGAATCAAATAATTTGATGATCTTGTGAATCAAATCATGTTACTCCCTGCTTAAAATCCTCCAACAAATGCCTATCACAGTAGAATAAAGCCCAGACTCTTTACCTTGACTTCAAAAGTCCCCATCTTGACCACACCCCCTCACACTTCCTCACCCTTCTAGCTTTCTTTCTGTTCCTCAAATACTCCAAGCCTATTTCTACATTCTGGTCTTTGCTCTAACAGTTCCTTCTTCTAGGTACGATTTTCCTTCTGATCGCCCATTGCTTGCTTCTTAGTCCTGACGTTCAGATCTCAATGGAGATGTTGCCTCCTCAAAGTCTATCTCTGGCCATGCAATCTAAAGTCAACACCTAGTCATGCTCTTGCCCTCTTTCAGTTATCAGCATGGCATTTTTGGTTTCTCTGTTTGTTTGTTCATTGTGGTAAAATACACATAACATAAAATTTATCATTTGTATCATTTGTAAGTATCCAGTTCTGCAGAATTGAGCCACGGTGCACAGTGTTGCACAATCATCACCACTACCCACATCCGGGGCTTTTTCATCTTCCCAAACTGAAACTCTGTTCCCATTAAACAGTAACTCCAATTACATGCCTACCACCACTAGTCCCTGACAACCTCTACTAAACACTCTGGTTCTAGAAATGTGCCTGTTCTAGGCACCTCACATAAGCAGAATTATAAGATCATTGGTACTTTTGTGTCTGGCTTTTTTTACTTACCATAATGCTTTCAAGGTTCATTCGTGTTGCAGCAGGTGTCAGGACTTCATTACTTTTTAAGACTGAGCATTGTATGTAGACACCGTATTTTGTTTATCTATTCATGCATCCCTTTTCATGAAACAACATGTTGTGTTTCCACTATTGGCTCTTGTGAATAATGCTGCTACGCACATGGGGGCACAGATATCTATTTGAACTTCTGCTTCCAGTTCTTTGGGGTATGTACCTAGAAGTAGCATGGCTGGGTCACATGGTAATTCGATGTTTAACTCTTTGACAAACCAACATCCAATCAGCATGGCATTTTTAAAAAGTGCTAGTTAGCGGTTCCACTGGAATGAAACCTTCATGAGAGCAGGGTCTGCAGCTGTCTTTATCATCCCTGCCTCCCCAGCACCCAGAACAATTTCTGGCACGCAATGGATACTCGAAAGTGTTTGTCAGAAGAATGAATGAAGTAGGTCATCAGTAATTATTAGTGCTCTTTCTCCTTTCCATTCCTACACAGATCACAGAGTCCTGGAGGCCAGGGCTAGGTCTCATTCATCTGTGTAACTCCAGCACTTTGCAGATTGAAGGCACTCAATAAACCCTTCTTGAGTTGAAATAAATCCTCTTTCTTTGCTTTTAGCTTGGTTTTCTTGGTTGAGCTCTATAGATCACATCTGATGATTATGGAGTAGTAAAAATGGAAGATTTTTCTCTGGTTTTTTACTAAGCAAAGAAAAATGCCCAATGAGGCTCACATGACATGTGCCTCCTAGGCATCTCTGACTCTTTTACTCTTATCCTTATTCTCTTTTGTTTCTGGATTCTAGTATCTGCCAGAGTCAGGACTGAAGGAAGCACAAACAGCTGAAAAATCATTTACATTCCATCATCTGTCTCTGGGAATTGAGGAATGCTGGCAGGTTTGACCAAAAAAAACAAACAAGCAAACAAACAAAAAAACAAAAACAAAAAACCTTAAAATTTGAGTCTTGGGCTCAGATAAAACACAAGTTCTGATATCCCAAGACTTCTTAAAATTGTAAGTAATGTTCTTTGGATTAGAAATTTAAATGATTTTCAAATAGCTCTGAGCCTGGTAATTCTGATTATACCTACCATATACAGATAAATAATATATTTTACTACTCTGTAGTTTATATAATAAATGGCACACATGATATATCACAATTTATGTACATTGCATGTAATAATTGGCTGCTAAAATGGAGATAACAAAACCCAAGTAAGAAATACCCAACTGGTACCTGGAACCATTTCCATGAATTTTCTCCCCCAAGCCTGCCAGTTAACTTTGCTGTTAAGAACACTCCTCATTTCAGCCGACAGTGTTTGAGGCAAAGTAGAATGAGAAAGAAACCTCCTAGAATTGCAACATTGGCAGGCTGCCAAGGCCCACCAGACCCTGACCATTTTCCCAGGGTCCCCTCCAACACTCCCAACCATCTCCTGCCCTCTGGACCGGGGCTAGCGGTCTTTACACAGGCCCTGCGGCCAGAGGGTCTGCTGACTGCATGATTCCAGACAGGCAACCTCAGGTCTCTCACTTTGGATTATGGAGTTTCCATCATCCTTCCAATCCTGCCTTTCTGGCCCTGAAAATCCTGTGAGGCTTTACCACCTGCCGCCGGGACTCTGCCCTTGACGTCGCCATTTTGGTAGGCCATCATTCTTGGAAGAGCTGTGCTCACTTGAAAAGCACCATCTGACTCTCGGGGGTGAGGAGGATATGGGAGATCACTGTCTATCGAACGGAAACACGGGTTTCTGAAAGTTGGCAAACAGTGTAGCAGAGAGATGAGGGACCATAAACCCCGGGCAGGCCTTGATACCACACCCTGAATCTGTCTCCAAATCCCAACTTTCCAATGCGCTCTTTTTTTCTTTAAAAAAATAGTTCGCAATTTTTTTCCCCCAATCATGTGTCCTTCTTATTACCTCACGGAGGTAGGGAGCAGATGAGAGGAAAGAGAAAAGTTGATCGTGTTTCAACTGATGGGTCGGTCAGAAGGAAGTGAGCAGAGTGAGGGAAAGGTCAAGAGCAGCAGAGGGCAGATGGAAAACTCTGGCTGGAGGGTGACCCCAGGGAAATTTCATCTGCCATCTCATGTCCCCTGTCAATCCTAAATGCCCCCTGCCCTTTCAGGTGCTGCTGCTGGTTCCCCAGTGTCTGGGAACAAGGCTAGCTGATGCAGACGGGACGGAACTGGGGTTCAGAGCTCTCAGCAGACCAGACTGCCTCCTTCCCCGGCCCCATGTCGGCTTGTTCTGGGCTGATGGTTAGGACAGAAAGGCCTTCCAGGTTGTCCCAAAGAAGGGGTAAAACAAAGATTGTCCTCATGCTTTCTCACTGCTAGAGCCTAGCAAACATTCAGAGCCAGAGGAGAAATGCAAAGGGCCTCAGGGTGCCTGACACCCCGGATACTCAATTCTCAAGTTTTCAATAAATGGATAGATAGATAGATAGATAGATAGATAGATAGATAGATAGATAGATAGCAGGAAGTTTCCATAGTTCATCCTATTTGACAGTACTCAATTGAATCTAATCTAATCTAGGTCCCTTTTTGGTCACCAGTCCAAACTACTCACTTATACCCAAGTACACGCTGCCCAGGGAGCTCCTGGGAGCCACTCCTTCTAGAGGAAGAAGGGGAAAGGAGCAGAGCCATCCCGTTGCTACCACAAGCTCCAACCCATGATGGTTGCAGTCCCACAAAAATCTGGACAGAGGATAAAGAAGACATTATCGATCCCATTGACTGATAAGAAAACTGAGACATCGGATGTAGATTGTGCCTTGCTAAGGCCACAGAATAGGCAGCTGGGGGCTCCGGAACATCTCAGGACCCAGGTTGCCTAACCCCTACACTGGAACATTCTGCCACAGCCAGCCTTCACTGCCACGGGACCAATGCTAGTGGCGAACAAATACAAACTTCACTTCTTCATTTATCAGTCATCCAGGTTCCACAGTCTCTCATTGATGAGTCGGAAAAAAGCTCTTTCCTGCTTATTGTCCCAAAGTGGGCAAACAGAGCCAAATTAGCCCTGACCAAAGTCCCAGCATTGGAGGCTTTTCAGCCTCTCCGAGAGCCCTCTTTCCTCCATCAGGAATACTTTTTATTCCCAAGAGCCTTTTTGGTAGAGGTAGTAGTGACATAGCATAAAGGAATCCATATGCAACCTTTTCTTTCTTCTTTACTTTTCTCCATATCACCCCCCGCCCCCCAACACAAGGAGAGAAGATCCAGACTGACCCCTGACACTGAGTAGGCATTTCTGGGTGTCCAGGCTGAAACTGGAAATGGTCTGCAGGGAAGGAATAGGATGATGAACTTTCCTAATCTGGACACGTAGGTCCTCAAGTGGTATATTCTGAGGACGTGGGTGGAATTATGCTACTTACATACCCAGTGGACGAAGCGGGACATATGGTTCTACATAACTTGCTTTATTCCTCAAAAAACTTCTAGTAGGTAGTACTATTTTTGTTCCCATTTTACACATAAGGAAATCACAGTTTAGTAAAGTAACTTGGCCACTGCCACATAGCTAACAAGTGGGACAATTTAGAGCCAAGCCCAAGTTCACAGACTGTCCCTAACCTGTAGGTCTCACTGCTACTTGTGGCTGTCAACAATGAGTGACTGACATCATCACAACACACCTTGTCCATATGTCCATCCCTGGACCATGCTGAGCCTGAACTCCTCCTGCAGTAAAGGGCAGACTCAGAGCCAAGATCTGTCCCCCGAAATGAGCCCCACTCAGATGCCCAATGTTCCACTCCTGATCAAATACCTACAATGTTCTCAGGAATATGCTGCACTATTAGAAGATAACAAGAAGCCTAACAGGAGCCATACTTTCCATACCTTGCCATCTGGTTGGAGAAAGGGGAACACAGCCCATATAATGGCATATATACTACAAGGCAGTTGACAGTGAAATAAATTGTACGGTACTGACTAATATTTATACCAATTCAGAAAAGAAAAAAATGAATTTGGGCTGTTATGACACATGAAAGCCTTTAGAAAAAAGAAACTTGAACCCAACACTCCAGGATGGGTGGGATTTGGATCGGGGAAGAGACTCAGACACCCTTACCAACCCTCTTCCCCCACAACCAAATACCAAATTTGGCTTATTTCTTTTAAACCCAGTGATAGTGAGTTATTTATTTTTCTTTTCTTTTTTTTCCTCCCCAAATTCCAAATAGATTCTACATTTAGAACAAAATGATATAAACACAAAATTTAAAAAACATGTTGCTATTAAAAGTATCTAGTTTCTGGTCAGTGCTCCTGGGATGTCTTGTGATTTCCTAGGACTGACTCTTCTGACCTGGTCACAAATAATTTCAGTGTAGGACAAAGGCATCTGCTACCATCTGAGAGATTTTTAGAGCTATAATAAGAGATACAGGATGAGGATGTCTACTTCCTAAGGCCTGCTCTCTTTCCTAGGATGACATCTCTACAGGATGACCAGATCCTTTAAAGAAAAGCAGAGTTTTACCCGTGAGCTGAGTTTTACTCCAAAGCTCTCCACCTTGCATGTCCCTATACAGGGTAGACACAAACTCTCATAATGCAGCCTGAACATGTTGGCTTTCTTGGCTCTCAGATCCTGAACGATGCCCTGCAAAGGGCTAAAAATGCCATCTGCTTGGCAGTGGCCCAGGGGTCTGCTGAGGCATGTGCGATGATTGCGGCCGTGTCTCTGGGTTTGTCCCCTCACACGGCATGCTTTGCATCTTTAGATCTGAATGGGCATAGACAATTCGATGTTTTGCTACATTACAATAGTAACGGAAGAGAGACTGGATTAAATAAAACCACCACCACCACCCCACATGGAGGACTTTGACAGGGAAAGTGGTTTGGGGGAGGCTTCACCTGGACCAGAGACCCCCAAAATGGTTAGCTGCCAATGAGCCTTGCTGATGGTTGATTGATGGTAAGCAAGAAGCTCCCCCTGCACCCCAATCCCTAATCCCCGGAACAAGGCAAGGAAACTGGAGCCCTGGGAGCAGGGGTGGGGGGTAAACCCACAGGACAGAGGAGAGAGCCCAGGCAGAAGCTGGATGAGACACGGTCCTCATTCCCTCCCAAAGGAACCTGGGTGTGGTTCTACTCTAGAACTGTCCCTTTCGGCCTTGTGTTGTTCTGCAATTTATAACCCACTGAAACCAGTAATCCCAGCTAAATTCCCAAAGCACTGGTTACTTTCCTAGATCATTGCTCCTAACTGGCCCTTGTCTCTCACCTCTAGTGTCTCCCTCATTCAAATCTTTCCCACACAGTAGAACCAGATTAGTCTTCCCAAATATATCTTGGCCTTCAACTCTGGTTTTCAGAGTTTGCTCATGTTACGCCTTAGCACAGAGAAGATTTAGAAGAGAACAGAGGTGGACCCTAGCCCGTGGGATTCAAAGGTCCCCCACAACCTGCTGGAACAAGCTGATCTCATCTCCCACAATGCTCTTTAAGTGGCCTCTGCCCTCCTGGGGCTCAGGATCAGCTCTTTGGATGGGCCTTTCTCCCCTCCTGCCACCTTTCTAGCTCCCCAATGCTTGCTTGGCATCTTTTCGGGTCCCACCTCCTGTGTTAAGCCCCCTGAATGGCCCTTCCCTGGGGAACCCTTGGTCCCCACTTCACACTGCTTAGACCAACAGTGTTTACTTTTTTTTTTTTTTTTTTAAAGATTTTATTTCTTTGACAGCGAGAAACACAGCGAGAGAGGGAACACAAGCAGAGGGAATGGTAGCGGGAGAAGCAGGCTTCCTGCTGAGCAGGGAGCC
>CM053607.1:32414142-32512714 GCA_028646535.1 Procyon lotor | reverse complement strand
CTCTGGAAGAGTAAGCCCCGTTATATGGGTCTTGACCAAAGTCTAGAAGATTCATTAGATACCAATGGGCCTTGGCAATAAAGTGAATGGGAGTTTTTGACTCTGCATCTGGCTGGATGTCTCGGGGTGGTCTCGGTGATTCTAGCCCTTTGTGCATGCATAGACACTCAGACACCTTAGTCCAAATCCTCATTTCAAATCCTACTGATTCTTTTTCCTGACATCTCTCACATCCCTTTCCTGTCCATTTCCATTCCTGCCATGCTAATCCCAGTCTTTAAGTCACTTGTGATGTGTTGTCAGTGTCAAATCGCTGCATCTAAGTCTTAAGAAATGAGCAGCTTCTACTTCTGCTCTTGAGATATTGCTGTCCGAACCCAGCCACCATGCTGAGAGGAAGCCAACCAACCTGATTGGGTGGCCACACGTCAATGTTTCCAACCACAGCCTCGTGAGGATCCGGGCAAGAGCCACAGCATTCACCGTCAGGTGTGCACAAAATCAAGCCTGGTGGTGGATCCGGATCATACTTACCGAGCACTCTGCAGCCTTTGGGCCACCCAAGAGGTTGCTGTCAGGAGCAGAGACAAGCTGTCCCATAGCATCCTGCCTCCATTGCAGATTCATGAGGAAAATAAAGGATCACTCTTGTTTTCGGCCACTACGTTGGGGTGGTTTGCTAAATGTCGCCCTTGATCACTGGAATAGCATTATGTAGATATGGGCCACTCTTCCTGCACTGAACTACTGGCCTCTGAGCTACTTCTTGGCTCTTCGAGAAGGAACAAAAACCTACTTAAATAAAGCTGCTATTTTATCTGCCATTCATAGTGGAAGCTGGTCCTACCTGACACACGACAGTCTCCTACCTGCTACCCTGTATGCACTCAGTTCCAATCCTGCCACCATACTACTCTAATATTTGGCTTTGCACAATTTCCCTAAGTGCTCTCTCTTCTGTAGTGTGGCTTATTTCTAAAGGAATTTAGCCTGGCACACCAAGCTCATTGTTCTTTTATATCCACTGACCTTCTCTCCTGCTGCTTCTTTTATTCATATTTTTCAAGCCAGGTATTTGTACCTCCGGGGATTTGGGCATCGTGCCAGGGGCTACTCAAAACCCCAGGATAATGTACAGCGTGGTGGCTATAGTCAATAACACTGTCCTGCGTATTTGAAAGTTGCTAAGAGAATAGATCTAAAAAGTTTGCATCATAACAAAAAATAATTTTGTAACTATGTATGGTGACAGATCTAATTAGACTTACTGTGGTGATCATTTCAAAATACAGGCAAATATCGAATCAGTATGTTGTACACTTGAAGCTAATAGAATGCTATATGTTAATTACACCTCAATTAAAAAAAACAGTTAAGAAAACTGCTTCTTCTGAGCATAAATTTTGCAATGTGGAAGATAAAGGTGTTTCTAACTCTTTTCTTGAAAACAATTTCGATGTTTTTATAAATTAATATAACTATCCATATATTATATTTAGAATAGTGTGTGTGTGTGTGTGTGTGTGTTTCAGATAAAATCTGAAGCCTTTCTTGCTGATGGGAGGCCAGTTTGAGCTATACTCTATGCTCCAGGTCACTATATCTCTACTAATAGGGGTACTTTGGTATAAAATTTGAGAAGCATGCTTTCACCACTTAGAAATGCATTCAACCATGTGGTCATTAAGATTTAAGACTAGCTTAGGCACGAGGTGCCTGAGTGGCTCAGTGTGTTAAAGCCTCTGCCCTCGGCTCAGGTCATGATCTCAGGGTCCTGGGATTGAGCCCCGCATTGGGCTCTCTGCTCATTGGGGAGCCTGCTTCCCCGTCTCTTTCTGCTTGCTTCTCTGCCTACTTGTGATCTCTCTCTCTCTCTGTCAAATAAATAAATAAAATCTTAAAAAAAAAAAGGCTAGCTTAGGCAGTAGTAACTGAGGAGTTGGCAGTTAACTGTCACTGACAGGGGCTCAACCACACTGGAGCCAGAGACTATGGGGCTCCTTCGCCTTTTCCTTCATACTTGTCTACAGATCATTTCCTAGACCTTTCCTCCCCACTGTCACAAAATAGTTGCTGTAGCTCCAGACATCAAATCCATGTTCAAGGCAGTTAAAAGACAGAACAGGATAGAGTGTTGCTAACCTCAGAATCCATTTTTATTAGGCCAAAGAAAAGCCTTCTACAAACTCCTACGAGACCCCTACTTAATTCTCATTGCCTAGAACAATTACATGGTCACTTTCAGGTGAAAAGTAGGATAGCAACATGAGTCAATCAATCACCTAGGGCTGGGTAGCTGGAATCACTCCCATCAATTACTCTCCTCAAAATTAGAAATTTTAGAGTTCTATCCCCAAAATTAGAGTTCTATCAGCAAAGAGGAAAGAGTGCTCAGGGTGCCCGGGTAGCTCAGTTGGTTAAGCATCTGACTCTTGAGTCAGACTCTGGACTTTGTGTGGAACCTGCTTAAGATTCTCTCTACCTCTCCCTGTGTCCCTCCTTCCCGCCCCCCACTCCCACGCGTGACTGAGCTCTCTTGTGAGTGCTCTCTCTCACAAACAAAGGAAAGGAAAGGAAAGGAAAGGAAAGGAAAGGAAAGGAAAGGAAAGGAAAGGAAAGGAAAGGAAAGGAAAGGAAAGGAAAGGAAAGGAAAGGGGACAAGATCTGGGGCTGCACTTAGTGACCACAACCATAACCTTCCCTCTAACCAAATTAGTTTTCTGGTTGATCCTAGAACCTGATACATCACAGGGACCAAAGAAACAGCCCACTATCATTGGGGGAGGGGGGGACAGCAATGGCAAGCTTGCAGCACACACCGGCTCCCCTCTCCCAAACACTCGCTGAGTCTGTCTAGCCTGCTGGAACCCAGCACAATCCTGAGCCAAAGGAGAAGCCCGGCCCATCCAGACGCAGAACGGGTTCAGGTAGCCCATACATTGCTACTCACCCCCAGGAAAAGAGGAAGTGTCCATCAGGGCGGTCCCCAAGGACACCACCTTCCAAATATTCAGAAAAAGTTAAAATTTCAACCCAAACCAATCCCTTAGTCCTCGATGAACACCTACTCCTGCGGCACAACTGTCTTTGGATTTCTGGGCTCAAACAAGAGCTCAGGCTCTCTGGCTGCACTGCCGTTGTCCAGTCGGCTGTGCCCGAGCAGCTAAAGATCCCTTGGAAATGGCAAACGCACTGCCAAGCCCCTTAGAATGAAGACAGGCTTTATTATTTTTTTTAGAGGCCCTTTTTGAGATGCCTCCTGGTCTAAAGGAGAAAGAAACCACGAGACTGGAAGGCTTGCTGCCTCATCACTTCCAGAGCTGGTCACTCGGCCTTGTTGCTCCGACTTGGCCCCACAAGGGAAAGGGAGGAGGCCCGTGGTTCCTTTCCAGGTTTACCCCATGCCTTCCCTCTGCGTCCAGGAAGTCACAGATGGGGCCAAGAAGCGGATAGTTGAACTTGAGGAGGAAAACACAGGAGGCCTCATCCAACCCAGAAGTCATAAAGGAATAGCAGGAAAGGTCTGTAATCATGGGGTAGGTTTCCATAGCCGTCCACCTGGCTGACATTTCTGAATCATTTCTTAATGCTTGGCACAGAGGTTTCGATGTTTAAAACTCCTTTTTTGGCCGGGGACCTGGAAGTATCACATCTGTACACAGCAGTGGGTTTTAGCGTTTTTGTACTATAACCACTTTCACTTTAAAATATTTAATGCTTTACCGGAACATTCTCTTAGGTTGGAGATTTTTCCCCTGTTCCTCAGGTCACCCGACCAAGGAAGTTCCCAGAAATGACAGGACTTTCCTAAAATCTTTACTATTTAGAATCCTTTAATGTAATGCTTGTAGGTAATCAGACTTCCTATTTTCTGACACTCTCTTGGTGGTGGTAACAAGTTCATTGATACTTTTTGAATGCCAATTCTGTGCTAACTGTGCTGGCCCTATGGGGAAAAGAAAGGAAGGCTATGAGTCACCCACTTAATTGCACAGAATATAATTTCATGCTAATTATTGAGCTAAATTCCTTAGATCTATTTAAGATTGATCAAATAAATGATTAGGCATTGAATGGTTACTTTGTACAACTATGAAATGACAATGCAATCTCTACGGATATGGGTAACTATGTTCATTTCCTGGGACGGCTGTGATGAAGGACAAAGGACAAAACACTGTGGTAGCTTAAAACAGATATTTATTTTCACACAGTTATGGAGGATAGAAGTCCAAAATTGAGGTGTCAGAGAGAAAATGAAAACACTTATTCGAAAAGAAATATGCACTCCCATGTTCATGGCAGTATTATTTACAATAGCCAAAATGCAGAAGCAATCCAAGTGTCCCTCGATAGACGGATTGATAAAGAAGATGTGGTGTGTGTGTATATATATATATATATATATATATATATATATATAGTGGAATATTACTCAGCCATAAAAAGGAATGAGGTCTTGCCACTTGTGACAACAGAGATGGCGATCGACAGTATTATGCTGAAGGAAATAAGTCAGACAGAGAAAGGTAAATACCATATGACTAAACTTATTTGTGGAATCTAAGAAAGCAAAATAATAACAAAAGAAAGCAGAAACAGACCCATATATACAGAGAACAAACTGATGGCTGCCAGAGGGAAGGAGGATAAGGGACGTGGGCAAAAGGGGGAAGGAGAGTGGGGAGTACAGGGTTCCAGTTATGGAATGAATAAGGCATGGAGATGAAAGGCACAGCATAGGGAATATAATCAATGACATTGTAATGGCACTGTCTGGTGACAGATGGGAACTACACTTGTGATGAGCACAGCACAACATATAGAATTGTCAAATTTTTGTGTTGTACCCCGGAAACAGGTAACGTGGTGTGTCAAATGTACTCCAATTAAAATTAAAAAAATAAATACAAAATCAAGGTATCGGCAGGGTCATGTTCTTTCTGAAGGTTCTAGGGGATGTCCTGGCTCTTCCCAGCTTCTGGTGGTTGCTGGTAATCCTTAATATTCCTTGGCTTATAGAAACATCACTCCAATCTTTGCCTCCCTCTTCATTTGACCTTCTCCATGTGGCTGTGTCCAAACTTCTCCCTTTTTATAAGGATACCACTCATTAGATTAGGGCCTGCCCTAGTCTAGTATGATCTAATCTTAACTTGATTATACCTACAAAACCTCTATTTTCAAATAAGGTCACATGCACAGGTAGTGAGGGTTAGGACTTCAACATACCTTTTGGGGGGGACACAATTGAGGCCAGTATACTGTCTATGTTATGTAAAAATAAGAAAAGTTTGTCAGAATGTTAAAACACAGCTGCAAGTTCTCTGACACTCTTCCCATAGAATGGAGCCTTTGTCCCCTCCCATGGAATCTTCATGGGCTTGTGACTTCTTTGACCAGTACAGTATGGCAGAAATTATGTTATATAACTTCCAAGGCTAGATCACAAAAGGCCACACAACTTCTACTTTGTTCACTCTTAGAACCTCAAGGCACCATATAAGAAGTCTGACTACCTTGAGGCCACCATGTTATAAAAAAGCACAAGCCATGTGGAAAAGCCACATACAGTCAGTGATCCCAGCTGGGCTCAGAATTCCAATTCCAGGTGCTAGCTCTGCAAATGAAGAAAGAAGTTTCTAGATGTTTCCAGATCCCAGATATTCCAGTCATCCTCAGCCATCTGAGTTTTCCCAGCTGAGGTCCCAGAGTTCATGGATCAGAGACAGGCCACCCCTGCTGTCTCTTGTCCAAACTCCTCACCTGGAGAATTCATGAGCCATACAAGGTGGTTGCTATTTTATAGCTCTGAGTTTTAAGTTGTCTTGTGTGGCAACAGATCATGAATAAACATCATAAATAGTATAGTCACATTTCCTAGAAATTCTGAATGTATGTGCATACACAGGAAAAACCTAGAAGTTTGACCCCAAACTGTTAACAGAGATTTTTTTGGGGGGGGGAGGAAGGGGGATGGGGAGCAGCAGTTACTCTCTTTTTTATCCTTTTCTATATTTTAAAAATTCTTTTTTTTTAAGATTTTATTTATTTATTTATTTGACAGAGAGAGAGAGAGAGAGATCACAAGCAGGCAGAGAGGCAGGCAGAGAGAGAGGGGGAAGCAGGCCCCCCACTGAGCAGAAAGCCCAATGCAGGGCTTGATCCCAGGACCCTGAGATCATGACCTGAGCCGAAGGCAGAGGCTTTAACCCACTGAGCCACCCAGGCGCCCCAATATTTTAAAAATTCTTAAAAATGAGTTCATATTACTTAATCAGGAAAAAAGAAAATGATTTTCTTTTAGGAAAAAAGTTACCACTGAAATATGGTGATTGTGTTTTCAGGCATGAGTAATGAAAGACTCTTAGTGAACGGTCTACCCTACCCTTCTGTGGGGTAACCATAATCAACACACCAATTTTTTTGCAATCAAAGCTTGTTTTAGCGATGTGACCACAAATCCCAGGGCTGAGTCTAGTCTCATCAGGGCTGGGTCTTAGGGAAGTAGCAGTGACTGAAAAGTAGGTTCAAGCCCTTCTCCATCACTGTCCTTCTTCAAGTGGTCAGACCCAGAGCTCAGAGAACCCCATTCTGTGGGAATGGAGGAGGGCAGTGGTTATGCAGCAGCGGGGGAGGAGAGCAAGTGGAAAGGACAAGAGAAGTGGGAGTGAGCCCTGAGGGCCTAGAAGATCGAGACAGGGTGTTGGGGCTTCCCTTCCCTGGCAAGGAAAGGGGACAGCTTACCCATCTCCACTGGCTTGGCAAAAGGGTGCCCCCACACAACCACGGAACTGGGCCTGTATGCAGCCGATGTCATGTCTGCCCCTGCTAACAACATTTCTAATGTAAAGTGTGTCACTGGAGCACATCCTTTTCCTTCAGAGACGTAGTACTCAGAGGTTAACAGCACATCCTGCCAAGAGCACAAACACAAATCTTGGCATGACAAATGAGGCCTTGGCCCTCTTAAATGGCCACACTTTAGAAACCAAGGGAAAGCTGGGAGAAGCAAAAGGCCACAATTGAAAAGAACAGTCCTTGTGACTTCCACAAAAAAATGTCAGAATGGAGCCAAGGGTGAGTTAAGTATTATATGCATGGTTTCTAAGGAAACTTTAAAAGCAAATAGTGAATCAGGGAGGAAGGCGCTCGTTATACAGAGAAGTTCCCGATCCCAGGACCAGCCATCCCTTCCAGCTTCCACAGAACACGCCGTGCCAAGGATCCCTGGCACAAAGGCACCCAGTGGCCTCCACACAGGTGGAGGGAGTCTCAAGAGACCAGGCAAGACGTAGGGGCTAAGGTGCTTTAAGCTCTGCTGGACCAACGAGAGATACCTTCTGGGAATCCTCCAAGGTGCCCTCACTCTACAAACAGCCAGTAGCCTTTTCTGCTAGATTTGTGACCCTCTGTGTGCCCACTTGCCCATCAGCAGGTACTCGGGTAGAGTTAACTACTTCTGTGGCTCTGGTTTCTAGAGAGTAAGCCGCGCAGTGGAAAACAGGGCAAATGCTTCCAGCTTCTTCCTTTCCTTCTTCCCGTCACACCGCCCTGACAAAATGAAACATCTCCAGTTCCCCAGGCAAGGCGGCGTGGGTCTGAGGGAAAGCCCAGACTATTTGTACGATAGTCTCCGCCTGTTCTGAGACCCCTCTGGCTCATCTTCAGTGTTAATATATCTCTGATAGCTTTTCACTCCACCCTCACTAACCTTTCCTGAGCCAGAAAAGTCTCCCTTTCACTCGTTCCCAGTGACCTTTGTTCTCACAATTCCTGAGTACCACAGCATACCCCATCCAACACCAGTTTAGCGTGGATATGAGTGTATTCACCCTCTTTAATAGTCTCATGAGATTTCATAGCTTATTTTATATGTATTGAATGTTTAGTCCTATGTGTTCATTTCTTACTACTAGCTTGATTGATTGTTATGTTTTTTTTCCTCTCTGTTTCTTTTAACAGATTATTTGAATATAAGGCAGCTTGGTTGAATTTCTTTGATAATAGATTTTTTTCTCCACTAAAATTATTACCTTCCAGAACACACTTGGGGAGTGCCACCGTAGAGTGTCAGAAAGTTGTTATTACATGGGGTGACAGTATAATTCTTTATGAAAATATGAATTCATAGTAGCAAAATATGCTTTATTCTGCATTTTGATACATTACACTGTAAGTTTCTCTTAGCTACAAATAGCTCCTGTTTCCTTATTACAGGACACACCACCCATTTTCATAGTGTAAACACAACATTCAAGTCTAGTGATGGAGTTGTGTATGCTTGTCCTAAGATTGAACTTGTTTCAACATGCCTTTGCCCGTTGAAACTTTGCATCTACAAAAAGTAGAATCCTAATGCACTTGTGCTTTTTTTTTAAGGGAGAGGGAAGGTAAGTGTGTGCATGTGCAAGCTGGGGGCAAGGGCAGAGGGAGACAGAGAATCCTAAGCAGGTTCCATGGCCAGTACGGAGCCCGAAGCAGGGCTCAATCTCATGACCCCGAGATCATGACCTGAGCCAAAATCAAAAGTCAAATGCTTAACCAACTGAGCCACCCAGGCGGTCCAGCACTCATACTTCTAAGTAAAAGATGAGAAGGTCTCTATGTGGCTCATCGCTCACTAAAATAAAGTAAGTCACTATAATAAGTGGCTATTTTAGAACATACAGAATTTCTAGATCAGAGATAGTATCATGACTTACCCATAACAATCCTATTAAAAAACCTATAGGAAGGTCAGAAGAATGGGCATAGTGTATCACCATTTGCGTAAAAAGGAGTGACACATCTTTACATGTGTTTATATATCTATAGAATATCTCTACAATCCTATATAAAAATCTGGCATCAGTGGTAGCCTCTAGGGGAGACTGCAGGATACAGGCAAGCAGGAGACTTACTTTCCACCATGGACTCTCCTGAACTCTTTGAATTTTCTATCATACGTGGGTACTGTACTCATTAATAAGCTACATCAAGAAGATACTGAGAAACTAATATTTTATGCTAGCGATGACATGGTAAGAATGAGATGGGAATTTTTTTAATTTGCAAAATGGGGTATAAGTTGATATAATTGCATTTGACGTGACCAAAGCCTTAAAAAGTTCCTTTATCTGCATTTCTGATTCTTCTCGCAGGATAGATTCCTAGAACCAGAATTATTGCATGTGGTAGGCAGAATAATGGTTTCCTCAAATGGTCCCGTGTGTCCCAATTCCGGGGTCCTGTGAATATGCTATGTTACAGGGCAGGGGGGAATCAGGTTGCAGAAGGAACTGAGGTTGCAAATCAGATGATTTTTGAGAGGGAGAGATGATCCAGGATTATCCAGGTAGTCCCAGGGTGATCAATAGGATCCTTATTAAGTGAAGGACGGGGACAGAAGAGACAGTGTTAGCGTAATGTCGTATAAGAAGGAGTCAATCAGCCATTGCTGGCTTTCAAGATGGGAGAGGCCATGAGTCAGGGAATGTGAGCAGCTACAGGAAGTTAGAAAAAGCAAAGAAACAAATCTTTCCCTGGATACTCCAGCCCTGGCAACAACTTGATTTTAGCCCAGGGAGCTCATTTTGGACTTCTGGTCTCCAAAACTGCAAGATAAGTTTGTGTTGCTTGTGGTTTCAGCCACCAAGTCTGTACTAATCTATCAAGAAAGTAGTGTAAAACTACTACATTGTGTCAAAGAAATGCTCATTTATAAGAGTAAAAAAATCTGGAGAGAATCTAAATGTCCGCTAACAAAGGAATAGAAAGTCAATGATGCTACATTTACATGAAGGAATACTACCCTACTGGCAAGCATTTGATTTTGAAAGTTTTAAAATGTTTATGGGAAAATATTAAGTTAAAAAAAAAAGCAATTTGTAAGTCTGTATCTGATTCCGATGATAGAAATCACATGCTCCTATATATATATCCCATCAGTCAGGATTCAGCCACAGAAAAGAGAAATTACTCCAGCTACTTCAAATAGATACCTACAAAAAGTCAGATCTATACAAAATCACAGGGGAACTGTAGAAGAGGGACTCAAGAGGCCTCTTGAGAGGTCGGCCAGCCTGCCAAGGTCGTAGCCACCTCCACAGAACCTTGCCTGAGGCTGCACCTCCCCAGGCACTGGAGAGATCGTCCCTTTTCTTCCCCCCCCTTTCCCCATAACCACTACATTCTACTCCTTGTAGAATGTACTGCGGTGCACACTGGTGTGTACATTCTAGAATGTTCTGGTGTGTACACTGGTGTGTACTGGTATAAAGAATGTTTAAATCTAACACCACATTTTCCCGCCTCCATATTTATAAACAAGAAACAAACACCAAAGAATCTATTGCTGTGAAGAATGTAGGCTCTGGGGTTTGAAGACCCAGATTTAAACCCCGCTCCACGTTTCCATCTTTTCCTACACGACACTCCCTCTTGGTGCCGAGCACCTTTGTGGGTAAAGAGTGGTACTAGTGCCTTCCTCACAAGGCTGCCTGAGGGTGGACACGCTAAACCTGCTCAAAACATGGTAGCCATTGTTTTTCTAATATTTTCCTATACTTATCAGATATTATTTGTCATGTATTGATTTTATCATCAGAGAAACAAAAATCTCATTTTAGAAAAATCCCAGCTGGATGTTAAGCTTCCAAAAATAACCACGGTCTGAAGAAAAATCTATAACTTTTAAAACTTGTTGCCTTGCATCAGGTTGTGCCCGCTGTGTATCTGCTTCCTGTTGATAAGGGGAAGAATAAAGACACGAGTTCTATTTAAAAGTCAAGAGTCGGGAGACTGAGTATTTTCATTCTCAAGGCCATTGATTCTACACAGCAAATGTCACTCTCCATCTTTTGCATCAAAAGCACCCCGTTTTGGCATTTGACAATGAATGAATACATTTGGGGGGACAAAGAGAAGAAGTTGTGATAATAAAAAGTAAAGGAGAGAATTGGTTTTCAGCAAAGGCTGATTTGCTAGTTTGCTAATTATACAGCATCTGAATATGGACATTCAGAACTGATTAAATGCAAACTCTGACGTCACGCCTTTGGGAGTGGCTACTCAGTTTGTAGCGTGGTCCCCGGAATCGGGCGCCACCATCTCTCCTTAGGGAACAGGGACCCTGAGGGAACGTGCCTGACAGTTGACATTTTTACATGCATGCTTTATCCCTCGACGCCACGGCCCCCCTTTGGGTTAGTCAACTCCGGAGTCTCTTGCCAAAAGGGGACTCTAAGTCTGGTGCTCTCGTCATCGGCCTATGCTGCAGAGGACATCTTCTAAGGGCCACGTGAGTGATTCACTTTATAACAACAGCCACCCTCTGTAATTACTTTTAAGATCTCCCTGCTAGGATGAGTCAAGTTTTACTCCTCGCAAATTCTTCAGAAGGTTTGGGAGTTGGAAACACATTCACCAGAGCATGGATAGTAAGTAAACCATGACCGGCACTGAATTTCAGCGTGGCCCATTTTATGGCTTGGTCCTTTTCTACATCAAACAACCTCACGGTCTCCAGAGACAAAAAAAACATCCAAGTACGTGAACTTTAAAGGACTTAAGTATAAACCCCAATAGGAAGTGATTTTACTTTTATTTCCAAATTCCATTACACATAAGTAAAGGAAGTAAAGCTATTAATTTGGTCAGCATTGCAGATAAGGATCAAGCAGGAAATGACTTTTTATGTGACATCACCGAGAGCCTGTGTCAGAGCGGGGACGGGCGGGGCATGTCCTTTGTCCCTAGCAGATCTTTCCCAGCCCTCTCTGAATGAAAGAATGGTACAGGCAGAAGCAAATTTAATTCTGTCACCTCAACATGGATTGTGTGACCATGATGCAGACATTAATAATGAAAGAAACGAAGAATGAGAAAAGAGGGAAGGGGAAGCCGGGGGAGGAAGTTAAAGCTCTAATTATTTAGTAAGATAAACCTTAGCTGGAGAAGCCAGTGCATGTTTCTAGAAATTTTATATCCTCGTCGAATAATTGTGTCCTTGTGTCATTTTTAATAAGAGCATTTCTACTTTAGGGGCGCCTGGGTGGCTCGGTGAGTTAAAGCCTCTGCCTTCAGCTCAGCTCATGATCTCAGGGTCCTGGGATCAAGCCCCATGTCTGGCTCTCTGCTCAATGGGGAGCCTGCTTCCCCCCCTCTCTCTCTGCCTGCCTATCTGCCTACTTGTGATCCCTCTCTCTCTCTCTGTCAAATAAATAAATTAAATCTTTTTTTTAAAAAAAAGAGCATTTCTACTTTAAAGAATACTTAGGATGGTACTCGATGGAAATCACATCCATCTCACACATGTATCTTTCAGTTGTCAGGCCTGAGGATGCAGAAGAAAGACAAATTGGGCTCAAATCCCAGTTTGGGTGACTCTGGGCAAGTTATCTAGTTTCTTCACCTGCAACATAGTGTCAGTTATGGCTACCACCCAGGGTGGTTGTGAGGATTAAAAGATATAATGCTTGGAAATGCTCAGCACTATTGGCACCCAAGAAATGTTTGCAGTAACTTCCTCCCCATGACTGCTTAGTAGATTACCAATTGGTTTTTGTTTTGTTTTGTTTTTAGATTTTTCTTTAAACTGTGGTGAAACATAAATGACATAAAATTTGCCATCTCATTCCTTTAGTGGTATTAAGTCCATTCCCACTATTGTGCAACCAAACTCCAGACCTCTTTTAGTCTTGCAAGACTGAAATGCCCTCCCCATCAAACAGCTGCCGTCTGCCCCTCTCTCCAGCCCCTGGCAGCCAACACTCTATTTTCTCTTTGTGAATTTGACCACTCTAGGCCCCTTATATGAGCGGACTTTGCCTTTTTGTGACCGACTTATTTTAGATAATCAGTTTTTTAGATCACTTCCTGAGACTTGACAGATTTTTACTCCGACAAGTTTTGGCAATTGTATGTTATATTGCAATGTTTCGTAATTCCCAGCTATTTAGGTAAAAGTATGAAGTTGTCGAAAATAAAGGGGATCCATTATGAGTTAGATCATGTGAGTTGCATGGATGGATTTTATGCAAGTACAGTCAATTCTCAAATCACCTGCCTTCACTTGTGACTTGTCCCTTTTACTGCTTGTAAATTCCTAGAGGTCAGGTGGTCACTGGCTGGCATGCATTAAGAGTATGATAGATACTAATGGACTAATTAGTAAAGTAATAAATCTATGAACTGCTAGCAAGAAAATATTCATCATAGGGTATTTCTCTTCCTATTGATTCTGTGCCACATCTTTATTTATCAACTGATGGCACTAAGAGAAGGCAAAAAAGATCAACTTTGAATCATGGACACTTCTATGTCCCATCAGCTTCTTAATGTCAGCACGTGTCAAATTTGTTTAGTTTTTAAATTCTGCAGTACTAATTGATTTATAACGGCAGGATTGGCAAAGATTTTAAAGACTGAAATATTCAGAATTGGTCAGGGTGAAAAGAAATAGGGGCTTGAGTACAAGCGGTAGTAGAAATTGAAACCTTTAAGAGGGCAGTTAAAATTTTTTGTGCATTCTCCCCCTCCCCACAACTCTGCAAGTTTATTTCTCATTCACTTATTCCACAGAGATGATCATACAAATGTTCAAAGATATAGGACCGTGCCAAACTGAATAACAGTCCCCTAGAAATGTCTACATCCTCATCCCCAGAACCTGAAAGCTGTAGGTCATGTTCATGACAGGGACTAATAAAGATTGCAGACAGAATTAAGGCTGCTCATCAGCAGACCTTAATATAAGATGCTGCTGGATTATACCAGGTGGGCCCCGTGTAACCCTGAGGGTCATTTAAGTGTGGATGAGGAAGGCAGAAGAGGCAGTGTAGGAGCAATTTGATGTTAGTGTGAAAAGATGCAACCAACATTTGTGGGGTTTTAAGGTGGAAGGGAGCCAGAAGCCAAGGGTGGAGCAGCCTTTAGAAGCTAAAAAAGGCAAGAAAAAGGATTCTTGCCAAGAGCCTCCAGAGCCAAATACAACCCTGCCAACACCTTGATTTTAGCTCAATGAAATCCGTTTGGGATTTCTGACCTCCAGAACTGAAAGGTTATAAATTTGTGTTGTTATAAGCTACCAGGTTGACGATCATTTGTTACAGCAAGAGGTAACTAATACAATGACCACAGAGGTTCAAAGCAGCACCATTTGTGACAAAAAGCCCATCTATAACAGCCTGATAAAACATTGTGTCATTACCATGGATGTAGACGATTTTAGACTTTCACCAAAGAGAGAGCTGCTAGAGGTAACCTCTCTCTCTCTGTGCTCTTGGCAGGGGCTCACCAATTGATTTGAAATGAAAGAGAAGGAAAATATAGCAAAGAAATTCCAGTTCCTAAATTGTCCTGCTTGTGAATGCATCGCAAATATAACACAACACGGAGATGGTAGTACCTTTGGATCACCTGGTCTTCTTTTTTTCTTAAAACAAATCCATAAATATGCCTAGCCCTACGCTAACCAGGAGAAGGTACAGAGAAAAGAAACTGACTGAATAGAGAAGGAGAAGCAGGCACAAGAACTCTATGAAATGCAGGAAAGGCCAAGGCAGAGGAAAGCATGGGCACGTCAGGAGCACAGGGAGGGGTACCTCACTAAGTCAGGGTAGGAAGGCAGGCCAGGGAGAGCAGCCAGGAGGAGGAAAGGCCTGAACCCAGCCCCAAAGGGGAAGTGGGATTCAGCCAGATAAAGAAGAGTTGGAAGGCCTTATGGCGGAGGAAAAGGCTTATAAAAGGCTAGCTGACATGATGTCCAGTGTGGCGTGTGGGTGGGGTGGCACAAGAGAAAACCAGTCAACTCAAAAATGCTACACAAAGATGTTGGCAAAATTAGCTGATTTACATTCTCAGAACCTGTTTCCGTACCTTCATAGTAGAATCATGAAACCCTCCTTGCAGGAGAGGATGAAGGGATCTGCCCAGAGTCTTGGGGCCAGAAAAGGAAGACCTGGGTCCTGGGAGTCACTGCCCCATGCTCGTTCCTCCAGGCCCTGGCTGCTCCCCAGAGGAGCCCCTCTGCCCCTGGCGAGCTGGAACCACTTCCGGTTCTTTCAAACCTCGATGCATTAAGGAATGAAAAACATTTCGTGGTATATTTTAATCATTTATATTGAACAGATCACTGCTCTTGACACACAGAATACAATGAAACAAAATCGTGCTTTTCAATGGATTACAGACTAAAATTATATTAATTCATCATTCTTTGCAGTCCTTGTGTTCTGGTAAAAGAACAGACATTCGAATTTATATAATGAACGTTTTCTTCTTTCAATCCCTTCACTGATTCTGACTCTCCACAAAACCTCACTTAGACAAGAGAGAAGCTTTGAGAGAGAACCTTAGAGAATGAACGGCCTGCCGGTGCTAGGCCCTGTTTATACTGCCTTTAAGAAAGAGAGCAAAGTTGTGCTTCAAAATCATCGGGTGGGGAGGGCAGGGGAGGCTTTTAAAAAATACTGAAGCCAAAAAAAATAAAAATAAAAAAAATACTGAAGCCTGTGCCCCACTCTCTACATTCTGGAACAGCTGGTTTAGTGAAGGCATCTTCATAGTTTTGAAAGTTCCTTAGCTGATGATAACATAAAGCCAGGGCTGAAAAATACCATACCAGCAAGTAGGAGAGACAAATCATCTAAAGTTTTATTGACTCATTTGCAGATATTTGTTAAAAGATGAACAATGGTAAAAAATAATAATAATAATAATTTAACAAATGGGAGCAAAAGGAAGTTTCAATAAAAAGTCTCACTGGGAACAGACTGTGGGGTACAACACAGGCACCCCCACCCTGGCCAGCAGGCAGAACAAGGGCACAATGAAGGCCCACCCACCAAGAGCAATAGACCAGATGGATGTTTGCAAATTAAGGGAGGGGGAAGGAATCCAAAAGATTTGGGAATGGTCTGTTAAAGTGTGCCCACTAAGTTTGCAAAGGTCGTGGCAGCAGCCTGAGCAGGCAGTTATGAGGTCCCCCCAAGGGGTGGGGGGGATGGAGAGACACTTGCTGGGCCCTCAACCCCTAGGTTGGAGATCCCCGCCCGGGTCGGAGGGAGCCAGTAAGGCAACCAGGCCAACAGAATAGCACTGATAGAAGGAAAAGATCCTCAGGCCCTAACCAGGATGGCCAATCTCCTGCTGAAATATGGATATGTGTTCCCAGAACCTTGCAAGTAGGTTTTCTGTGTCAGACCTCTCGAGTCAGGCTACTATACCTGGGGGGCAGCGATGAGGGGGCCCCTGAGAACATAAGAGTATTCTCTGAGAGCTGAGTTATGAAATCAAGATTTAATAGGTCAGAAGAGTCACTCTAAGGAGAACAAATGGCTCTTGAATCAGAACAAGATAAATCATTTAACTATAAAGTAAGAAATTATCCATCAAAAGGGCAATCCTGAGCCCTGGAGGCATAGAAAACAAAGGAAGACACCGTTCTTGGGCTTGCTAAGCTCCACACTGGGGACATAGTGCCCTGGTCAAGGAACTCAACCCCACTAGCCTCAGCCTCCACAGCTTCCACCTGCGTGTGGTCCCCCATCATACCTGGATTATCAGAAAGTCTCCTAACTGGGCTCCCTGTTTCTGCCTTTGCTACCCACATAGATCAGCCAAAGTGACCCTGTCACAATGGGAGGTCAATCATGCTTTTTTTTTTCCCACCCAAACCCTCCAGGGGCCCCCCCTCTCAGAGAACAAGCCAAAGTCCTCACAACAGCCTGTATTTGGTCTACTGTGACCTGGATCCCCCCACCTCTGGGAGTCATCTCTTCCTGCTCAGCCCTGTACCACCACCACCTCTACCCTCTACCCACCATACCCCATTCCCACTCCTATCCCATCCTACCTCCCTGATGGGCTTCTAACATATCAGGTAAGCTCTCCTGTCTCAGTGCCTTTGCACTTGCTGTTAGTGTTCTAGAATGTTCTTCCCCTGGGTATTCACATGGCTCAACACTTGAGTCCTTCAGGTCTTTACTTCAGGTTGGAGGCCTGTCCTGGCCACTTTACTTAAAATAACAAATTCTCCCACCCCTCACTACTCATACGCCCCCTTCCCCACTTTATTTTTCCCCATATCCCTTATCAGTATATATTTCAGTGATTTGAATATTATATCTCCTCCCATTGGAATATAAGTTCATGAGGGCAGGGCCGTGGGCTGGTTTTTTCACTGCTGTATTCCCAGTGCCTAGACCAATGCCTGAAAATTAGGAATTCAATCAGTATTTGTTGACAAATGAACAAATCTATCAACCCAAGTGTCTAGGACATTTCTGCTGTGCCAATGGTTTCATCCGGCTTTTGAAGCTAAATGACTCAAATTTGAGTTGATGTTGGGTAACTACTTTTCCATAACAAACTTTCCATGATGACTTGGCCTCTCATGGGGTAAAGCAGGAGAAAATGTGCTGGTCAGAAGACATGTAGCCTGGTCCCATCCGAAGTTTCTGTACTGCAGGAGTAACAGAAGCAGCATGGCAATTTGCCACCTGTTCATCTCACTTAGGGCTTCCGACCGGCAAGCAGCTCTGAGGGCGGGGATTTCCCGGTCAAGACCATGGGAAGCCCCTGCCACCCGCTCAGAGGCCTGCCTTCCTCGTGACTCCGGGAGCTCGGAGCTGGGCCTGCGCTTCTCTCTCCAACTCCGCGGGTTGCGTTTAGGGAGAGCAGACGGCAGTCATCTGGCGTAGGGGGTCTGACAATCCAAACAGCAGCCGATCCCCAGCGGCTGGGTAGGGCGTGAGGTGCTGTCGCGGCTCCCACCTCGCCGGCACGGGTCTGAATCCGGCGGGCCCGCAGCGGGACAAAGCCCGCACAGGGGCTCGGCCAGGCCGCGGTCTCCTCCTCCTTCCCCTGCAGGCACAACAGAGGTCCGTCTGTGGAAAACTGCCCGCCCCGGCGGCCCGACCGCTGGTGCCAATAGTACGGGCGTGGAGGGCTAGCCTTCGGGCGTTTCTTTCGGAAGATGAAGTTCGGGGTGATTCAAAAACCTGTGAGTCCCAAAGATCTGCTCTCCAGACCGCAGTTTTCCCGTCGTCACCACAGGCGCCTAGCATCCCCCGAGGACTAAGTCAGGGACAGGGCTGGTCCTCGAGGAGACTACCGCCACCTCCGCACGGGCTCCAGCACGTCGCCCTGCATTCTCAAGTGGGTTGTGGGATAACACGTTGTGGAGTCGGGTGACCTGGGTTCAGATCCCAGCGCTGCCTCTTTCTGGCTGAGGGACCCTTAAGGAATGCTTCCTTGTTTGTAAAATGCCGATCCAGGGAACGATGCACACTCGATGTCTCAGTGGTAGGAATGAGGGGATGTCAGCCCGGGATCTGGGCGTGCTTGGCGCTCAATGCCATCACCAAAGTCGGAGGGGTGTAGGCAAAGGCTGGGACACGGGGCCTGGAGCACTGGGGAAGGCTTCACAGGACAGGGAGGAAGATGAGGGGTTACCACAGAGAATGACAGACTATGGCTCGGTCATCTCTCCCTTCACAGCCCACTTTACATGTTCTCCTGAACAGCACCCGTGCTAACGCTGCGGCCTTTCAACAAGGAGTTACACAATGAAGACAGACTTGTGAGTCCATGGTCCGTAGGGACAAGATTGTTCCTTCTATGCTGTCAGGTCGCTTCCAGGTCTGAAAGGGGTGAGCACAGAGCTAGAGTCCACCCTCCTTCTTAAAACTTTTTTTTTTTTCGGATAGTGCCTCTATCAGTTTTAAAATTTATCTTTAGTCATCCTTACTTTTTATTTTTTAAATGGAAAATACATTCAAATTCAAAAGATACAAAAGGTATACGATAAACATCTTCCTCCCACCCCTGTCCCCCAGCCACCCAGTTCCCAGACCCCAAAGCAAACAATGTTACCTTGTTCCCAACCACTTCCATCTACTTACAGAAATAACCTATGAATATATAAGGACATATGTTTATTTTCTTTTACTTAGAGTATAGCATATAAAATAGTTCTGCCCTTCCCCTCCCCCCTTGGGAAAATTCCATATTGCTATATAAACAGCCTTGTCTTTTTTTTTTAAACTGACACCTAGTTTTTAATCCTTCAGATAACTGTGCAATTTACCAGAAATCACCTGTCAGCATGCCTACCTAGAAATAGGTAGGCAAACTTTCTTTCCATGGATTCCAGAATAGGAGTCAATAAAAAGCAACATCTTTCAAGAAAGTCCTTTTTCTAGGATTATAGGTTTCACCTTCCCTGTGAGTACTTCGGTTCGGATACAGAACACAGCTCAGGGACTTGATGGTAACCCCCAGTAGCAGCCTGGTACCAAATCTGTGGCTGGCACTTGCTACTCCACTTGGCTCACAAGGGAGTTCGCAACCAGGCCAGGTGATAAAAAAATGACCAAAACTCAATGTGGAATACCAACAGATACACTGAAACACCATCAGTTTTAAGCTGAACCTAAGTTGCTAAATCCTTACCAGTTCTCCATTTTTTTTTAAGATTTTTCTTCTCAAGGGAACCATTTTGAATCAAAGCCAAAAACTGCATTTTCTAAAACTGCTGGGTTGAAAACAAAGGCAGAACCAAGTTGTCTAACCAAACGTGGTCTACGTCAATATTTGATTTGATTCAGGGCACAGTTACTCCAAAAACCACTCAGAGGTCTTAAGTTCAGCTTCCCAGAGTGAATGCACTGACCATCATTTAGAAATATCTGTAATTGGCATGAGGTTAGGGCTAAGATACTAAATACTGAGCATACTTCCCCTCTTGGTCTTAGGCTTCAAGTACCTATTTTTAAGGTGTGAGAGCAGCAGATGTCAATACGATCATCATTAATCTGCTGAACAGAAACAGAATTCTGAGCTGCCTTCTGCAGATATTTCTGGTATGAGCTGCAGGACCACTTTCTAAATACACTGGTAGTTAGCTCTTTAAGACCAAATGGGGAGCCTTATTGGAAAGGGTTTCTCTCTGAAGAGCTGAGCTCCTCCCCAAGCCCACCGGGAGGAATTCGATGAGTCTGGAACGTGACAAATAAGGCTTCCAGGGGAATATCCGAGGACGCTGTGCAGTGTTCTGGGAGCAGGAACCTGGAGAGGGGTCTGGACCTGGGGGCCGGGTTGGATTGGGGGAGAGCTAGCCAAAGTAGGTAGAAGGTGATAGAGCCATGCCAAAAGCAGATCTCCTGCCTGACTGGGCCCTAACTGTGGATTCTTTAATTTTCCACAGCATAGTTGATATGAAGTTCTTATGGCCTAAATCCTTCATCTTAGCCCTTCTCACATAATCACAGAGGATATTTATTGTTCTTTCTCCTACTTCGCTTTGGGCTTTGGGCTTTTGTCATTCAATTTTCACAAGATTTCTGTGAAGGGTGATACTAGGTTCCATTGCAGAGAGAAAACTATCTCAAAGAGAGATTAAATGATTAGCTCAGGTCACACAGCATTTGGGAATGTGGCTATCATTTATTAAGTACCTACTTCTGTTATTTTTTTTTATCACTTGCCGCGTTATTTATAGAGGGACTACTGCAAAATTACTGAGGACTTTACTTACTGGTTAACCTAGTACTCTCAATAATTCAATAAAATCCAAGTAGGCCTGTCCTGTCATTGCGAAAACGGAGGCTCAGAGGCAGGTTGGTGAATTGCCCGAGGTCACTCAGTAGAGAAGTGAGGCTGTGACCCCTCGCTCCAGCACACTGCCTTTCTCACTGTAATGCTGGGTCAGCTTCCCCACTGTGCTTGCAGACAAGTCCAACTACTCAGCAGTTATTTAGCCCTGGGAGCCATTTCCTGGAGCGACTGAAAATTTAAACCACTACTAAAATAAGGTCTGATGCATCTGGCTCCTTTCAAGTTAGAAAGCATTTCCAGATAGGCTGATGGGACTCACGGCGACAGGACGCTCGTGTTTTCTAAGCCCCTTGGAAGATAGCTTCATAGGGACAACTGGCCTTGTCCCAGGCAGTCTTCTGGTACAAATTCACCCAAGGAAGTGAAAACTATTCTTCAAACCAGACGAGACCACTCGAGCAGTACTGGAGCTCCATCTCTGCCACGGGAATGATGGGACTGGGACATCCTGGGAACAGAGCCCACTGGGAGGAACCAGTGATCCCTCGAAAGGCTTTAGCCATGACCCAATCCCAGCTGAAGTTGGCCCTGGCTCGGAGGCCTGGGATGGATGCAGATGCTCAGCCGGTTTCTCCAGGTTTCTGCTCCTGGCTCCCTAGCACAGCACTCTGTACTCTGCCCCGAAGTGTCCTTCACTTCCCAGAGCTTACTACGGGAGGAATTCTGGTGCTTCCACCTGTGACCAGGTGCAGCTTGCCATGGCTAACCGGGACCCTGACCAAACCGGAATTCCACATTCGACTTGACATTGGTTCCCGTGGGTTCTGCCAGGGCCATTCTGATGGCAAGAGAAACCCGTGTTTATTTGCGCAGAGGTGGGAGCTGGAGAGAAGGGAAAACCACTGGGTTTGGGTTCTTTTCCTCTCTCCCTTCGTATCACTATGGGAATGTCACACTTTCCCTGCTTTCCCCATTGAGACGGAGCAGAGCAGCACTGTTTATGTGTTAAATGCAGCCAGGGACAGGGTGACGGGACCGGAGATGCTCATCTTTCCCAACAGAAATGAAGGCAGAGAGGGGACTTGGAGAGATTCCGTTGGCACCACCTTCATGCCCAGGGCACAAAGCAGAACGGAATACCTATGGTTCTAGCAGTGGGCACCTGGGAAGGGAGGGGGGGGTTCTGAGAAGCAGGGAAATGCCATCCAATGAGTCTGGTTTAAATTAGCACAGATTTGAGCCAAGTTCCCATTTGACTCTCAGCTCCATCACTCAATTTGTGCAACCTCGGGCAAAAGATACTAGATACCTCTGATCCCTTTAATTCACCTATAAACAGGAGATAGATTCTCCACATTTATTGTGAGGACTACTGCATGAAGCCCATCTTAAAACATTCCAACCATTTCCTTTGCTCCCTCACATACCCTTTAAGAGAACCTCTCCATGTCATACCCCACCCCATCCCCAACCCACAGCTGAACTGTCCAGCTTGGGTCAGGTGTCCCCCACTGCCCTAGGGAGCCCTGTGAACTAAAAGATGTCTAGGCCATTTTAGACATGCTGGAAGATGCTGAGTAAACCAAGCCACGGGATGTAAAAAAAGGAAAAAAGAATAAAACAGATTCATAAAGAAAAGAAGCTGACCCAGATTACAGAGTCCCACATAGAAGGCAAGCTTAGTTCCAGATGGGACTTAGGCCTCATGTGGGATTCACCAGGTCCCTGTACCCACCCACGATCCTTTATATCGCAAATGAGGATGGTCTGAGCTGTCCGATTCTGGCAACCAACAGCAACAGACCCCAAGAGAGACAGTGTGAAGTACTTTACTCGAGTACCTATTATGTGTCAGGTGCTGGACTCACAGTAGCTATTATTTCAAAACATCTCACAGTTTACTGCTATACGCCTAATAGTTACGGATACTAATATAAGCAGATCCTCAGTGGGACGACCTGAATGCTTAGTCAGACTAGATCGTTTCATGAACAATGTCTATGGCAACTACAGAAGGAAGCTCAGGACAGTGAATACACTCTTCTATTTTTTTATAAGTCTTTCACATTAAATAAATGCCTCCTTGACTACTGGGAAAAAAACAATTATCATATTCCACTGAAGCTGAGAAATAAAACCACCTCTGTTTATTTTTTTAAAAGATAAACATGACTGATCTGCACTAATCATAACCTTTAAATGAAACAAAACAACGTTCAACATTTTTAGTCTATAAATAACTAATACCTTATTTTACTTATTCTGTTAGCCAAAGATAAGACTGCAAATGAGAAAACTGGATAATGCCTATTGATTTAAAGGTACCAGACATAGTATTTGATTCTGAGGAAATGAAGACATATACAAGGAAAAAAAAATGCCTATAGCAACAAAATGGGTAAAGAATGACATTTAAAGGTCGGTACATAAATTTTACATGCTTGACTTGACAGACTGAAACATTTTTCAAGTCCTTAATTATGAGAACGGCAGCAAAACGTAAGAATTAAAACCTGGCATTTAAGGATCTGCTGTGTCGTTACAAATACATGTATGACAACGATTATTAGTGGAGCCCAGGAAACTACTCCGTTCCCCATTACTACTCTGTGCAAGCCAATGTGCACGGACTTTGTTGCACTTTCAAATGCGTTCCCTTGCTCTGGGTTTAAACTGTACCCTTAGATGCAACAGCCTGAGCACCACGGGGTTGTAATGCAGGCTGCAGACCCAGTCTCACTGCGTGACAGTTACGGCACATCCGCGAGCCCATTTGGAAGGAAAAGAGCAAAACCAGGCTCAAGTGGACGCCCTCATGTTATAAATACATCACATATCAAAATTACAAATTACAGAAATAAAGACAAATAATGGCATGAAGGGCATGATAGTTTATTTTAAAAAACTGTACCACACTGATCATAATGACCAGCATACACATTATGATGGCTTTTCTCTTGGGTATTAACATTGCAGTATTTTTGTATACTGAAATGTTTCAATAGGACCAAGAACGTTAGAGAAATAAAGATCTTAGATGAAAATGAACACTAATAATTCTGGTGTCCTACTCCCCCCCACAGAATTCATTTAAACCCCTTATGAATCAGTGGCATTATAATGTTACGTAGTTATGAAGAACAAAAGTTCTCTTCTAAGTAGGCAGCATGAACTTATACCTCCTTGTACTTTAATCTTTAGTTTTTATAATTTAAGCTATGTCCACCCTGGCTAAAGCACAACCATAAAGACACCTCAGGTAATTTCCATGCTACCACTGCACAACTTTAGTGATTTTACTTAAAAAAAAAAAAAAAAAAAAAAAAAAAAATCAAACCACCATCAAAATAAAGAGGCAAATAAAACTGATTTTCAAATCATTTGAAAAGCATAGTGCTTATCCGTCCGATACAGACTCGAACTTAAATTAAAAGCTATAATTATAATCTCCAAACTTCTGCAATAAAGTTAACATATATATATATGTATGTATACACACATATATATGGGTTTTGTTTATAGAACTGCATTTTGCAATCAACAAGAGAAAGTTACTTTTGAGAGAACGAGATATTTGGTTATAATTCCATGTATCTGGAGTAGAGACGAAGCCACATGATGTTAAATCTGGCTCTGAGTTACCTAAGGTATAAAATTTTGATCAAAATTATGACACTCTGATCTTAAAAATTCAACCCATATGAGATGATTTTTTTTAGAGTAAATGTCCTATTGAGCAATTATTTCAATAATCGTTTCTTTTTTGACTGTCTGCAAATTGACCCTTTCTCTTTTAATCAATGTGACTCACCAATATTTCAAACTGACCTCTTTACTTCCATGTTTCCATTTCAATGCCCAGGGACTTCTGAGGAAGCATAAGTCTGACTTCATAAAAACAGTAGATACTTTAACCTTTCAGTGACAATTTTTAAATCTGTAAACTCAAGAATCACATTATTTATAGCTCAGCAACCATAAAAACATGGAGAGATTTTGGCATCTGAAGCCAGAATCTCTTTGTGCTTTTTAAATGAAGCTGCTTTTGAATCTTTTTGGTATTTATCAGCCATTCATATTTCCCTTATAATAAAAGAATATATTTAAAATAATTTTTAAGGTTAAATGTCCTGGGGGCTTATCAATAGTTAAAAAAAAAAAAACAACATTATTTTTTTTCCTTCAACATTTGGAATAGTAGAAATTATTTCTGGTCCCTCTTTAGATCAACCAACACTACTTTCAATCACGTATAACACTGAATTTTACAGACATCCCTGAAAAGTTTTTGATTAAGTAAACGAGTGAATCACAGTGGAGTCTCAATCAGTTAACAGTGTAGATCCATTAAAAAAAAACAAAACAAAAAAAAAACTGAATATTAAAATCTTCAAGCTAAAAAAAAAAAAAGAAAAGAAAACCCTCCGAAGAATTAAAACCGAGTGTGTGTCATCACTGATTCTGTGCTTGTGTCCCCAACTGATTAGACTCCTCCTCCTCTGTGTTATAAGACAGGTTCGTTTCAATCTCCACACCAAGTTTCCAGGACACTTGGGTGAAGAGGCTCTGCTATCACAGCATCTAAGGGAACAGGGTGGCACCATTTCTTCCCTAACAGACTTCGTGTCCGAAGATGAGCACTAGGCCTCCCCCTCCGCAGCCCTCACCAGCGTGTATCAGGAGACAAAACTGGCCGTGCACACGGAGGACAGCTGATCCGCCCACCCAGCCCCCAGCGCCAATATGAGTTTACCAACGGGTGGGTCGTTATGTGCACCGGCCTTTCACTCTTTCGGTCAGAAAAGTTGTGGTTGCTTAAAAAAAGGGAGGGTGGGTGGAGAAATGAAAACCAAGAGTTTAAAGGCACAAAGTCGCATAGCTGCTCTAGTTGGAGTTTGTAAACAGAGAATAGGTTGAATTTAGGTAATCCCAATCTATGAGAGTAAAAAGGCATCCACAGCAGGCTTCGATCTAGCCAGCTGCTTTGAGACCCTTCATGGGTTTTGAGGTCTACAAAGTATGCACTAAAATACCCATACTTCAAAAAGCAATAAGGCAAATAGTATAATCATTATTCCAAAAGTTACAATGGTAGTGTAGGCATACATAGTATAATTTAGTTACAATGTGTGGTACTGTTTCTATTATATAACCATATTAACTGTTTCTTTCCTACATAATTATATATTCAGCCGAGCTTCAGTTGAACACAAAACCATCCTTGTACCACCACTGATAGTTGGCAATAGCTCTTTGATAGCAGTTTTTATTCTGCTGTAGAAATATCCTTGAACTGAAAAAAGTCCACAACCCAATGTCCAGTCATTAAACACTATCATATTTGTGAAGAGCTTCTTCCAACTTCTGTGTCACTTTTTGGAAAAATATTATTTGCTGTTGTAAGAAATGCTGCATCTGTGATTTAAAGTCTCTTACTCGAATTTGATGGAAGTGGTGAATTTCAGCCAAAGTGGCAAAGGAAATAGTGTTACAGCGATCTTGAATGCCATCAGCCTTCTGCAGCTCCATCTTCCCTTCTTCCACGTGTCGCCTACTCTCCTTTACTTTGGTAAGAGCTCCTGTAGTTAAAAAAAAAAATTAATTAAATATATATACATATGTATCCCAATGGCACAGCTACAGAGTAAACAGACTCTTGAGCATTATAAATACTTGCCCAAGGTATTTAAAACCTTTTGGAACTTAAAGGGATGACTGTTAGTAAAAAACAAAGGAATCTGATAGGGTTTCTGAAAACCCTTCTACTGCTGTGATTTCACTACTTTAAACCAGCACTTGCCAAGTGACCGAGTATCTACAGTATATTTCATCTCCTCCGAGAAGAGAGACTATACAGAACAGATTATAAACTGCAGCAAGGAGCTGTCTCTAAAAATACAAACCAAGACACTGCAATTTTTACTTAAGAGAAAGGGCGTGACACCATGACACGCACCTATAAGAAAGTTATCTATAACACATTACTCCCAAAGAAGGTACAAAGCTACTTCTTGAGAAAGTCTCCTGGAAGAATTCTTATAGCAGATGCTTGAACTAGACTCTGATAATGTGTTAGTGCCAAATTTGTGTTTTAGATATCATGCCATGTCACGGAGGGGCCTTGGAAATGATGGCAGTCTGTAATGGGTGGCCATCTTTAGGGGGGTTGGCCAATGAAGGGGCGATTCCATGTTCCACCAGGAGACCCACACCGGAGCACTGAGGCTCTGGGAAGTAAAAATTTGCCACCTTTCCTAGAGGGGCTTAAGGATCAAGGAGTTTTGAGTCTGCTCTGGTGATGACCTGGGAATGAAGCCAGCGGGGCCATAGCCTCTTGTCAAGAAATCTCACCAGAAGGTGTGTGCAAGCATGGTCACTCTGGCAGGTGCCACATGAGGGCAGACTGCCCCCAAAAGCATCATCACATGAAGACACAGAGAGCTAAAGATGTTTAGGGGTAGGAAACAAAGAATCTTCACAGGTTTTTGGAAATGAACGATGATGAAGCTCAAATCACTTGAACATGGCCAGCTCAAGAATTCCGATTTCCCGACTCCATCCAGCACTTACTCTACTAACCCATGACCAAAGGGGAGAGAGAAATGTCCCGGACACGTGGCTGGGCAATCTTTAACATGGTGACACCAAGGGGGACAAAAGAAGCTGTTCAGGAGGAGGTGGGAATGCCAAGGAATTCTGGTTCAGAAATGTTCAGGTTTAGCTAATGGTGAAATACACAAGGGGAAAAGCCCTATTTCTAAATTTCTTCAAATCTCCTAAATAATACGGAGTTAAGTAAACCTAGCATTACATAAAACCTTTAGGGGGTAAACAGCGTGCTTGTTTTTGGGGGGCATTTTTTTGGCATAGCTCAAAAACCGGAGAAATTAAAAGTGTTATACATACATTTACAGATATGTATGTACATTTTCATTTCTTTTTTCTAAAGAGGCCTTTAAGTGAGAAGTACTAGAGACTTCCACTTGACCCCACAGCAGAGGTACGGGGTCTCCTCTGTAGAGAGAAATCATTTACATTAACATGACTTCAAGAAGAACCCTGACCAATCCACCAGAAAGCCATCCCTCTGAAAGTGGGCACTTGTCACCCGTCCGCCACTGCCTGCAGGACTAGCGAAGCCACAAAATCTGCCTGCTTGTCATTTATACTGAAGAGAAAGAACTCTCCCCACAAAAAGAGAAAGAAAAAAATTTTTATAGCAAATTTCTCTTTCTTATATTTGTACAAGTCTCACAATTTATATACAAAATTTAAAGTCGAAAAAACCAGGAAAGCATATGAGACAGAAATAAAGGGAAAATTTTTCAAAAAGATGACTGAGAATATGCAATTATGAAATACAAGTTTAAAATTGCAAAGAGAAAGACAGACAGACAGACTGACAGAGAGGAAATGGGAAGTTCAAGCACTCAGGTGACCTGTTTTATCATGATTGTACTCCCAGGTGCCCAAGCGCCAGGGGCCAACAGTGAGGACACGCAGCGTCCCACCCTGCAGTCTGTGATGTGTCTCTGCGGCTCACTGCAAGCATCACTCGTTCCAGTTGCTACAGCTGGAGAAGAGACTCCTGCAGACGGGGCTTCTGAAGCCTGGCCCGGAGCTGGGTGAATGTCAACAAACTTGCAGCTCATCCAACTCAAAACAAGATCACCAAATTCTTAGAAAAGACCCTCTAGTATACAGAATTACAGATGTGCCACTCTGAAAACCAACCTAAAAGTGAACAAGTCTCAAGTTCTCGCGATTTATCACATGGGCATACATTTAAAACTCTTGGACACAACAGCAAGTATTAAATCTCTCTGAGGCCTAAGGACCTTTGGCATTGAACAACTTTTAAGTTTTTTAAATGTACATCCCAAAGGAGTCAGTGGGAATTTAAGACTCATTTCCCCCACAAGTAGGAATGTAGTAAATAACACAAATGTTGCTACCTTCAAAGTCCCCCTCGAAAGGTTTGGCTCTGGGGCAAGGATTAAATTAATTCATTCAACAACATTTATGGAAGACCTGACGCGTATAGAGCATATTGCTACAACAAGGAGATGCAAATATTTCAGCATTTAAGACCTCACCCCCTGCTTCCTTCTCGAGGAAGCCACTTGGCAAAGCACACGGAGGACAGGGAAACAATCAGGACATGAAGTGAAACAGAACCACAGAATTCTGCATGGAAGTTAAATATGTCTTTCTCCAAGATAATATGTGAAATTGTATCACATGAGGACCTACTACATGCCAGGCACTGGGCTAAAGACAAGGCTGGGTGTAGAAAGTGAGCAGGGAACAGGCATATATAAGAAGTAAATGGTAGCTTCCAAAATCAGTAATAATATATGTTAGACCCTATCCTAAAATGTGTATGGAACCACGAGAGACCCTGAAGAGCCAGAGCAATCTTGAAAAAGAACAAAGCTAAAAGTATCACAATTCCAGATTTCACCCTACACTACTACATAGCTGCAGTAATCAAAACAGTATGCTACTGGCATAAAAATAGACACATAGGTCTAGGGTCTAGATATCAACTCAAATTTTTAGGGTCAGTTATTACAAAGGAGGGAAGAATTTACAATGGGAAGAAGATAACAGACAGGGCTGGGAAAACTGGGCAGCTATATGCAAAACAATGAAACCAGACCACTTTCTTATACCATGAACAAAACAAATCCAAAATGGATTAAAGACCAAAATGTGAGACCCGAAACCATAAAATTCCTAGAAGAGAACATAAGCAGTCATTTCTTTGACATCGGTGGTAGACATTTCTTCTAGATATGTCTTCTCTGGCAAGGGAAACAAAAGCAAAATTAAACCACTGGGACCATATCATAATAAAAAGTTTTGCACAGCAAAGGAAACCATCAACAAAAAGCCTACCTACCGAATTGGACATGTGCAAATGATACTACTGCTAAGGCGTTTTAATATCTAAAATATATAAAGGATTTCTACAACTCAACACCGGAAAAACGAAATAATCCAATTAAAAAATGGGCAGACGACCTGGACAGACATTTTCCCAAAAATGACACAGAAACGGCCAACAGATACATGAAAAGATGCTCAACATCACACATCATCAGGGGAAATGTCTATTAAAAATGAAATATCACTTTACACCTGTCAGAATGACTAAAACACACACACACACACACACACACACACACACTCACACACACACACACACACACACACACACAGAGACACACACAAGAAATAACAAGTATTGGTGAGGATGTGGAGAAAAGGGAATGCTCACACACTGTAAGAATGCAAATTGGTGTAGTCACTGTGGAAAACAGTATGGAGGGTCCTAAAAAAATTAAAAATAGAATTACCACACAATCCAGTAATTCCACTGTTGGGTATTTGCCCAAAGAAAATGAAAACACGACTTTGAAAAGACATATGCACCCTTACGTTTACTGCAGCATTACTTACAATGGCCAAGATATGGAAGCAACCTGAAAGTCCTTGGCAGAATGGATTAAAAATGCAATTAAAATTTAGCAGTCCTTTAAAAAAAAAAAAAAAGACATGTGATACAGACACACACAGAGCAATATTACTCAACCATAAAAATTTAAGAAATCTTGCCATCTGCAACAATATGGATAGAGCAAGAAGGTATAATGCAAACAAAATAAGTCAGCCAGAGAGGCACAGATACCATATGCTCTCACTCATATGTGGAATTTAAGAAACAAAGGGGAAAAAGAGACAGACAAACAAAACAGATTCTTAAATACAGAGAACGAACTGGTGGTTGCCAGAGGGGAGGTGGATGGGGTACGGGTGACACAGAGCACTGAGTACAGCACAGTACTGCTGAAGCGTTACATTGTACACCTGACACTAACACTGCATGTTAATTTCACTTGTGTGTGTGTGTGTGTGTGTGTGTGTGTGTGTGTGTGTATAGAGGCACTTTTCATATTCTATCACTATCACTAACCCTACTGCAATTTTACAACAGACATTACTCTTATTTTTACGAGAAAACTGGGGAAGCTACTCAACTTTGTTGAGTATCAAATTGGCCAGGTAACCAGGTCAGATGTGGAGATGGAATGTGAATGCATGACTGACTTCAAAGCAAACACTATTTGGAAATATTTAGAAAAGAAACTGAAGCCTGAATGGGCAAAAGAGCCAGGCGCCTAGGTGAGCAGGGTGCTGGGGGATAAAAGCCGGGCAGCTGAGAATCAGCTACGTCTTCCCCACGGCCCTCCCCACAGGCCCTGCACCTGTGGCTGAGGCTCCGGTAGCAGCCTTCTCACCTTCCTTAGGAAGTCCCCGGCTTCTATTTGGACATACAACTCAGAAGGCCTTGCGAGCATATAAAAGAACTATATAGGTTTTGAAAATTTCCCTCTGGAATCTTATTAACCTCACTGAATTCACTAACTGTGCCTGCTGTAAAGGAATTTAATATTTATAAGATGTCTGATTTTCTTGTCTTTGTAACAACATGTACGTGCCACAAAACAAAACATTGAAAAAGCAGCACGTACTTCATGATTTTGAAAAATCTAAGCCCAAACGTACATGGATGGGAAGGGGGTGTCTTTCTGACTTCTTCTCTCTGCTTAGATCCTATTGAAAGATTATATAAATTAAGAACAAGAACTACAACCAAAAATAGTAACACACAATCCCTTTAGGGATACAGAAGCTTTGCCTCTGTTTGCTCTGATACAGTTGGACATCCTAGCAAAAAAAAAAAAATTATTTGTAAACCAAGAAGGACAGAACAAACCATTAAAGAGAGTAAGCACCCAAAGGCCAATTCCACTTGGAATTTTGGTTTAACCCATTTAATGCAATTAACATAATGTATCAGGATTACAGTAGCAGGGTGACAGAAGACGAAAGAGATTTTTTTTTTAAAGAGACATAGTTCCTGTTTGGGGAGCTCAAATTGTTATTTTTTTTTTTTAAAGACTTTATTCATTTATTTTTCAAAGAGAGAGGACAAGCAAGGGGAGCAGAAGAGGGAGGGGGGGGGAAGCTGACACCCCGCTGAGCAGGGAGTCTGATGTGGGGCTCTATCCCAGAAGCCCAGGATCATGACCCGAGCTGAAGGCAGACGCCTAACGACTGAGCCACCCAGGTATCCCTCAAATTATTTTTTAAGGTGACTTCCATGCCAGAAACAGTTAAGGACCTATACAAAATAGCATGCGAAGGTAATGAACAGCACACTTTAAATGTACAAACTCTGGTAGAAGAGTGAGTGCCATGTATAAGGAGTTGTGAGATTGTACCATGAATTAAGAGCGAATTTTAAAACAACCTTCTTTTTAACTGAAATGTAGCTGAACTGATTTACTCCCGATCTGCTTTCAGAAGAAAGATGATTAACAACAAAACAGTGATATACTTTTTTAAAAAATCATTAAGAGCTCCTGAATATATCCTGAGTTGGAGTGACAGCAGCCCAGGTGCCTCTAGGAGCATACAGGTGCTGGTTGTTAAAGTTCAGGATGACAACAACATCCTAAGCCAATTAAAAAATATGTTATCTTTTGTAAAATATTTTGCAAAGTTTTTTTAAAAATATTATTTCCTTTAAAAATATGGCCATTTTGGTTTTAAATATTCATCTCACAACTCTCCATCTAGTTCTTTCATATACATTTTAACACATGGGAAGGGTTTAATGTGATTTCTTTCTTCTGAGAAAGATTGAGTCAAATTATTCAGTAAGCCACTTATAGAAGGTAATTGGCCGGTTTACTGCCTGGGAGGAAACGGGAAAAAAGTGACATCTCTGAGCAGCTCAAGCTGTCCATCTGAACAAATTGCAAGGGTGTTTCAACTCTTGGGGCGTGACAAACAGAACTACTTTCTGAGGTTCCCAGAAGCTCCTCTCTACCCTCCCTCCACCCACTGTGCTCCTAAACCCTGCGTCCTGTCAAGATGAGCATGGGAACGTATCTCTCCAACAGAAATGGTATTACAAACACTGGTTGGATGTAAATGAAATAGTATTATTAGAACTAGAATTTGGGTTTTGTCATAAGCGGCTGTGTTCCCACAGTGGAATTCTCAAAGTGGGAATTATCTGTATGTGTTTCTACACATCACACACTTTCATACTTAAGAGAGGCAGAGATAGCCAAATTTTCGATCAGGTTTGGCCTCTAAGGAGTGAGAGGCTGGAGAAAAAAAATACTGGGACAGAGTTCGATCACTACATACTTGCTACTTTTAGGATGGCTTTATTTATTTTTATTTTATTTTTTTAGTTTTTTTTTTTAATTTTTTATTTAGGATGGCTTTAAAAATTAATCTGTAGCTGCCTGAGAAGCAAGAGCAGAGGTTCTGGAACCATCCACAGGGCTGGAACAAGGCATTACAGCATCATTTAAACATGCTCTCAGCTGCACTGTTTCTTACCAAACCCAAGAGGAGTGTAAATAAAAGTCAAAAACGTTGCCCAGAATCTAAAGAACAAAGGGAACACACATTTTTATCGTGGAATAAATATAAAAACAGGCAAAAGTTTTCAAAATCTCTACTTTTTAAGTGGCTGATTTAGGAGGACTCCGCCTCCTGCCGGCCCCCTCCCCTCATAAACATCGTCCTGCCACACTGCCTTCAAAATGGAAAAAGGAAATGAAAGAACACAGCAGAGAAATGACGTCCAAAAGTCAAAGGTCCAAAGGGGTCACTGCTGGATTAAACAAGAGGCCCCACAATACTCATGGGTAGGACAACAGTTTTAAAACAAAAGAAAATTTTAAATAGGCGTGATGGGAGGGAAAAACACTTTAGAATGAGGATGTAAGTGCCTGACCATGAAAGTGTTTCTTGGGCTAATGGGCAGACATTGGGTCGTGGGCATCTGGGATAATATATGAGCTAAGATTTTATTATGAAAAGAAAACGTTGGCCAGTATTTTAACTCTGAGATTAAATAAGGGGCTGACAGCACAGGGCAGCGTGAATCCATTCTTCTTCATAAAATAAATAGCCAAGAGAATGGTAACATTTCTGGTTTAGAAGAAGAGAAACCTGTAAGAAGGTAACGCATGAAACAGTGCAGCCTCCCCAAGTTACACAACTGAAAATACATTCTCCTACTTGAAGTACAGGAAAAAGTATGACTGAAAGTGAGGCAACATATTTCAACCATTCCCCACGACTGTGCTCCCCAGCAGGCAACAGGTAGCCCAGCTGCACCCAGGACCCCAAGCTGAGTCCAGCATATTTCAGCTGTTTTTCTACCTCAGGGATCTGCAGAAGGAGGCAGAAAGGAACAGAGAGATCGCCTCCCAAAAAGGCCTACAGGTGAAGAATGAACTTTTGGCTGGGCACTCGATTTATTAAATAAGCTGGGTGAATTATTAGAACCGCTCCACAAAACAAAAGCTCACTGAGGAACTAATATCCCTAAGACTTTATTCCAAAAGGAGGAGCGGGAACCCAAGGACTTCCTTCTTCTCGCTCCCGCCCTGACAAGATACCCACTGGAGAAATCAGTAGGGCTGATTCTGAGGTGACAAGGGGAGAGCTGATTCCCAGTTTGCGTGTGTTTTGCTGTTGTTTTCTTAAGAGCTGAAAGGGCCTTCCAAGTTTCTGGCACAATCCTCTCCATCCTGCGAGTAAAAGGCTAAGTGCCCCGTCCAAGCACCACAGCTCGGGCAGCACTGACGGTAGAGTGGTGAGCACGGCTGCCTTCCAGGTACCACAGCTACTTCACGACAAAGAGCCCTCCATCGCACCCACCTGCCTGTCCTGCCACTTGCCATTTAACACTCCCTGTAGGGCCTCTGCTCCATTCTGTTGAAGATGGTCCCTTCCTTTCCACAGTGGGAGCCAGAACACCCAAACTAAACCAGCATTTTCACTTTGCTTTAGGACCTGTTATTAACACGATCTCCTGGACTTCTTCGGCCTTGCTAGCTGACTCTGCACATGCAAAATTCCTTCCTAACAGGTTCATTTTCATACTTATTGCAAATGCCCAGGCGCAAAGAAAGGCACTCCGCCCAAGTGCCTCATCACTACACCAAGCTCCATAGAACGCACGTCTTAAATTCAATCCCATCTCTCTTCTACCATTTTCTTTGGATCTTTCCAATGGCAGCCATCTCACACGGTTTTAAAGCATGCTCTCAGGATGCAAAGAGCCAAGCATGAAATAACTACGTCCTAGTTCATAATCCACATATGCTCAATTTCTGAGGGATTACATTATGCACGTTTCCAAATACAAAGTAATTACAACTAAGGAACTTAATCATACGACAGGGTTCATTCCTATTACAACTTTAAAGGACTCGAATTCATTTTATAGATTATGATCCAGGAAGCCAGTACCATTTTCAAAAGCATCCTATTATTTACATAGCATTATATTACTTCCGTCAGTATAAACTGTTTAAGAAGCATTTCAGTGTCATTTGGTTTTTGTACAATGAGAGGAGCAAAGGTCTTGTGTCTTGTAGTCAGTAGGCACGTATGGAGGCCCACTGCCAACTGAACTAGGCGCAACAGCAAACGCAGTCACACTAAACCGTATCATTTCCTTCTGATTTACAGACAGAATCACTTTCCTGGCCACTTCTGACCCAGCGAAATGGGACGGGAGGGGGAGGGTGGGGGGGGAACCTCTCAAACGTTGTGCTGCTTCAGGAATTTTAACCAGGGAGAGCCTTCAACTCAGTTGAAGAAGTCCTATGGCCTCCTTTCGGCTTCTTTCTTTATGTCCCTCTCTTCTACCTCCTCGCCTCTCCCCCAACCCCAGGGTTTGCTGGCTGCTCCAACTGCTCCCACCTCCAGCCAGGGCCAGTGTCAGCACCTGAACTTTGCTTTCCTTCCCTCAACCAAATCACTTATGCTCAGTAGGTTTTGTCCCTCCTAGATCAATTACACAAAGGCCTAGTCACTAAGCAACAGGGATCCAAAGGCTACATTTTCTCCCTTAAAAAAAAAAAAAAAAAAGGAGGAAAAAAACCCCCCAGCATTTTATTTAATTTTGAAATCATGAATGTGGCAAAAACATTATAACTAGACTTTCTGTCTTCCCAGGGCCTTGTCCTGGAAAACCCAAAGCCACGGTGTGAGGGACAGAACACGGGGTAGGCTGAAAGGCAACAGAGCTGAATAGAAGTTGCCCAAGACTACTAGGCCTGTTTTTCTTCATTCCCTCCTACACATAAAACGTTGAAAGAAAAATGCTAATTTGGTCAATATGACCAATTTGCTCTCATCCTCTCATTGCTGGTCCCCACCCTCTCCGGCCCTGCTAACTCCCCATTAACCTCCGCCCCTTCTCTTTCCTTCCTCCCTTTGGGTCACCACCCACCCAATGGTTGATTATTCTTTCCCCCTCTATGCTTCAATATTTACTTTTCTATATTTTTTGAGTAAAACATCTCAAAAAACAAAGGCCAACATCCACCTCACAGAGAGAGGCAGTATGGCTGTCCATCCAGGCAAAACAGTCATACATGAATCACACATACTGTGTAAGCCAGTGCTCTGTACTTGACATGTCTCATTTCCTTCTCTTTAACCTCAAAAGGAAAGCAATTACCACTCCCATTTTCAGAGGCAGAAAGTGAAGTTGAGAGACGGTAAATCACTTCACTGAAGATGTCCGGCGGCATGGGAACCAGGTCTGTCCAGCTTCCAACTCAGGTAGCTGGCTCCCTTGTCCTTGGCCCAACTGAAGCCGCCCATCCATCACGTCCAAGCCCCTCGGAGGAGCCCCAAGACAACACACAGGCCCCTCGGAAGCCTCATCTTGGGTATAAGCAACCCAACCAAGATCCACCTCCCTCCCGGCTCTCAAATCTCTGTTCCTGCACCAGGTCATACCTCGTGGGCTCCGATTTGGACTACGTTAATAAACTCTGGGAGGTGCCAATAGGAGTACTGAAGTCAAGTCAGTGAAAGCAATTTTTTTTAAAAGATTTTATTTATTTATTTGACAGAGAGATCACAAGTAGGCAGAGGCAGGCAGAGAGAGAGGGGAAAGCAGGCTCCCTGCTGAGCAAAAAGCCCAATGCGGGGCTCAATCCCAGGACCCTGAGATCATGACCTAAGCTGAAAGCAGAGGCTTTAACCCACTGAGCCACCCAGGCGCCCCAGTGAAAGCAATTTTTTGAAGGGACTATAGGTCCCTAAAGTCAAGAACGATCAAAATTCAAAGGTAAAAGTAATGTAAAATTTACTTTCAATCCATACATACAATAAACGGCAAAGACAACTTAAGTAATTTTACAAAAAGGAGGGAAGAGGATCAGATACAAGGAAAATAAACTGGAAAAAGAAAAAAAAATATTCATTGCTGGATGATGGAAAAATTAATCATTTAAAGAACTCGGGCCTCTAAGCTTGGTTGGGTCCTGAAGACAGAGTAAGTGGTGGTCTCTTCTGGGTAAAAGCCTCGCTCTATCCTGAGGAAGCAGCCCTTTCAGCTCCAGTGAGCAATCACCAGATGTGTAAAGTCAAGAATGATTATAAATGAAAGCCACTCACTTGAGTGCATCACATCGTACAATGTTCGATTACTTTGATTCACCATGCACACACATTCCCACACCTCGCCTTGTTCCAAAAATGAAGAGGGAAACCGCGTGATTCTATCTCTTGTGGCTTATTTGGCAGAATAGGCTATTCTTTGTGAGGAAATTATACAAAGTTTCTTGTGTTTTAGCTTATACTGAATATTAAATATGTATGAAAGTTACTAGGGTGATAGATTCAAGAGAACTCTGTAAACACAGTATGTTTTATTTCAGAAGAGCCTGGATACAACAGTGAAAATGTTTATTTGCCTATGGCCGTGCAAATACAAAGACTTCAAAATTTGAGAACAGGAAAAGAAAAACATGTATCGTTTCTTGAAGATTTCATACCCATAGAATCCTAATAAAATGAGGTAGAAAGGACATCCTTGATAATCATGAACATACAATAAAACTTTTTAAAACCACCAATTTTATAAAATAAAGTCCACATAATGGTTTAGATTCAGAGACCACACTTGATGCCTATGGTCTGCAGCTCATAATCCCTAATTTCCTAATTCTTTTCATTCTTCCGTTAGTGGACAGCCGTGCATGTATACTGGTCCCAGTCAAGCAGCGTTAGGGATGTTGGCGAGCTGCTGGCACTTTGGGTTCAGATGACCTCTGACATTCAATAAAACCTATCTGAACCAAAGAGAAGAGTGAACTTTGGAAACTGCCTTTAATAGTTTCTTTTTTTTTTCCTAGGAAGATAAAAGGGAGACCCGAGCCAAAACATCTAATGGAAGCTGCTCAACAGGCAGGCTGCTCTACCTGGAGCAGAAGGAGAGGGAGGTGGCCCCAGCTCCGCTGGGAAAGCAGGGAGGCATGAGACAGACAGACAGACAGACACATGCACGCACGCACGCACGCCAGGTCCTGGAGGGTATGAGTGCTTCTGAGAGCTGTTCTTAGGAGAGTATTTTCAAAGAATAGATCTCTTGCTTTCAAGTATTTTCCCCAAACAAAACTAGAATTGTAATAGTAAAGACCAGTGTTATAAACTACCACTTAAGCTGCAGGGGGAGTAACTGGTGAGCCTACAGCATTTATCATCATCCCTGGTGCCACCGGCTGTGGCCACTACGACTATGTGAAAGGTAAAATGAGACAGGGTCACTGCTGTCAAGGGGTTTTAAAGGTGGAGCTGGGAGGCCACAAAGGAGATGGGCCTTCTGTATGTCCTCATGTACTCACTGCGTGGGGCCAAGAACTTTTGAACTGGGCCAAGAGACCAGTGTCCCCAAGGACCCAGCCCAAACACGTGCTTGCTTGCCGCAGTGAGACTCTGCTGGGTGACAGTCTCAGGAACCAATTATATTCAGCCCAGCCTTTAGTTTTCTGCCACCAACACCAATTGAAATTCTTTGTATGCAACATATACAAGCATTCCCTTTGATTTTGTTCCCTGGGAGGCACTATTTGGGCTGTTGCCCAAATCTATGTTCATGGAATTGTAGTCCTGAGACCCCAAATAAATGCTTTCGTTTTGATTTCAGCTCAGCCTCTTTCTTCGGTTGACAACTGGTACTTCACAGCACTTCATGATCACTAAGCTCTGGGGACAATTCCGAAATCTGCTGCTTCAGACTTAAGAACACCTCTGACCCTGGGGTTTCCTGCTTCCTCAGGCAGGCAGGGACCAGGTTTCCAGGGGTGATGAGTCTTTACTCTGGATGCATCTGGGCTTCCTTGAACTAGACCATAAATAACCATCTAATGACAAAACAAAGCACTCAGAAATATATCATTTTTAAAAAGACCTGAAACACATGTCATAAAACAAAAAAACCTACAGAGGACCCATGCTGACACCCATTTTTATTTAGTTAAAGATGTCTCACTGTAGACAATAGGTAGCTTTTGTGATTTTCACAAATACCAATATAACTAAATACAATAAAGCCCAGAAAATAGGATTTCTAAGACTCCCTTCAGCTCTGTTCCTTATCTTTCCTTGTAATTCTGCTCCTCTTCTTAACCTGCCAACTTCTCCTCCTGGCATCACTACTTTCTGTCACCAAATTTAATACCTGGAAGGTAACTCTAGACTCCTCAGGAGAGCCACTCCTCACCAAGTCTGGCCACTCTACTTGGCAGGTATCTCGAGTTCACCTGCTTAACTTTCCAAAGCCACCCTCCTGCCTGGACGACCTGGTCTATTCCAGCAGCCTTGTCATCTCCACACTCAGCTACAACAGGAAGTAGCTTCCGGAAGCTCTGGTCCTGGGGCCAGGCTGCACATGGGTGAGGCACATGGGTGAGGGACACCTCCAACAGCTCGCAGTTAAGTTTCTGTGGCTCACCTCCCGTACGCAAAATGGGGATAATGAGAGTATTTACCTCAAACTCTCCTATGAGGTTTAAATGGATATAAATGGATATAATGAATATAAACAGGGAGTAATGAATATAAACAGGAAGCACCATGCCTGGCACATGCTAAGCCCTCAAAATGTTATTTTTATCATGATTCAGATGTCACTCTTCAGTTTCAGACCTTTAATGGCTGTCACTGTCCACAGAATAAAAAATTTTCTAGTAGGCATGCTACTGACTATAGCATAAAGAACACTGGGTTTAAGTCAAGGCAAGAAATGAACTCAAATTCTGGCTCTTCTTATTAGCCGTGCGATCTGGAAATGTACTTGACTTCTCCTGGAGCCTCAGTTTTCAAAGGAAACTATGAGGAAAATACCCCTTTGGGGAAGTTAATAGCTGTACTGGGTTGAACAGTATCCCCCCCAAAACTCACATCCGCCTACAGCCTGTCACTGTGACCTTAACTGGAAATAGTCTTTGCACATACAATTGGTTTAGGTGAGGTCATATACAGGCCAAGAACAGCAAGGATGGCCGGCAACCCCCAGAGGCTGGAAGAGGCATGGAAGGATCTCCCCAGAAGCTTTATACAGAGTTGTGGCTGTGCCGACACCTTCATTTTGAACTTGTAGCTTCCAGAACAATGAGAGAATAAATTTGTTTTTTAAGCCACCCAGCTTGTAGTAATTACAAGTAAACAGCAGCCCTAAGAACCTAATACAATAGCTAACACTTAATGCTTCCAAGTATTTGGCATGCAAAATGATGACTCCATATTATACACAAGGAAACTGGTTCCACGGTGAAGCTGGTGAGAACTCCACAGCCCCTGGTTGTAGAGGGCATGTCTTCATGTCGCTCCTCAATGGGATCAGACACAGTGTATGTAGCTGCCCACAACGCTGCTACTCACAGAGTAAGGACTCCCAAGTGGTAGCAGTGGCTATTACTACTCATACTCCAGCCCCCAAACCTGCCTGACCTCCAAGTCAAGGGTAAACAAACATTTTCCTTAGGGGTCAGATAGTATTAAAGTTTTGCATGTCGAGGCAAAATCAAGGCTTTTATACCCAGTAAAAGTGGAATAATTCAGAAGTGTGAAAGCCAGTCTTACCTCAAGTGCTGTCAACAGGCACATGAGTGGGTCTGGCCTGCAGGCCCCTACTCTACCTCCCACTATCTCTGTTGGTAGCTCCAGTCTCTCATCTGCTGGTCATTTTATTCTCCTCCCTGCCCCTTACCTCACTCCTACAGGCAAATACCCCTTCTGTCTCCTTCCTCCCCAACCCCACAGACACAGCGTCAGTTCAGGATTTCATGTCTTGCCCGAATCACTGCAAGAGCCTCCGATCTCACCTCACCCTGAGCCTCCCTTTGCACCTGTCACCAGGACCTGTCCATCGAAAGCAAAGGCCTGACCACATCAGGACCCTGTTTGATCTTCCAGGTTGCTCGCCTCCATTCTCTCCAGCAGCAGCTACAAACCCAGGAGCACATCAAAAAACCACGAGGAGCTCCTTCAAGAACACCAAGGTATAGGCCACATGCCCCAAACATTCTGATGAGAGAGGGTGGAGCCCAATTTACAGCTGTAACCACTGGAAGGCTGAATCTGAGAGGCAGCCAGGATTTCATCCCTCATTTCTATATGTGATCCATTCTGCCTGCCAGGCAAACTTCCAAAATCTTCTCAGAGTAAGACTGGGAGAAGCGACCCCTAAACTCTCTCCTCTCCCCATAGCTGATGACCCCCCATGATGGCACACGCCTGTGACTGCAGGTGTCACACTGTACAGTAACAGCTACTCACTTGTCAGCTGGCCTCGGTGACCCAAGCACTGGGTGTGCAGTGTATCAGCTCTTACATTACATGCTCATCCTAGAACATTTCCAAGATCAAGAATGCACTATTTTCCTCTGAAAAGTCAAACTATGACCATCTTTCGAAGGCAAAAAAACAAATGCTACTCACCCAAGCCCCTAACACAGTTGACAATGACTCCTCATCCTCTGGATGCCCAGGCACTCTTACCACAGACACTAAGTTAAATCGACCTCGTATCTCCCAATTCTCTGTACAGACATCCTACTTCCTTTATAGAACTGAACCTTCCATGAGGGCAGGCACCCACTGCTCAACACCTAAGCTCAGTGCTTTGTGTATCCAAGTCATTCAAGAAGGTGAAATGTACTCTCTCCACATCTTGTGCTTGGAATTAAGCAAAAGGGACTCTAATAATGAAAGCTTACCAAAGAGGAAAAAAATGTATATATGCAAGTTTAAACATCTTGAATCAATATAAAGTAAAATCATGAGGTACATAACATTAATTTTTCTGGCCCATAAAATAAATCATTTTTAAACTTCCTCCTCCCCAGTAAGTTTTGGAAAGTTACTTCATAGATATGTAAGTTTAAGACTTTTAACTCACTTTCACATTAATTAATGACTTCACCTATAAAATATATCCAGATCCTATCTCTATTTCCTATATTCTTTTATAAATTCTGGTATCCATCATCATATGAATAGAGAAACACACTCTATAATAAAAGACATCTATTTCAAAATCAAGAAGTACTTATTGAGTGCCTGCTTTTCTCATTCAACAAGCATGCCTTAAAGCATTTACTATGCACATACAAAATAATGGAGCTACATACTACAGAAACATAAAAACATGACCCCACACACTACCCACTAACCAAACAATGTATACTTTTTGGCACACCAGTGAGCATTCTACCAGCCATGACTACTTGGAAAGGACTGGGCTCCAAGTAGAAAACTCTGAGGAGGGAACCTGATCTCAGGCTTGACTATCTGTATATGCGTTGGGTGGGGAGATGTCAATAGAATGTAGGAGCCCATCAATCTAAAAGGAAGAAAATCAAATCCTGATTCCCATCCCTACCTCCTATCTCTCTTCCACTCACAGCCTTCCTCATTTCAGTGGATGGAAACTCCATTTGTATCGTTGGTCAAGCCAAAAACTGCAGAGTTCCCCTTGATGACTCATCTTCCTCTCACATGCCCCATCCAATCCCTTAGGAAAACCTGACGATTCCACCTTTAAAATATATGTAGACTGGGATCCCTCCTCGCCATCTCTATTGTCCCCACTCTAGTCTGCACTTCTACTGCCTCTCACCTGGATTACTGGGGTAGTTTCCTACTGGCTTTCTGCTGCTACCTTTGACATCTACCTCCTCTCCATTCTATTGTCAACACAGCAACTGGAGTAAGTCTGTTAAAAGGTCCAGGTGGATGTCATTCCTTGGCTCAAGAGCCTGTCATGGCTTCCATCTCACTAGGGCTTTTACTCTAGGTCCTGACGATGACCTACAAAGCCCTACTAATTGGACCTTCCAAGACCTCATCTCCTACCCAGATCCTCTTAGTTCCAATCACCTGGCCTTCTACTGCCTACTAGCACACACCCACCTGAGCACCGCTGCTCTAGCTGTATCCTCAGCCTGAAAGGCTCTTCCCCGACACATCTGTTTGGCTAACTCCCTCACAGCCTCCACCTTTGCACTTAAATCTCACCTTCTTAAGGAGAACTACACTGATCATCCTTTGTCATACTTCATTCTGCCTCCCCATGCCCTCTCACCCTGCTCCACAGTTACGTTTTCCCCTACCACATACATGATAATGTACTCACTGTTTGTTTTTCCTTTGTCTCCACCCTGCTTAAATGTAAGCTCCACAAGGGTGGTGATCTTTGTTTTGACCACTGATGCAACCCGAGCATCTTTAATAGTACCCGATTTGAATAAAATCAGATTTATCTCTCAGAGGATTCTCAGAATAAATCTCATGATCTTGACTCTCCTAACGGCTGTCTCCCTACCTGCCAAGTTATACAAAGAATTTCTTTATCAGAAAAGTCCAATTACAGGAGCGCCTGGGTGGCTCAGTCGTTAAGTGTCTGCCTTCGGCTCAGGTCATGATCCCAGTGTCCTGGGATCGAGCCCCGCATCGGGCTCCCTGCTTGGCAGGAAGCCTGCTTCTCCCGCTACCATTCCCCCTGCTTGTGTTCCCTCTCTCGCTGTGTTTCTCTCTGTCAAATAAATAAAATCTTTAAAAAAAAAAAAAAGAATAGTCCAATTACAGTTAGAGATAAAAAAAATTCTAAGAAAAGGACAAGTGAAGTAATACTCGTTCACACTAAAGTTTAATCAAGCTACAAATACAAGATTAACAATACAAGACTGTTTCTACTTTTGGAGAGGATATAGTATTTAGAATTCCAAGTAAAGTACATTCTGTAGGAGAGAAAGCCCATCGCAATTCTCTCTCTGGTGGCTCTACTATGATAGCTTTCCTTTGGGTCAGAGAGAATTTCTCCAGCTGTCCAGCACACCTCAGCTTCCGAGTACCTGGGAGCTGTGACCAGCAGGAAGCAGGCCAGGTAGTCATCACTTTTATGCTCACGGCACCTAGTGGGGTAAGCCCTCAATGCATGTTTGCTGATCTGAACCAAAAGTTCACGAATTTTCTTTCACATCAACTTGCCAGTTGCTGATATCAACTGATAAATGATGTTCATGCTCCCATATTACAAAATCACATAAACAGATAGAATGCTATTGAAACCAGCCTGAAACTAGTCTAAAGGTCTAAATGCTCATCGTATACTTTCCTAAGTATTTATTTTCAATGTACGGATGTTGCTATTTTTTTAAAGTCAATCAACAAATGATACCTAGGAGATAATGAATCTCATATTTACAGACAAAGGAACTGGAGCTCAGAAATGTCAAAGTGATTTGTGCAACGATACAAGTAATTTAGAGGAAGGGAATACCTAGCGGACAGGAGACAATTTACACAAACCCTTAAAGTGAACAACACACCAGTGACTCTAAATACCACTGGCGTTTATGCCTATTACCGTTCTGGTGAGCAGCACACACCCCCCCCCCATGTTAAAATACAATATTTAACCCCTATACATCGATGACTTACTGGGTTTTATACTTTTGCCAGCAATTCTGGTGGTAGTAGGCTACCAGGATGGAAGATAAGATTACTGCAAGTGTCTTTTAAAAAAGAGCTCTTCCTACTTTAAAAATGTCTTTCCACTTTTCAAAATCAAGCATTTATTGAGTAACTACTGAGAACCATAATGTTTAATCCTCAGTGTGACCTCATGAGGAAGCATTCCCACTTTACCAACAAGAAAACTGAGACACCGAGGTCAAAATAACTTGTCCAAAGCTCCCCTCATAACCACACAGTGGTCCCCAGATTCTACAGCGGCTCACAGGGAGGAGACTCTGAACATGAGGCTCTTGGTTTAACATGAACCGCCTTTGTTTGCGGGGCTAAGCTCCCCTGTCGGAGTCGGGCCAGCCCCATCTCTTCTGCGTAGCCTGGGGAGAGCTCCCAGCAACCTGGCACACGGCTTCTCTGCCACCAAAGACCTCAGTGAGGCTCCGAATCCTGCCTATCCCCCCTCCACATGTGGATCGAGCCTGTGCTCTGTAAGTGAAGGGTGACAGATGTGACAGGTCCTCTGAGTACAGTCTCTCCAAACAAGACCTAAGCACTACTGTGCCATTTTATTTGACATGATCATTTAGTTTGTGGTATCACAGTTTCATAAATAGATGGCAAATTAAATCGAACTTCATTTTAAACTTTGATTTTAAAATACTCTGAGACAATAAAGCAATTAAGTTTTTAGTCAGCCCAAAGAAAAAGAACGTAATTTACAGGAACTGTCATGTTTATAAGAGCATTGACACCTTCTCACAGAACTTCTTCATTGTCTGGGTTCTCTCTTCCTGTGTGGAAATCTTCAGATGACCAGACAGGAGCCTGTGGGACGACATTTCCCAATAAATAGGGAAATCCAACTGAGCCCAAGAGTCATCTAAAGAACAGGAGTGGGAGTGCAGGTACTTGCCTCCTTTTGATGCTCACAGGCTATGATCCCCCAGTGTGATTTCAAGGATTCATGGCTCAAAAAAGAAGTCTGAGAAACCAATGACAGGATGATTATGAGCAGCATCCCCACCTAGCTTCACGACCAAGACTGTCTGTGGCTGGCCACACTGACGTTTTAACCAAAGGACTCGGTCATCTCTTTGAAAAGCCCTAAAGGTAACCTCATCCTCACTCAGAAAATACAGAGACAGACAAAGGTTACAGCTAGAACTGAAGTCTCCTTAAAAAACAGCTGGAGGTGAAAGTACGGGAGAAGGGAAATGGGTTCGGTTAAGACGGAGCTAAAACAAAACAAAACAAAACAAAACAAAACAAAACAAAACAAAAGAATGAATGACCTCAATTTCTAGCCCAGAAGTTTCAAAATAAGGATGTGTTTGTAAACAGCCCGCTTATTAGACCTTTTCTCTGTACTCCTGGCACCACCCTCTCAGGCCTATTTTTAGTCTCCATTTAGGAGAATGGGGAGCAGACAGGGAAGGGCCAACTGTGGCCCAGCCTTACCTTGGGTGCCCTGCCAGGACGCTAGCTATCTTTAATTAATGTCTGAGGGACACAAGACAGACCCTACACGTGGTGAAAAGAAGCACAATGGTGAAACTCTACCCTGGAGAGCTGACAGGCTCACGACTGGTGTACCATTCCTGACCTCCCAGGGCTGTGTTCTGTTGAAAGGGCGGCTCCATCTGGAACGTTTATAGAGGGCAATGTGGAAACCCTGCATATTTAACTGAGGAGTACAGACAACAGGACTGCCTGTCTGTCTGTTTACCTGGCTCTGCCACCCTGCTTCATAGACTCACACTACATTTCATCAACGAATCACTTTCACATGACCTATACCTTTTCTCAGGAATAAAGAAATTCCCCTGTAAGTGACTCCCTCCTGCTTATCTAGTCCACACTCCTAAATAAAGAAAAAACTAACATTTCTCATCACCCCACATTTACAGTCTTTCCCTTTCACTATATTCCCTAGGAGATAAGCCTAAAGCTTTTAAACCACAGCAACTCACTGCCATCCAGATTAAGCTTTATTAAACATTAGAGATTAATCATATCTTTGGAAACAGAACTGAAAAAGCTAAGAAACTGATAGAGAAATCGATTCTATGTACTACCCCAAACTGGCCAACATCAGCATTCTGGATGCATACTACAGGCAGGGATGATAAACAGGAGGAGATAAAATGCTACCATTTGAAAAAAAGAAAATCAGACCACAGGGTTACAAAGCTTGGCAGTGACAGACATGTGACTAGTCAGGAATCAATGAACCGCCTGTGAACAAAGAATTTAAGGGACTCCTGTTAAGACGGAGGAGGAAAGCATGAATAAAATTCAAACAGCTTCTGAATTCCCGTCTACTATACTTCAGACTATAGCAAAATGCCTTCTTCCTACACTCAACTCCATTAACCAAAATAGGTCTGTTTATCTAAGACTCCATGAGGTGATGAAAAAATTAGAATTCTAGCATTCTTTTAGCTAAAGAAACCATATGGCCTTCTTTGCTTCTGCAGAACGTACTTACACTAAAACCATTATTAAGTTTAAGCAAGGGTTTTAGTACTGAGTAGAGACAGAAAAATGCCAGTCGACCACATTTAAGAGTACTTAAGCCTTCCACCCTCGTTGTGGAGCTGGTTCCTCACCAGTCTCAGACATCCACTCTGAAACCAGTTGTATTTTCTGAATGAATGATGAAGGCAGGAGGCAAAGCAAATGAACACCCTCAACGCCGCAGAAATACTACTCACTGGTTGAGTGCCTGGGACATTCTGCAGAGAGGGGTCTGGCAGGGCCTGCTTCCCCTCCTAGTTTTTATTACTTAAGCCCATGTAGAAAGGAGGGGTTGCCATGAGATGACCAACCGAAAAGAAAACTCTCTGGAGAGTATGTGCCAAGATTATCCACTGCTGCAGAAATCTGAAAGGCCCGACAGTGGAACTACGGCAGCACCTTCAGCAGTGATGAAATGGTCTCTGCTGCATCTGGGGTCCACCGCGGCGGCCACTAGCTACAAAGCACGTGAAATACAGCGAGTGTGATTAAGGAACTGAATTGCATTATTTTATTTTAATTAACTTACACTCAAGTGGTCAGATGTGGCTCGCAGACCCAGCATCAAACAGCACAGGTTTAGAACACTGGAAAAGCTGACCACAGCCGTCTCCCGGATAAGAAAAAGGCTCAGAGGACACTAAGGTTCCTATCCTTTCCCCCAGGAATTAAGGGGAAAAAAACTTAATTAACTCCCCTTCTTAACCGTGTTAGTCATTAAAAAGCACTTTCTAATCATTTGTCTCATCTAAACGTGGAGTTAACATATGATTAGAACATGCAAAATGCGTTAGTACTGAGACTGATTTTTCTCTTCCTGTAAAAAATGAGAACTTCAGAGTTAAAATAATTACTTTGAATTTTTAAATTTCTCCCTAAATTGAAATGTAAACTTTGAACCAAATACTTAAACAAAAGATAACTTAAGCTGCTTAAAGATTTTATCATTCTTTTTCTTTTTGTTTTCCTCTCAAAAGTCACAGTAAAATCTTTCAAGTGATTACACTTTGAGCCCTTAGAGGAAAAAAACAACCTGTCAACAAAAATCCCCAAGTGCTATTCATTCCAATAGCAACTGTGTAGTTAAGTCCGGTGGGGGGGGGGGAGCTGCTCTTTACAACCACAAGTTCTGAATACTCAGAACATGTTCAAAAAGCTTTAGCATAACATACCAGATCTATCTCATCTGCAGTCCTAATAATCACCAACACTAGCATCCTTGATAATAACTGGCTGCAAGCAAATCCTTTTAGTCTTATGCGCTGCACACTATGGCTTTAAACGGCAAGTACATTCTAAAAACATGTCATCTAGGGACACACACTCCCCGTACACTATACACCAAGGCTACAGCAGGGAAAAACTATACTTAATATTAACTGATTTTCTTTCTGAAATTCCTAAACATTATGTTTAGTGCTCCCAAATCTGTTTAAACAACATAAACTAGTACTGGTTTTAATGAAGTTTTTCAAATCTCAAGAAATAGAATACAATTTTAGTTCTAGGATTTAAAAAAATAATAATATATAAGCAAACAGTTTAATAAGCTACAAAAACTACTGCTTTAACTCAAAATCGACCTTAGAACAAATGCCATACCTTTTCTAATCAATAGTTCCAACAGCAGGACACTTGACAAGGCTGTGTGTGGTCTGAGTGACAGTAAAGTCAGTGAATGAACGGATGCCACCCTGTAGCAGCTGGTCCTATGTCTGTACCTGTCTCCACCCTTAGGACTATTTACCAACCATTTGCATAAACTCACAAGATATGTAAAAAGGCATGGGTGTAGGTTGATATAACACAATGGTATTTAAATATAAGGTCCCATTATTAAAGGCTCAAAGAGTCAGCCCCACAGGCACCAGCCAAAAAGTCAAGGAGTCACAGCAATTTACACGCAAAAAGGCATGAGGAATGCAGATGCAGGTTCAGTATGCTTGCTCAAACAGGGAATTCTATCTCAGGCTGCATTTATAAAATGTAAATTGCCAAGAAAGCTACTATCTTCTACCAAAATTAGGACTGCAGATGCTTAAGGATGCTGCATTTTAGCAGGGCCAACAACACGCTCAAGGTTTTGGAAGGGCCCCTCTCCTTGGTGAGTAAGAAGACTAGTCAAACACTTGGAAGTGGGAGGAGAGCAACAGAGGGAAAGCAAGGAAGTAACACTGCTGTCTCCAAAAGTGTAAAGGGCTAATGTGTGGATGAGGAACAGACTTATGTTGTGTGGTTCCAGCGAAGAGAAAGACAAACAAGAGAGGCAAATTTTAGTTCAGTGCAAGGAAGAGTATGTCAAAGATCAGAGCTGTTTATAACTGGACTGGCCCACCTAGAAAGGCAGGGAGCACCTCCTTACTGAAAGCCAAACCTTGGACCCAAAGAGGGTTCCACCAACACCGGAAGTTAGATTAGGTAACTCCCTCCCTCCTCCCAGACCCTCCACACTGAACAAGGATATTCACAGGCAAGACCACCTCCCTAAATCCCAAAACCTCCCTCTTCTCTCACTCCAGGCTTTACTGCTCTAATTTATTTTATAAGAAAAAAAAAATCTGCAAATTTTAGCGCTTTAACAAAAGTTAGGGGCACTGACAACTAATAATGAAACAAGCTCTGACAGTCGGGCAGCTGACTCACTGGAATACAGAAGCACTGCCCTCAGACTGATATTCAGATTCTGTGCATTCTTTGTAGTTTCCCCACATCATTTTCCTAAATAATTCTCTTTAAATTCAGTTAACAAACTCCAAACTCAAAATGACTGAGCTTAAAGAGATTAATTTTCTTCAAACTTCCTGAAATGAGAGTGAGCCGTTCACCTCATTCTACAAAGGCTGCAAACAAGAAGCCTACATAGGACATTCTTAAACTGCCCCGGCTAGAACCTCAGAGAATTGATTCTAATTCCTCTACCAAACCAGGGATTGAGAGGTGTGGAACGCAGAAAGGGAACTTACCTTTACTTGCAGATACCCGACCTTTATTTGCAGATATCCGTCCTTCCCCATTATTTCCGTGCTTCATGAAACCCATCACTAAGTGACCCCACAGTGTTCAAATGGATGCCTAACAGGGTTTGGGTCCTCTTCTAATTCTACCCTAGGCACAAGATTACAGATCTCAGAAGCTCATTACCCAACTATTCAAGCTCTAAAATGATAGTAAGAAGTACTCTCAGAACTTTCTCCGAAGAGTACCCACTCCCTGTCTGGAAATACATTAAGGTGGCAGCTACCTGCCCACAATCCATCATACACTCAGAAAAACTGGCCAGCTGTCCACATCCCTGCTTGATTCTCAACCTGTAGGACACTAGTCTGAAACAGATTACAGTATCTCTGTCCAAATCATTCCTTTCAGCCACAACAACGTATTTCAGACCATCTGCTCTAACGGCCAGGCTTTACCTTTCTGAACGTGAATGATGTCAGGGAAGTTGGCCAGGTGCCCCTGATACAGCGCTAACAGGTCCATGACGGGGTCCAGGTCCTGCCTGGGCTGCTCCGCAAAGAGCTCGCCGATGGCGTCATAGGCATCTCCGGTGAAGGCGATGGCCTGGTTCAGGCCGGCTGAGAAGGCCTGCTGGTCCAGCTCAAAGGCCTGGCTGAGGCCGCGGAAGGACTGGCCCACCTTCTGATACTCCTTCTTGAAGCCTGTCACCTGCTTGCGCGCAAACTCGTTGGCCGTGTGGTTGAGCTGCAGCGCGCTGTCGTCCATCTTCTTGGTGAAGCACTTGAAGCCGTCGATCTTGCTCTCCACTTCTTGCAGGTCTAGGGCAGCGGCGGGGGGCGTGCTCAGTGTCAGGAAGAAGTTGGCGCCCACCATCTCATCTTTCTCAGCCTTCCGCTTGCCCTGTTTCCAGGCCTTCTCATCCGTGCTGCTGGGGCAGGTCAGAAAATGCTGGAAAACATCGCACTGCGCCAGCACCGGGTGGCTGGCCATGTGGTTCATCCACCAGATCAGGCCCTTCCTACGCTTGGAGATGAAGTCCTCCTCGAAGCGGCCGGTGGCCTGCTTCTCAGGCAGGTGGGGCACCGAGATGACGGGGAACTTCTCGGCCAGGCGCGCGTACAGCCAGTCGAAGTGCTTGTAGCGCCGGTGTACCGGCACCTGCGTGTGCGTGGGGACCAGCTTGTAGGAGATGTAGCTCTTCATGCCCTTGAACTTGGTCTGTTTCGTAGGATCGTCGATGGTGCACTGGAAGGGGTAAGGGTTCTCCTGCCATTCGGGGCCATAGGGCCCCAGCACCACGCACAGCTTGTCCCCATCCTTCACGAAGCCAGACGCTTCGCCCAACACGAAGGCCTCGCCGCCCGACTTGACGAAGGTGGAGAAGCGGTTGAGGTTTCGACTTACGGTGGCCGAGCTCTTGGCCCCAGACGGGTGGTGCTGCGGGGGCGCTGAGCCTCCGCGGGAGCCCAGCGACAGGTCGGAGCGCGTGGACAGACGGTAGCGGCCAGCCGCGCCGCCCGCGGACGAGGAGCCGTCGAGGTCCGGGTACGCGCCGCTGCCCAGCGCGCCCGGTTCGTCGGCCACCGTGGAGCTGTCGTCCCACTCGTCGTCCCAGTCATCGTCGCTGCCCTGGCTGGCTTGGTAGCCGCCGCCGTAGAGCTGCTGAGGCGACGGCTGCAGGGCGCCCCCGCCGTACGGGAAGCCCGCGGCCGGCGGCTGGAAGGTGCTCGGCGGCGGCGCCTGCTGCGGTTGCAGCAGCGGCTGGAAGGCGTCGGGCGGCGGCTTGAAGGAGGCGGGCGGCGCGGCGGGCAGGGGCTCGAAGCCGCCAGGCGGGACGTTGGCGTAGCGAGCCGGGGCTCCCGGGCCGCCGTCGCCCGCCGGGCCGGGCTCCGGGGCGCGGATCACTTGCACGTACGAGGCCGGGAAGAGGCCACGGTCGCCACGGCTGTTGACTCCCTCGAGCCAGCCCTCGATGTCCTGTTCGCTGCACAGGCTCAGCACCTCGTGCTCCCGCAGCGAGATCTCGCCCGGGTTCTCCGACCTAAAGTCGTACAGCGCCCGGGCGCGCAGCGCCATGGTCCCCGCGCCCCGGCGGGCGACCCCCGACTCCCTACGCCGCGAGCCCGGGGCCCGCCCGAGGGATCCGCGGTGTCGCCCGCGCCCCGGCGCGCGGAACGGAACCCAAAAGGCAGCGCGCAGCCCCGCGCCCCGGCCCGCCGGTCGTACCCTCCGCGCCGCTCGGCTCGCAGCGCCGACTGCCTCGCTGGGCCGCCGCCGCCGCCGGCCGGGGGCGGGGCCCGCGGCCTCCCACGTCCCCAACTGCGCTAATCCACGGCCGAGAGCCGCGCGCCAGGCGAGAGCAAGCGATGGCCGAGCCGCCGCACCCGCCACTCCGCGGCCGCCACTGCCCCCTCCAGGCGGGCTGCTTTCCACTCAGAAGTGAATTGTGTGGGAATTGTTTGGGCTCTTAGGTTAAAAAACGTATCCTAGAAAGTAAATTAATATTCGCATTCCTGACAGACGTTCCTACTCTGAGCGCTCAGTGAGTGCTTCTAGAATAATTTAGCCACACATCTAATGAAGGATTTTCAGGGAATGTTGGCGACAGCACCAAGAAGAAAAACAAGATGCCTGTGCCAGGCGCTGTCCGCTCCTTTTCATCTTCCACCCGCTGGAACCTTCTGGCAAGAAGGGGAGGAGGATGACTCGAACAAAGTAAGGAAGGTGGATGTGTTTGACAAATTAAGGAACTAAGGGTGGCAGAGAGGGTGGGGAGAGAGGCGTCGGTGTAGGAGAGTTTACAACAGTTTATGTGTGCCCGGGAGCTGGTATTTTGCGTGTGTCTCTTCTCCTCCTCGAGACACAGGTAGTGCAAGGGACTAGAGAGCTTTCGCTTCGGGAATCAGGCTGCTGGGTTCGAATCTGCTTTCTGACATCACCTAGCTTATGACCTTGAGCAAGTCACTTATTGTCCCTCCCTCCTAGGGTGGTTGTGGGAATTCGATAATCATGTAGAGTCCCTACTTTACAGATGTGGAAAATGAAACAGAGAGATTTAATACATGGCAGATACTCTACATTGGGATGTTCCGTTCAGGTGTTTACTGCCTCTCTTGCTAATGTTACTGTTATTTGGGAAAGCAAAAATCCTGTCCTCCCTTGTAAACAGAATAAGGATCCTAAAATCACAGTCCCAGAGCATATGCACCAGAAGGGACCCGTGTTGACACCCTGACTCCTAATCTGAGATCAGCGACCATCTCTCTCCATTCATCTTTGTCTCACTCAATTTATAGTATCTTTAAGATAAGTAGATAAAAAATCACTTCCTGAAATATTAATCAACTCCAATCTCCAAAGTTGCCTTGGTTCGCATCTTCTTTTCTTTCACTGCGTAATTTGCCCCAAGCTTTTTCTTCTCATAATTATTAAGTCTAGCCTGATTATTCCTTTGAAGACACCTCTAATTGGGGTTCACAATTCATATGTCATTAATTTCAGCCTGTCCTCTGACCCTTTTCAAGCAAATCTGGGAAACAGGCCAGAAGAGTTTACAATTATTCTAAGGAAGGGCTGTGGTATTCTAAGCATCTTGCACAAAACCACCAACCTAGTATACCAGAATCACTCCCACAGTGTTTATCCCTCATGCAAAAACCTTAATTCAATTCTGTAAGCAAATTCTGAATTACAACACTTTTAGCTGAAAATTCTGGGTTAGGATCCTTCTTAACAGAAAGCAACAGAAGTCATTGAATTTCAATGTCAACAATTTATGTGGCTGGAAACATGAAGTCAACGTTTATAAAACATCTAGAATACAATTGATTTTCCTCATTAATTATGAGAAGCTAACCTAGAATATTTAGGATAAACATGTTGAATTTCACCCTTACTATTCATCTGGTAGATCCTTTTTTAGATTAAGGAGTTAACTAAAGTAACATGAAACTTGCAGTGCTTCAGGTTTTGAAACAGAGTGACTAAAAATCTATTTCAGGTATGGAAATTCCAGGAATTTGAGGTGATGGCTTTTACAGACAGGTGGGGCTGCTCCTTAGAAACAGTGGTTGAGGAGCTACTGGACGTCAGAGGTTGTTTGCAATACTAATGCTCTGAAAGTGTTCAGTTTATAGGAGTCCGGTGGGAGGCCAGGCATCAGGTTTGGTGAAAGACAGGGACAGGCTGTCCACGGAGCTTGGCTGTATGGCTGGAAATGCCCCTCAGGGTCTTGGATATTTTTAAAAATGTGCTCATGTATTAGAAATTTATAACTGTTTGCTCAGAGACGTAGATAGAGTAACGTGTTTTTAAAAGATTTCTCTAGAAAACGGAGCCTATTATTCATAAGTTATGCAATCGTTATAACCATCAACTATTTCTGTTTCATTACATCTCATAAAAACACATCATTAGGGGACACTAAATGGCTCTACACACCCATATTTTCACACTTCTTCCTTTGGCTTGAGAGGCCTTATGTGGCCTGGGCCCTGCCTCTTTTTCCATTCCTTTCTTCCACCAGAGTGAAACCACAGTGGTTTCTTCGCTATTTCTGGAACAAGCCAAGCACATTTGTGCCTCAGATTTTCTTAACAGGCTTTATTTTTTAGAGCAGTTTTATGTTCATAGCAAAATCGAGCAGAAGGTACAGGAGATTTTCCATATACCCATTTCATGCATGTGCATAGCCTCCTCCCCACTATCAACATCTCCAGTCAGAGTGATGCATTGGTTACTGTTGACTAACCCGCACTGGCATGTAGTTGGTTATTGCTCAAAGTCCGTAGTTGACATAAGGATTCACTCTTGGTGTTGTACCTTCTATAGATTTGGACAAATGAATAATGACATGTATCTGTATCTATCATTGTAATATCATACAGATTAGTTTCACCACCCTAAAAATCCTCTGTGCTCTGCCTATTCATCCCTTCTTCCCTCCTAACCTCTGGCAAACACTGATCTTTTCTACTGTCTCCGTAGTTTTGCCTCTTCCAGAGTATCATACAGTTGAAATTATACAGTATGTAGCCTTTAAGCTTCCTCCATGTCTTTTCATAGCTTGATAGCTCATTTCTTCTTAGCCCTAATAATATTCTATTGTCTGTATGTATCAGAATTTATTTATTATTTACCTGATTAAACAATATCTCAGTTACTTCTAGATTTTGGCAACTTTGAATAAAGCTGCTATAAACATCCCTCTGCAGGTTTTGTGTGTGTGGTTTTTTTTTTTTTTTTCCCTCTGCAGGTTTTTGTGTGGATACAAATTTTAAACTCCTTTAGGTAAATGCCAAGGAGTGGGATGGCTCGATTGTATGGTAAGGGTGTGTTTAGTTTTGTAAGAAACTGCTAACTTCCAAAATGATTCTCCCACTTTACATTACCACCAGCATGAATGAGAATTCCTGTTACTCCTCATCCTTGTCAGCATTTGGTATTGTCTGTGTTCTGGATATTGGCCATTCTGATAAGTGTGTGGTGGTATCTTGTTTCAATCTGCATTTCCCTGATGACATACGATGTAGAGCATTTTTTCATGTGCTTATTTGCTCTCCATATACCTTCTGCAGTGAGGTAGTCTATTAAGATCTTTGGCCCATTTTTAAATTGGATTGTTACCTTCTTGTTGAATTTTAAGAATTTTTCTGTATATTGGAAATAAATCCTTTATCACATGTGTCTTTTGCAAATACTGCTCTCAGTGTATGACTTGGCTCCTCATACTGTTGGCATTGTCTTTCACAAAGCAAAATTTTTTAATTTTAATGAAGTCCAGCTTAATTATTTCTTTCATGGATCCTACCTTTGGAGTTGTCTAAAAAGTCATTGCCATGCCCAAGGTCATCTATATTTTCTCTTATGTTATCTTCTACGAGTTTTATAGTTTGCATTTCATATTAAGGTCTCGGACCCATTTTGAGTTCATTTTCGTGGGAGGTGTAAGGTCTGGGTCTAGGTTTATTTCTTTTTGCATGCAGATGTCCAGCTGCTCTGGCACCAGTTGTCAAAAAGACTGTCTGTGCCTCTTTGTGTTGTCTTTGCTCCTTTGCCAAAGATCAGTTGACTATATTTATGTAAATCTATTTCTGGGCTCTCTGTTCTGTTCCATTGATCTGTCTGTCTATTCTTTCACCAATACTACACTGTCTGATTACTGCAGCCTTAGAGTAAGGCTTAAAGTTAAGTAGTGTCAGTCCTCTTTGTTCTTCTATTTCAGTATTGTCTTGGCTATTCAGGGTCTTCTGCCTCTCCATATAAACTTTATAAGCAGTGTTGATATCTACAAAATAATGCTGGGATTTTTAAAGTGTTTTTTTTAAATATTTTATTTATTTGTCAGAGAAAGGGAGAGAGAGCGCGTGCACAAGCAGTGAGAGCGGCAGGCAGAGGGAGAAGCAGACTCCCCACTGAGCAAGGAGCCCAACTTAATCCCAGGACCCTGGGGTCATGACCTGAGCCAAAGGCAACCGCCTAACCAACTGAGCCACCCAGGCATCTCAACACTGGGATTTTGATTAGGATTACATGGAATGTACAGATCAACTTGGAAAGAGCTGACATCTTGAGTATTCCTATCCGAGAACATGGAATATCCTCCTTTTACTTATTTAATTTCTTTCAACAGAGTTTTGATTTCTCTTCATATAGATCTTGTAAATATTTTGTCAGATTTATACCCAAGTATTTCATTTTTGGGGGGTACTAAGATGAGTGGAATCATGTTTTCAATTTCAATTCCACTTGTTCATTGTTAGTATGTGTAGGAAAACAATTGGTTTTTGCATATTAACTGTGCATCCTGCAATCTTGCTATAATCACTTTTGAGTTCCAGGGGTGGGGAGAAGGGTTTAGTTGATTCTATTGGGTTTTCTACGTAGCTAATCATGTCATCTGCAAACAAAAACAGTTTTATTTCTTCCTAATCTGTATACCTTTTATTTTGTGGTCTTCTTCATTGCATTAGCTAGGACTTCCATTATTATGTTGAAAAGCATTGGTGAGAGGGGGTTTTGTTGCCTTTCTCCTCATCTTAGAATGCTTCAGGCTTTTCACCATTAAGTGCAATGTTAGGCATAAGGTCTTTTTGTAGATATTCTTTATCAAGTTGAGGAAGTTCCCGTCTATTATGTTTACTGAAAGTTTTTATCATGAATGGGTATTGGATTTTATCAAATGATTTTTCTGCTTCTACTGAAATGATCATATGATTTTTCTTCTTTGACTTATTGATATGATAGGTTATATTAATTGATTTTCAAATGTTGACCCAGCCTGGCATACCTATGTGATCCCACTTGGTCATGATGTATAATTTGTTTTATGTGCTGTTGGATTCGATTTGATAGTATTTTGTTGTATTTATGCTCATGAAAGATATTGATCTGTAGCTTTCTTGTGACATCTGTTTGGTTTGGGTTTTAGAGTGATGCTGGCCTCATAGAATGAGTTAAGAAGTATTTCCTTTGCATCTATCCTCTGAAAGAGATTGTAGGGAATTTGTATAATTTCTTCCTTAATTAAATGTTTGGTGGAATTTACCAGTGAACCCAGTCCTGGGCTCAGTACTGTTTGTTTTGGAAGGTTATTCATTATTGATTCAATTTCTTTAATAGATATAGGTCTATTCAGTTGTCTATTTTTTCTTATGTGAATTTTGGCACATTGTGTCTTTTAAAGAATTGGTCCATTTTGAGTAGGTTATCACATTTGTAGGCACGAAGTTGTTCGTAGTATGCATTATTCTTTTAATGTCCATGAGATCTGTAGTTATATTTCCTCTTTAATTTATGATAGTAGTAATTTGTGTTTTCTCTGTTTCTTAGCCTGGCTTGAGGATTATTGATCTTTTCAAAGAAACAGCTTTCAATTTCATCGATTCTGTTGTCTTTCTGTTTTCAATTTCATTGATTTGTGCTCTATTTTTTTATTCCTTTTCTTCTGTTTACTCTGTATTTAAGTTGCTCTTCTGTTTTAGTTTCTGAAGGTGGAAGCTTTGATAATTGAGTTTAGATTTTTCTGCTTTTCTAATATACGCATTCGCAGCTATACATTTCCCTCTGACCACTGTTCTCACTGCATCCTACCTCTCACATTTTAATATGTTGTCTTTCCATTTTCATGTAGTCAAAAATATTTCTTTTATTTCTCTTGAGATTTCTTCTTTGATCCATATGTTATTTAGAAGTATGTTGTTTAATCTCCATGTATTTAGGTATTTTCTAATTACTTTTCTATTATTGATTTTTAGTTTAGTTCCATTGTAGTCTGAGAGGAGATATTAAATGATATCTGTTTTTTTTAATTTGTTAAGGGGTGTTTTATGGCCCAAAGTATGGTCAATTTTGGTGAATGTTCTATATGAGCTTGAGAAAAAGTTTATTCTACTGTTGTTTGACGAAGTAGTCTGTCTATACATGTCCATTATATATAGTTAATTGAAGGTGTTGTTGAGTTCAACTATGTTCTTACTGATTTTCTGCTTGCTGGAGCTGTCCATTTCTTTTTTTCTTGAGATTTTATTTATTTGAGAGAGAGAGTGAGCGAGCACAAGCACCCGGGGAGGATCAGAGGGAGAAGCCAACTCCTCACTGAGCAGGGAGCCCCAAGTGAGGCTCAATCCTGGGACTCCAGGATCATGACCTAAGCAGAAGGCAGACATTCAACCAACTCAGCCACCCAGGCACCCTTGGATCTGTCCTTTTCTTATAGCGAGGTATTGAAATTTCCTACTATAATAGTAGATTCATCTATTTCTCTTTGAAGTCTTTTCAGTTTTGCCTCATATATTTTGCCACTGTGTTGTTTGTGCATACATGTTACAATTATGTCTTCTTGGAGAATTGACCTCTTTATCATTGTTTAATGCCCTTCTCTATCCCTGATAACTTTCCTTATTTTGAAATCTGCTCTGTCTGAAATATAGGTACTCTTGCTTCTTCTGATTAGTGTTAGCATGGTATATCTTAATTCATCTATTTACTTTTAATCTATATGTCTTTATTTTTTAAGTGGATTTTTTATAGACAACACATAATTGGGTCTTGTTTATCAATCCATTCCAACAATCTTTGTATTTTAACTGGTACATTTAGACTATTGACCTTCAAATTGATCATTGATTAAATTAGGTTAATATCTATTATATTTGTTACTGCTTTCAATTTGTTGCCCTTTTTCTTTGTTTCCATTTTTATCTTCTATTATTTTTCTGCCATTTGTGATTTTAATTGAACATTTAATGATTCCATTTTTTTTCTCCTTTCTTACATATCGGTTATATTTATTTCTAAATTAGTAGCTGCCCTAGAGTTTGCAACATGCATTTACAACTAATCCAAGTCTGCTTTCAAATAACACTATACTGTTTCATGGGTAGTGTGAGTACCATATAACAACAAAATAATACTAATTCCCTCCTGTCCCTTGTATTATTGATATCATCCATTTTATGTATATATAAACATACATAAATGTGTGTAAATGTATGTGTAGATAAACATACATAGTCAAATAAAGCATTGCTATTATTATTTTGAACAGCTATCTATTGGGTCAATTAAGAAAAATAAGGGATTTTATTCTACCTTTGCTTCTTCCTTCTCCAATATTTCTTTCTTTCTTTATGTAGATATGAGTTTCTAATCTATACCATTTTCCTTCTCCCTGAAGAACTTCTAACATTTCTTGCAAAGCGGGTCTAATGGCAGCAAATTCTTTCCATTTTTGTTTGAGAAAGAATTTCTCAGGTTTTGGAATTCCAACATCCCTGACGTATATGAATCTGGTTGTGATACTTGCTCTCTCTCCCTTTTCCAACTGTGGTGGGTTTTTTTTATGTTTGAGGGGTTTTTTGTTTGTTTGTTTTGCCTTTAATATGCCTTGTAATATTTCTTCACAGCCAGGTATGCTGTGCTAGGTAAAAGGAACTTTTGCAAATAGGCCTTTTGTTACGTGTGGTAAGACACAGTGGGGAAGGGAAGCATTTTATGATGATTATTAGGCTGCAGTCTTTTAGTGAGCCTCCACCTCTGGACTGTGAACTTCACATGTGCTTCTCAGTTTTTTCCCTTCCATTAGTGGGACAAGATGACTAGAGTGGGATAGAATTGGGTATTCCCTTTCCTCCATGTCAGTTGGGCCCTAATAAAACTCCAGCATGTTGGGCTCGGGTTAAATAGTTTCTCCTGAGGTCAGACCTTGTTAAAAGAACAGAATGCTCTAGCATATTTAAAAAATGGTTTCTTTTCCCCTTCCCCTGCCAGAAGCACTAGAGGATTTTTCTAGTATTCGCCGTGAGGACCTGGTAGAGATCCAGGTAGCGTCCCTACAAAAGTGTAGGGATGCTCTAATTACTGGGTCTCCCAGGAGTTTTTAATTCTGAGCTGTCCACACTGATCCTCCAGCAATTCACCAATTACAGGTCAGGTTTTCCTACCGTTTCTACAGAAGTTTCTGCTCTGGTAAATTGTGATTCTCTATATTCATCTATCATTCTCTCCACTATGGATATAGTGGCTTGCCCTGTGACCTCACATCTCTTATGGATCTAAGAAGATCTTATTTTTTCAGTTTATTTATCTTTTTACTTCTCCTTAGAATGGAGTAGCAACTTACAAGCTCCTTACATGTCAGACCAGAAACCACAACTTGCCTCAGGTTGTGTATTTGCTGGTTTTTTGCTTTGTTTTGTTTTGTTTTGTTTTGTTTTGTTTCTGTCAGGAATCCTCTTCCCCCTGAGATCCACCATGCTGCGTCTCCACTTTATTCACAATCACTGTGACTCCTCTATCCCTCTTTTCTTCCTCTGTCTTGGAGAACCCAGAAGTAAAATGGAGAGGGCCCGGGTCCTTCAGTCACCAACCCCAATCAGACTTCATGAGAAGAGAAACCTTTGTCGGGTAAGCCACTGAGATTGCATGATTTATTTATTGAAGCAGCTGGCTTTAATTATCTTAAGTAATACTCTCTCCTCCTTTGCACCACCCCCCACCATCATCCAGTGCTTCTTTTTGTAGCACTGATTACCTGCCATAAACAAACGTATATATTAATTGTCCCCTTTGTTAGAATGCAAACCTTTTCAGAGCAGGAAGTTTGCCCTGGGCACTGATGATACAGCAATAAACAAAACAGACATGGTAGGCAAATAACAAATATTTGTTCAATGAATTTCCTCCCCAGAGTCAGCTCTTCTCAGCAGCTCTTCATGTGTCTGGGTCTTTTTGCCTCTGCTCCTCTGTTGCCAGCTATAACTAAATGCTTCTAAGCAATTAAATGACACTTCTCTTCAAATCAACAACCTTAGAGCTAACTCAACAACCCAGAACAGTACTCCAGATTTCCCGAGATTGCTGGAAATTTACCATTGGTTGATTTATATTTGTATTTTGCTGTTTATATAGTATTACAAATTATGCTATATTTATATTTACTTGAAAGCTCTTTGTAAAATATACCAAACATTACACAAATATATACATAGGATTTCATAAGAACTTTCACTTCTTGAAATCTTATTTCCTGCTGTGCTTTCACCAGAGCTCTTCCATGGACAGAGCACATATTATTATCTCAACTGTCACAGAGCAGGAAATCCAACCTCAGAGGGGTCTCTGCTGAGGTCACATGGCTGGGGAGTAGGCCAGGGGCTACTTAGCGGTCCATAGAATTTTCATTGTCTGAGTCCTAGATCTGTCCCCTGCTGGCTCCATAAAACCACTGTTATTGAAGACTAATGACCACTTGCTAGAACCTTTGTACTTGAGAATTAATAGAAGGTCTGGATTCAAAGAAAGAGCTAGGTCTGATAGGAAGGCTACTTACTGTACCTCTCTGTCTACTTGGTTTCACCAGGAGTATAAGCTACATGAGGACAGGGATTTTATCCATTTTGTTCACTGCTATATGCCCTGTATATTAGATCAAATAAATATCTGTCAAACGAATGAATAAATAAATGAACAAATGAAACTTTTTGAACCTGTTTCTCAGTCTGAAAAATGGGAATAAAAAACTCACTTCATGGGGTCATAACAGGACTTAATGACATAATAAGTTGATATAGTGTTCATAAGTTCACACAATGCTCAGAGTGTAAAATTAATTTTAATATAATTTAAAAATAGTTCAATTATTAATTAAAATTAATTTCTCAAATTGTATAATTTATTCATAAGGTAAGTAGAGTCATTGACTTGGACGAATTTTCATATTTGGATTTTATGATGTTCATTTTTGCAGTGTTATGTATACCTGAGAATGTACCACAAGTCTTTAAAATTATCCACTACTGTTAAAGAAATCCCTCACTTTTCAAAATTAGACCTCTTTTACACACAGGTCATTCCTACTCCAAAACCAATATTCATTACTTAATAGTCCTTTTTATAAATTTTCCTCTTTTCTCAAATATGTTTCCTAAATTAACTCAGCTAGCGGCTGATGATTGTGTTCTTGTAGATACTTTTCTCTCCTCCTTTTTTTTTTTTTTTTTTAAAGATTTTTTTTTTTTTATTTATTTGACAGAGAGAAACACAGAGAGAGAGGGAACACAAGCAGAGGGAATGGTAGCGGGAGAAGCAGGCTTCCTGCAGAGCAGAAAGCCCGATGCGGGGCTCGATCCCAGGCCCCTGGGATCATGACCTGGGCCGAAGGCAGACGCTTAACGACTGAGCCACCCAGGTGCCCCTCTCCTCCTTTTGAATTGTGACCCGTTTTTCTTCCCATCACCAATATATACACAATGCCATAGTGTGTAAGTCAGCATTCCTTAATGTTTTATACCAGAAGTCACAAATTGCCAAGCCATGGCCTGAATCTGGCCTAATGTTTAGTTTCACTAGCATTTAAAATGTAGGAGACTTCTCATTCATTAAAAATAGGGACTTTTGAATTCTTTTGGGAAAAAAAATCAGAAGATCTGGCTACACTGGGCCAGTACCCCTGCATAGCAATTATTAGCTTGTTCCCTTTACAGAGGCCTGTTATTGCTAATTTACTACAGTCCCCACTATTCTTTGGTGTTTTATAACCAAGACTATCTTCCATCTCAGTCCCTGTAGACCTAAAGAGTTTGTCCTTCACACATCTTTCAGGGTGAGAACAATCACCCCATCACCCCATGGCATCACCACAGATAATTCAAATCTCTCTCTGCCACAGCTCTCTTCTGAGCTCCACACTCATTTCCATATATGTTCTGGAAGTTTTCCATAGAATATCTTCCAGTCTGTCCTTCCCTCTTTGCCTGCTTCCTTCCATCAAGCAAATAGGCACCAGGATGTAAAGAAGATACCTGCTTTATCCATTATGGAGGTGGTGGGTGAAATTGGCATGCATGGAAACCATATGCTATGTGCTATTGTTAGGGTGTGTGCAGGAAATTATGGAATTTAGCAGACTAGGAAGGGAAGTGGGGGAGTAGTCAGGGAAAGCTTTCTGAAGCAAATTGAAGCTAATTTGATTAACTCAGGCAAAAATGGGATGGGAGAAGGGTAGAGGATGACATTTTTTTTTCCCAAGAGGGTTGATAGAAGCAAGAAACATTAAGGGTCCATTCTGCCTCCTTCATTTATTGTACCAATATTTGGGTGTCTGCTATGTGTGGACCACTCATGGGGCTAGTGGTAACCAAGACTGAAATGGTCCCATGGAACTTAGGATTGAGAGGAGTCTGGGAAACCAAGTAGATGGAGGGTCATTCGCTGAGATGAGGCATCCATGAGAGTCCAGGAAGGTAAGTGCAGTTTTGGATATTGAGTTTGAAGTACCTGCACCCTGGTGGGAATGCCCAGTAGGCAGTTGCACAGAAGTCTATAATCTAGAGGGAGATGGAGGCAGACACAAAGTTAGAAGTTAGTCCATAGGTAGTAATTGAGGAGCTGTGAAATGGGAAATAACTAGAATGAAAGAGCATGCACTAGAGATAGAAACTGCAGACTGATGACCCAGAGCCTCCTTCAGGCACTCCTTTTTCCTCTGCAAGCCTGAGAAGGGGGGATTGCATAGGTAAGAAGAAATGTAAGAGAGTGATGTCTTAGAATATAAGAGAAAACAATTTCAGGGAAGAACAGGAAAAATCATATCAGAAAACAATGAAGAACATCCATTTGGATTTAGCGAAAGAGGTCATTCAACAGAGTTAATGTCCCAACCCTTTTGGATGACCCCAGATCTGCTGCCTCTTGGGTTTTTCCCCCTGACGATGTTGTTAGCATGCAGAGATGCTCCCACAGAGGAAATTTCAGTTGCCACTGACTCTTACTGTTTCTTCATCTCCCACCTGTACCCTGAAGGTAGACCCTCTTCACCCAGTCCACTACCCTACACATTTAGACTGCATTTCTTACTGTAATAGACTGTTCCAAATGCCCTCTGAAATTCTGGTATTACTTACTTCTCTCTTCAGCCATGCTAGCTCTTGCTCCATTTCCTCAATAGGCTGTATGGGTGTTGAGATTTGAGACTTTCACGTGGGCTCTTTCTTCTACTTGGAGTACCTACCTTTCTTCATGTGCTTGGCAAAACTGTTAGTCATCCTTCAAAATCCTGTTCCTCTTCCCCCAAGAAGCTTCTGGTAGAATAACTGATTCCTTCCCTTGAGTCTTCCAAGCATTCTGTTCATACTTGTTTCGTGGAGTCTATACCAGTGTGTTACAGATGCATTACCAACCTACCCATCTGCCCCCTTTACATGGATTTCAGGATGAACACCCCAAGAGTTTGAGTTGATGGCTTTCACAGACTGGCATTATCCTGGCTTATACCTGTAGTCTCTGTGGCTGCCCTAATGGCAGGAATGAATACAGGGCATACTCGACTATTTCACGTTGAAAGTAATCAGATGTGTAGTAACTGTAGGAAATGTAAACAAATTATAAATGTGAACATTAACCAACTTTGGGAGAAGGATTGAAGGAGATGCTATGGAATAAACACAGTGAGTTTTAGTTCCTAGATGCAGAAGTGGGAAGAATCTTCTGTTTGCATCCTTTCGCTAAAAAAAAAAATGTCATTTTTAAAGTTAAAATGTAGGAGATGGGGGGGAGGGGGCAGCATCCTGTTACTCCAAGAAAAGAACCTAGTACTCCGAGAGATCCCTTACTTCCTTTATTGCTGATAATGTTGGCTCTCTCTGGAGCAGCTGTGTCCATAAATCTCTAAATCTAACGGGACCATTATCTCATTAATATATTAGGAGTCCATTCATTCATCTTGCTTGGAGGTCAGAAATTTCAGGAGAACCTAAAATTCAAAGAAGTAAATCAAGCAAACCTAAGGAAAAAACTATCAAACAAAATCTAAGTGAAATTTTACTAAAGATTGATTTTCGCAATATATTGACTACTCCTCTAAGACAGTGATCAAAACATATTAATGTCTAAGACAAGGAAATGACTTGGAAGAGAAATAATATGTATATAATAGAATATTTGTCATGCTAAGAACTTAACATAGCATTGTAGGAGAGTATTGTTATTTACAAGTTAGATTTTGTGAGGGTAACACTATGTGCTAATCTAGCAATCTAACCTACATGGGCTGGGTACAGAGCAGACCTATTATATAAACATGAGAGATGGATGCTTCAATATGAGACATAAATAGCATTTTAAGTAAGAAGTCATCAATTCAAATTCCTGTGTGGTATAGGCAAGTCACATGAATAGGCCTTGTGGAGGGGTCCAAAAGGGTAGGAAGGGTAGGGATTTAGGGGCTTGCAGTGAACTGAGGAGAGAGTACCTCATCTAAAGAGGACAGAGACTCATCCCTTGCCCCTTGGTGACAGGCCAGATGTGGGCCCTACATTGCCATATTGGCTTGATTTTGCTAAGAAGTCAGTAATCTTCATTTGTGTATCAAAATGTCCTGATTTTTAAGACATTATGTGAGTCAAATGACACGTCTCTGGAGGCAACATTTGCTTTATTGGCTTCCAGTTTGTGACACTCATTTTGAAAGTCTGAGCTGCTGCTTACCTGCCTTAATCCTTGTTGGAGAAAACATCTGAGCCCTGTGAGGTGATGCTGTGTAGCATGAACTGTATTTCTCCCAGAAATGCTTTAAGAGCTTCAAGGAGGTCAGGCCACAAGCACAACAGACATCTGGAGGAGAACTGCCCATTTCCAATCAAGGTGGTAGAATTGGTTTTCTCCAGAGCAGCTGTGGACCAACTCCTCCTTTAGAGAAAATCTCTGCTCCCTTTAAGATGACAGATGTCATTCGAATGTCTCTTATCACAACATGAAAAGGCAGACTTCTTGGGATTAATCATTTTCCCTGTCCCATCTATGGATATTGGCCCAGCTGATATAACGTGTTTATAAAAATCAGAGTAGGAGCAAGCAGTAGTGGAATGGATCAGATGACTTTTCTTTTTCTTTTTTTTAACAATCTTTTTTTCCAAAATAATCTTTTTTTTTAAAGATTTTATTTATTTATTTGACAGAGAGAGAGAGACCACAAGTAGGCAGACAGGAAGGCAGAGGGAGGGGGGAAGCAGGCTCCCCGCTGAGCAGAGAGCCCGATGCGGGGCTTGATCCCAGGACCCTGAGATCATGACCTGAGTCGAAGGCACAGGCTTTAACCCACTGAGCCACCCAGGTGCCCCCAGATGACTTTTCAATGGCAGAGACAGCACTGACATCTACAAATTTGCTCAAGATTTACAGAGCCACTAAATACCATCATCACAGTTTTTTTCTAATATTTTATTTATTTATTTACTTAACAGGGAGAGAGAGAGAACACAAGTAGCAGAGCAGCAGGCAGAGGGAGAGGGCGAAGCAGGCTCCCCACTGAGCAGGGAGCCCAATGTGGAGCTCCATCCCAGAACCCTGGGATCATGACCGGAGCCGAAGGCAGGCGCTTAATGACTGAGCCAACCAGGCGCCCCAGAAACACAGCTTTTATATCAGATAAATTTAAAAAAAATTAAGGTTCAGGTAAATAAAACATGTTTAGTGAACATGGACAGTTTTCATTTTTGCAAATCTTATGAATGAATTGCTTAGGAAAGAATCCTTTTAACATATCAAACAGACTTGTAGAGGGTCCTTATAAATTTACATTCTTATACTGGGGCGCCTGGGTGGCTCAGTGGATTACAGCCTCTGCCTTCAGCTCAGGTCATGATCTCAGGGTCCTGGGATCGAGCCCTGCATCAGGCTCTCTGCTCAGCGGGGAGCCTGCTTCTCCCTCTCTCTCTGCCTGCCTCTCTGCCTACTTGTGATCTCTCCATGTCAAATAAATAATAATCTTTTAAAAAAAATTTACATTCCTATATAAATTCATACAAAGTCTATAAATCCATGTTTCTATATTAAATATCTGGAGATGAATCTGATGGCTAAATCAGGCATGCAGAAAAATTATAAACCTGACATATTTTTTTAAAAGATTTTATTTATTTATTTATTTGAGAGAGAGAGAGAGAGAGAGATCACAAGTAGGCAGAGAGGCAGGCAGAGAGAGAGGAGGAAGCAGGCTCTCCGCCAAGCAGAGAGCCCGATGCAGGGCTCCATCCCAGGACCCTGAGATCATGACCTGAGCTGAAGGCAGAGGCTTAAACCACTGAGCCACCCAGGTGCCCCACTGACATATTTTTTTTTGAACAGCACTGTTTTCTTGGGAAGTACATAAGAGGCTTAAGCTTTATGCCTTGATGCAAAGAGACAGGGTGGGTTGAGAGCTGGCAGAAGACCTAACACTGTCATTTCTGTGTCTAGAGGGGACGAGTGTTTGCACCACTGGGTGGACTACCAAAGCTGAGCTCTCAGGAGGAAGAGATTTTGCCCCAGTGAGATAATCAGGCTTTTCTCAACCCCAGCAGTCTCTCAGGGAACCCAGCATCAACGGTAAGTCAAACTACTACTAGAAGAAAATGCGATTTACATTCCTGTCTAAAGTGGGATTTTTTCCTTTCAGAGGAATCCAAAGAAAGCTGTTAGCATTGCCTATTTGTGCTGCTCATTGGAATCAGGGCTTCCATAAATTTTAAGCCAACTTGATCAGCAAATTGAAGCGTAGTCTGGATCTGCAGTTTTATAAGTGAAAGTACTTGGAGGAGCTGCTTGCCTGGGAGAGCCATGAGAAGGGCAACGTGGGGGCAACATTTGTCCTCCATTCGACCTTCAGTTGTATCTAATGAGAAGCTACAATAAGAAAGGAAAAGAACCTCCAGCTTTGGCTCCTATTGGTCCATGAGTGTTTTTCCGGTCTTCATAGAGGGGCAAAATCTGGGGAGAGACAAGGAACTTGCAGTAATACCCATCTTAGGAGTTAGATGACGACTGAAAGTCAGCATGTTTCTGTTGGTTTTTTCCCTCTGTTCAGAGTCTTAAGAACTGGCCATGCTTAGTTCATCAACAATTTAACAAATATTTCTTGAGCACCTAAATGTGCCAGTCCTAGAAGATAAAAATATTAATAAATCAGACTTATTAATAAATCATTAATGAGTCTGTGGGGATGGGAACAGGAAGAGTTAAGGCAGAGAGAAATAGACACAACTGAATCCCTTGATCATTTCAATGCAGTGTGTTAGTCAAATGCATACACATGTGGATATATATGCAAGTGTATATGTTAATACAGACAAACATATACATGTATATATAGGTGGGTATGTATATATGTGTGTCTGTGCATATAGATATATATCTCATATATATAAAATACCAGGTACTAATTGTATGTAAATTACTGTGTTAATTACATTACAAACATTATCACACTTAATATTCACTCAAAAAGGTTGTTTTGAGGATTGTCATTCCCAAATTATAAAGGAGGAAAATGGAGACTCAGAGAATACAAAACTTTCCTAAGGTCAAAAAGCTGGTAAGTGCAGTTATGGGATTAGATCCAGGTGCCAAGCCTCTGTTCTCAGCCACCTCACTGGACTTCCTCTCATATTGAAAGAGACATAGAAGAGTAGAGGTAATGCCTGAGGTTTTGCGTTTCATTTTATTTTAGGTATCTGTCTTTTGCGTAGATATTAAATTCACATGACTCAAAACTCAACAACATTAATGTATACAGTGGGACGTTTTGCTCCCATACTGACCACTCTCTACTTCCAACCTTCTTCGCCATCCTTGTCCAAAAGCAAAAACTTATGTAGTTCCTTGTCGTTACTCAAGAGTTCCCTTACGCAACATGTTTATTCCTCCCCTCCATTACACAGAGAAGTACACTATACACACTGTTCTGCATCTTGCTTTTTAAATTTAATGATGTATCTAAGAAATACTTTCATATCAGAATATAGCGTCCTCTTTCTTTCTTACAGCAACATAACATCATATGATATGATGTACCATATTTATTTAAATGTTCCATTCCCCATTAACAGACATTTCTTGACCATGCTACCTTATAGAATTCTCTTAGTGCTGGTAGTAATTTTTCTGTTGTTTTTTGGGGGGTTTTCCTGGATCATATCCTTTCCAAATATTATACTTCTAATTTTCTTTTCTTGTATCATGTCATTGGCTATTACAAGATCTCAGTTTTTAAAGGAAAAGGGCTTAGTCAAAAAGAGGATTGGTATTTGAGGCAAGGAAAACATCAAAAACACAAAGATGTGAAACACCGTGGTATGTACTGAGAATTACAGAAAATCAGGAATATTATGATGTAAAGTGAGGTATAGAAGGAGTGAAGGGGAACACGTGCTGTAAGGAATCGGGGCTGTTTGACGATGGGAGGTGTTTGCATTGAGCGACATGACAGGATCAAGCAATAGGAAGACAGATCCATTGAAGGTGGCAAGCCTTAGGGAACTCTTGAATGATTCCAGGTGAAACATGATCAAGGTAAACAATGTCGGCAGGGAGAGAAAAGGATAATAACAATACTTAGCAGATAAAACTGGGGAGACTTCATGCAGAGGCATGAAGATGGAGAATCTGGATGGAGAGATGACGTCTGTGAGCAAGATAATGTGTGCAGGTAGAGGAATAAGTTTTAGAAGGAAGAGGAGAAATCTGACTTTCGAAATGATAATCTTAAGATATACTTCACTAAACAAAGGGTACTGTGGTACCCCGGCTTTACTACCTGACTGGCCAGATGGGTGTGTTGATCTCTTATTTGACAAGTCATAGATCTTGGACCTAAATCAGCCTTCTTAATGCCAAAATCAGCAACCATTCCACTGTGCATGCTGTTTTTGAAATAGGCAGAGCATGTGAAAGAACGTAAATGAAAACAAGCACAGATGATTAAAATGAGAAGAAAAACTTTGAGAGAGAATAGCAGAGGAAATGTGCTACGTAGACAGACTGGGACCACACAGCAGACAGAATCCCAACAGTTGGGGCTTTGACCCACTCTAAGTGACCCAAATTTAGAGACTACAATAGAAAATAATAGTTTTTTGGATGATGCCTATTTTAAGTAACTCTCCACCATCTCTGTTGGGAAGGTCATCTACCATGAGCTCTGAACATCCCTACACACGCTTGCTTGGTGTATCAAGAAACCAAGGCCCTGGCCACACTTTACCTAGTCTCAGAGTGTGTTTGCAGAAAGCAACCTTGAGGAATGAGATAATGTCTCCCTCCGGGACAAAGCAGAGGCTATTTACTGCTGGCTATAAAACATTGGGTTCCCCAAGCTCAGAGTCGTCTGTTGTAATGCAATTCACTGCATGAACAGGTGGCCATCTGGGCCCCTCTGGGCTGCTCCTGTGAGACTCGGGAGGGGTGAGGGCAAGAGGAACCAATGCAAATGTTCTGGAGGGAGTGCTGCTTGCTGTGCCTTGCGTATTAAAGGCCTTTCTCTCTGAAGTATGAGGAGATAGCTTCTGCCAGCATTCATGAAACAGTAACAGGCTGATTTATTAGCTTTGAAATAAGATAAAGTCATATCCTAGATCCTGACCATCCCTGCCCCTGACAATTTTGAGTCATGGTACTCAGTCTGCCCTTATCAGCTCCCGGGAGCCTCCTTAGCCGCCAAGAAATAGATATGTAAGAAAAAACAAGGTGAGAGAGCCCACTTGGCCCAGGCCCCTTCGTGCTTGAGCAGCCCTCCTCTTAAATCTCCTCCCTTCATCCTCATTGTTTCTTTATGATATTAGGGGATGTCTATGATATTAGAGGCTATCATAGCTTATGGTACTGTCATTATGAATTTTGTTTCTCATAAACAGACTAAGTGAGACAGAATTGTTCAGGGTCTTTCTAAAAGCTCAGCATTAAAAATCCACTCAACCACTTCTATACTTCTGTCTCCAGTTTCCTGATTGTGCTCCCCACCCTGACCTTTTGCTATGTCACCAGCATCAATCAATATGCCAGAATCACCATTACTGATAGGATCAGCGAGAGCAGAGAGAGGAAATGCAGAACCAACTTAGGAATGTAAAGTAATCCATTAATTGCTTTCTCGTTATTTATATAACACTTACCCCACAGTAAGTAATCCTTTGCTTTGGCCTGAGACCCAAAAGGCTTCCCACAGCCACAGGACAAAGTGTAAATCAGAAATAAACCAGCTCATACAAGGCTTGTCTTATCATCATCTGGTGGTTCACAAAACCTTAAAGCTTGAGCTTGACTTAAGATGATCCCAGATTGCCAGCAACCTGGCAGACATTTTTGAGGATGATTTCAGAAGTCTCTGCTCCAAAATACTTCTATAAACTGTGTTCAAATACAACACCAACATTAAATGATAGCCAGAACTATGAGGAGACAAGACCATGAATAAGATCCAACAGAAAGGATAAACAACAAATCTACAAGGAACCTAGGTATGGTAATCACTAGACACAGACTGTACAACTGTGGTTTCCATTTGCTCACACACCTTTCCATGTGTGGCTGATGTAATCTTGAATGGCGCATACGCTCTCACCTAATCAGTCGCTTGTCCTCTCCTCTCCGGTCATTCCCATCTTCTCCTAAAAGTCCCCTCTTTCATTTTACCCTTTCCAGAACCTTCTCTATCTCTTTTCCCTCAGACATCTTCTCTTCTGTTTTCCAAGGTGCTCAGATTTCTCTGTAATAGTTAAATATGGAGGCTCTGCAGACATCCTGCCTGAATTCAAATCCTGGCTCTACAGTTTCCCCAGGGCAAGTTGCTGAACCTATAAGCCTCCGTTTCCACATCTGTCATGTGTACCTACCTTAGAGGGTTGTTATTAGGGTGAAATTAATTGATGCAGGCAAAGTGCTTATAATGGGGCATGGCATTAGACAGTGCTCAGTAACTACTACCTACAACACCCCCAAACCACTAAGCTTTAGTGTTAGGGTTATAGTCAGGGCACATAGCCAGCTGCTTCTCTCTGCCTGGAACTTCTGACCTGAGTTTCACTTTATTCTTGGGCTTCCATCATGACAATCTCCCCGCCAACACTGGCCCCAGGAACCTACTACCACTCTAGAGCTATGGCACAAGCTTGGACACCCCATTCATCACTCACCTCCTTAACACCAGCGTCACAAGTAGGGGCCCCGAATGTCTAATTTACCAAAATACCGAAAGAGAACAGAAGAGGAAATATCTGAAACATAAACACTTTGGCTTATGAGGTACAGATCTCTGTTCCTACCACGATTGGTAAGCCTCCAGCACCCAGCCTGGGTGCCATTCTGCCACCTGTCTCAGGACAGAGCTTCTGAAGGCAGGGGATGGGAGGTGCTTGTGGGCTCTTGTCCCTCACCCTTCAGTCTAGCTCCGGTAGCCTCTCAGCATGGAGAAGAAACTGCGTGGCCTACCATGAGAGCCACCATTGGACACCTTGACTCTTCTGTAAGTGAGGCTGAAGAATGAGTCTCACTGGATTCTGGTAGGACAAGGCAGGTGACAGGAGTGTGGAGACTGTCCAGATGATTGGTGACTTCACCTCAGGGGGCCCTTAGCTCCTCTAGACAAGGAGAAGACCATCGTCACATCAGACCAAATGTTGCAAGAGTACCACGCAGGTCTGGGACGTGTTTGTCCTCAGGTGCCCTCTTGCCAGTCTGCCTGCTGTGCTCTGTATCCTGCGCCTGACCTCTGCTGGCTGCATTTCCCTGCCTCGGCTGTCAGCTTATATCCAGCTGGGCTTGGCCACTGAAGGGCCTGGAGGGAGGCTGTTGAGTGGGAAGATGACCACAGTACCCCCCCATCCCTATTCAGCTGCTGCTCTTCATCTTCCAGCTTTCCCCCACCAGTTCCCCCATTACCAAGTTCTACAGGTAAAATTGGCCTCTGACTTCCGGCAATACTGCCTCTGCCTTTTGACTCTCTAGACTTGGAGTAACAGTGGCTTCCTAACCTCTGAGTTGCCTCACTGCCCCTGTTTGTCCTTCTGTTTTCCATTACCTACATTACAAACCCCTATTTCAAGGAGTCATCATGGTTTTTGCTTTCCTGGGGCAAAGGAGACTAGACGGATACAAATATCTGCTCAATAATGTAACTACGTCCTTTGCACAGGAAAGAGCATACACATATGATAGCGTGGGCTGACATTAATCGGACATTCCTATCTTTACCTGATATGACAGTGCTGTAAGGAAAGAGGCCAACTTTCATTTCCTCTCTTACTTGTTTTCAAGCTCATTGTTAAATTTCCTGGCTTTGTACCAATTCTCATCTTCGACCACCTCTTTGAACTGACTGACCAGAAATTCTTCAGTCGTGCAGGGGATCAGTTACCATCCACAGCATTGGGTTGCCCACATTCCTTCCTCCATCAATATTTCTCTTCTTTGGCATCTCTTTGTCAGGGAGCTTCACTTCTCAGAGTTTCAGCTCTTAGGTGTGGATAAAATCTCAGATTCATACCTCCAGCCATGCTTGTTCTCTAGGCAGGCCCTTTGGAAAGGATGAAAACATGTGTCACCATGCCCTGCCCATTCGTGGCCCAGCCAAGGCAGAGAAGATCAAGCTCTCTCTTTTTTTAAATTTTTTTTTTAGTATTTATTTATTTGACAGAGAGAGAGAGATCACAAGTAGGCAGAGAGGCAGGCAGAGAGAGGGGGGAAGCAGGCTCCCTACTGAGCAGAGAGCCCGATGCGGGGCTCGATCCCAGGACCCTGAGATCATGACCTGAGCCGAAGGCAGAGGCTTTAACCCACTGAGCCACCCAGGCGCCCCGATCAAGCTCTCTTTTGGTTCTCCCATCTCTGCCTGTTTACACAGTGTCCATTCCCCCAAACTGAAACCCTTGAAATCTTCGGACTTCATACCCTGAGCAATACGAAATTGTCCTTGAACGGGAGCACGATAAGATTAATATTGCCTTTTATTTTTTATCTCCACCTCCAAACTCCCATGCTTGGCTTTTCAGCCCTCTCTCCTCTTCCTCCTCCCCACCATTAAACCAGCTCAAGTTACAGCCTCCAGAGTCCAAACCTTCACTGTGGTCAGGCTAGCCTCCTCACTGAGCCCCTTCACAAGAAAGGACCACTGCAACCCCCTTTCTTGAACTGAGAAATCACAAAGCAGAGTGAAGTGAGAGAATGAAGTCCAGGGTCAGACTGTCTGGATTCAAACCCCTGTTCTATTTCTTACAGACCTTGGACAGATTGCCAGTCTATGCTTCGGTATCCTCAGCTGGGGGAAATAATAATATCTCTATCATAGGGTTGTTGTTAGGAGTAAGTGTCCCATCATGTACAAAGTAGTTGAAACATTCCTGGCAGTTAGGTCACATGTGATCGGAAAACCAGGTGGTGAGGAACTGTGTCACTATTTCTTAGCCATAACTTGGCGGTGTCACCATGCAGTCATCAAGCAGAGATATGACTTTCTGATTTTAACGGGTATTTTATGTTTTATTCCAATTGCACAGAAGTACAAACTGCTATAAGTCTTAGAAACAAATTTCCCTGCTAAGGATTGCTTTTCCTCCCTCCTCCTCATCCAAATTCAATTCCTTTAAGAGCCAGCCTAAGTCCCACTTCTGTGAAACTCTTTCCTATCGCTTCAGCCTACTCCAAACTCTCATTTCTGGAAATATTTATATGGTAGACTCACACCATGCAAATAAGCATTGAATTGTTTCTGTGAGTCTGTATGTTCTAGTGGTGTCTCCAGGGGGTCCTGTCTGTCAATAAAGAGCTCTCCACTCCCAAACTGAGTTCTTAAGAAATGAAGAACTATACACAAAATGGTTGGCAGGTGGAGCCCAAATTATCACCTGTACTGTTGACTGAGCTGAACTGTAGGAGTTACTAAGCGAGAGTCAGATGGACTTCTAACTGCGTGGGAAAATGTGTCTCTTCCTCATGTGGTTGCCCCCAAAGTCACTCCATTCCAGGGAAATCATTCCCCTTCTGCCAGGGAGAACAAGAATGTGAGTGCCAGGGCTCTGTTTAAGGAAAAGTCCTCCCGCTACAAACCAAGAAGTGGGATCAAACACCCCCTACCTCTTATTCCATTAGAGCTTCTCATGCAAACTATAAACTCTTTGAGGGCAGGACCTGTATCTTGACTTTCCTGCATTCTCTGTAAAACTGAAGATGGCACATAAAAGTTATTCGCTAAGAGTAAGTCCAGGCTGTGTTCTAATCACCTTCCATATATGAGCTTAACTAATTATAGCAACCTTATGAAGCAGCTGGTATTAACACTGATGTTTCATAGATGAGCAAACTGAGGCATAGAGTCCACCTGATCAATAAATGGTAAAGCTGGATTTAGACCAACTGGGCTTCAGAATTCATGCTTTTATTTTTTTATTTTTTAAAGACTTCATTTATTTGAGAAAGCGAGAAATAGACAGAACCCGAGCGGAGGGGGAAGGGCAGAGAAAGAGGGAGAAACTGACTCCCCATTGAGCAGGGAGGCCGAAGTGGGGCTTAATCCCAGGACCCTGGGATCATGACCTGACTCAAAGGCAGATGCTTAACTGACTGTGCCACCCTGGCGCCCCAGAATTCATGCTTTTAATCACCATCTGATACTGCCCTGGTTGAATTTCAAGAGCAATAGTGTTGGTAGAAATGGAGATTGTAAAAGATCAGAGATGGATGGGAACAGCTCTGATCATGTCAAGTTAAGAGAAGTTCATTGACCAACATCTAATACTTAGAATCAAGAAGGTTCTATAGCACATTTACTTTTTTATAAATTATCTGAAATCCTGGGAAATAATCAAATTATGTACTGAGTATTGGAAAGAACTCTGTTAATACATCCCGCTGAACTACTGGAATAATTTCTTTGTGAATACCTAATCATGAGTGTGAAAATGAATCAAAAAATGGCTCACACTCGATTGAAAAAGAAAATAGTTTCTGGCTCAATAATTTTGTTGCTCATATAATTAAACTACAATTTGTATTATAATAGACAAGAAAGGGGTGCCTGGGTGGCTCAGTGGGTTAAAGCCTCTGCCCTCAGCTCAGGTCATGATCTCAGGGTCCTGAGATCAAGCCCCACATCGGGCTACTCTTTGCTCAGTAGGGAGCCTGCTTCCTGCCCCCCCCCCCCACCTGCCTCTCTGCCTACTTGTGATCTCTCTCTCTCTCTGTCAAATAAATAAATAAATAAAATATTTTAAAAACTATAAATAATAGATAAGGAAGTTTTTCTTTATTGTTGTATAGGAAGATGTGAAAGTTAAAGTCCTATCCAACTATTAGTTATATTTCACCTTATAGCTTTACATTTTATTTTTTTCTATTTTTATTTTTTTAAAGATTTTATTTATTTATTCGACAGAAAAAGGGAGATCACAAGTAGGCAGAGAGAGAGGGGGAAGCAGGCTCCCCACCGAGCAGAGAGCCCGATGCAGGCCTTGATCCCAGGACCCTGAGATCATGACTTGAGCCGAAGGCAGAGGCTCAACCACTGAGCCACCCAGGCGCCCATAGCTTTACATTTTATTTCTGTGATCAATCTCAGTCTGAATCCTAATGAGTAAAAAAATAAAATAAATAAGTAAATGGCCCTCATGTGTTTTGCCTGTTTACCACTAGAGGACACTATCTAGTCTCGTATGCCTAAGAGTTCTGCTTTGTTTCCCATGTTTATCCGGGAGAGAGGAGGCATGAAAGGAATGGAATGAACAGTCTGTTGCAGGCTTATTATCATGAAGTCATGTAAAGTAGAAATGAATTTCAAAGCAAATCTGCTGAAACACTTTATCTGATGGTGACCAGCAGCATTACCTTCATTTCACAGGTGAGGAAATTGAAGCTCAGGAAGGTCATCCTTTCCCCTCCCTGCAGTCACACAATTGCACAACAGGGCTTAATTCAAGCTGTGAATCCACACGAGGATTGAATAAAAAAAAAAAAAAAAATTTCCATAATGCCACTCACTGATTTCCTGACCTGAGAAGAGGCCTCGGGGAGTTTATTCTTCCTAATAGAGCGTCTGGCAGTTCAGTTTGATGATGGGAGGTTACAAGGAGTGTAAGATAAGAGCAGCAACAACTCCAAATGTCATTTATCGCTAAATAGAGTCCAACCAAACAGACAGCTAGATAGCTTTGCTTTAAGTTCCACTTAATCTAATTTGTCCCCACCCTATTGGCTTAAATGTAGGGTGATAATTTAAGAGGCCAGGTATAACCAGACGGTTTGTTTCAGAAAGGAACTATGTTTCTGCCTTAGCTCTGTGGGTGATTGTCACCAACTACTCTTTGTTGGTGGGATCATGATATAACTGTATATGCCTGGGAAAGGGGCCATTTTTACATGGAACATCGATAGACCTTGATAGTGTTATTTCTGGCATGAAATCGTGCTTTAATTCATTTTTCCACAAACATAACTATATTTGGCTGTCATGTGCATTAAATTTATCCCAGATACTAAATAACGACTTGGAATTGATCAGGCATGCACTTTATGCCATCAGGGTTAGTATCAGTCCCGGTACTGTCCTGAATCTAAACCTGTTCACTAAGATCATAATGAGTTTAGGATAATTCATTATAATGCCCGTACATTTCCTGGTCTAGGGGCTGTTTAGTAAGCTGCTTATATTATTTTTATATGAGGAAGTGGAAAATGAAATTTCAGTCCCAACTGTACCAATTATATACAGAAAAAGGGCTTCTAGATTCATCTGTATGAAACACATCCCGAAGATGAAACCACTTAAATCTCGAAGGATAGGAATAAAGAGCACATAATATCCAACAGTGAGATTCAGAACCAAGACTTCTGTTTGTTCTGTAACCTTAGCCTACCAAGCCATTTCTATATTAAGTCTATGAAATGTAAAGTCATAGAGCTAAAAAAACAATAAATAAATCTGGAAAAAATAGTACAAGGAAACTTGGAAACTTTATATATTTCACACATATTCCAAACTCTCATTCCAATTGAGTTAGACATCAGGCAACTTTGAATCTAGAAATGTCTTAGACCAGGGTGAGATTTTTAATTCCCCTTCTCCTCTGGAACCTTGGAACAGCTGTCTTCCCCAAATGAGCCTACTAATGTAGATTTGTTTTATTTTTTTTTTTATTTTTTTTTTTTAAGATTAATTTCTTTATTTGAGAGAGAGAGCCAGCACAAGCAGGAGGGGCAGAGGGAGAGACTGTCCAGCAGACTCCTTGCTCAGTGTGGAGCCATATGTGGAGCTTGATCTCAAGACCCTGAGATCATGACCTAAGCAGAAATCAAGAGTCGAACACTTAACCAACTGAGCCACCCAGGCACCCTGTAGATTTGTTTTTTAAATTACTCCTTATTCCAGTGATAAATAAGCTAGTTAATTCCATCAAATGAAAGCCTCTAAAAGAGAGGTGACAGCATCTGAGGATTTTTACATGTCTCTAGGAGCACAGTCTGCCATGTAGAGGAAATCTATCACAGTATGGATGGAGGAAGTCAACCCAGGAATGTGCAGAAGACAGACCCAAACACAGTCTATTTTGTTTCCTGGCTTTCCAAGGCTTCAGGCCTCTCCCTAGGCCCTGCAATGTATTCTTCCTTATTCAAGGCAACAGCAGTTGTGTTTGACAGAAGTGAGATCCAAGTCATAGCAGATCAGGTGACTGGAAGTTCCAGGATGTGTGTCAGAATTAACCATGACACTGCAGGCAAACTGTCCACCGGAACCGTGGTCATCTGGGGCCCTGGAGAATCCACTGTGCTGTTGGCAGAAGGCTTCAGTGTCTCACTACCAGGCTGCCCCATAAAGTTGCTCATGACATGGCAATAAGTTCTGTGTCAAAATCCCCTTTTCCATGGAAAGTGGACTTCCTTAATGTTTTTGCCCAATGTTATAACTTTTCAGTCACTGTTATTAGAATAGTTATTGACAGCTGGTAAAACAATGACTTCCTATCATCAAGATTCAATGATTCTGTTTCAAACCTCCGTTTTTATATCCATTTAATGGGTCTCCTCTCTCCCACTTCCCGTTCCAAACCCTGCAACAGAATGGGGATGTGGAGGTGTGGCCTGTTTCACCCACACTTATCAGTGTCTTTCCATCACATACGTTGCTGGTAATGGCTGGGGAGGAGGAATAAAGAAGGGAGAATTGCCCTAGTGGGACCCAGTGCATTGTCCTTGTGCTTGGTGTGGACAGATGGCGACCTACAATGTCATCTGACAAGTGATTTGTTCCCAAGCAGCAACTCAAGGTGCCAGGGGGCCCTTATGAGAGAGATTCATTCTCAATTTCAGGCCGAGCTCCTGAACTGCCAGCCTGGTGTCCTATTCCTCTGATATGTACCCCCTCTTCACCCAGTGCTATGTTTTCCCAGGTAAAACCAAAGCTCTAAATGTGATCTACTCACCACAGCCAACTCCTAGGTCTTCAGGCTTACGTAGCCTCTATCTTCCAAATCTCTCAGACTTTGAGTGGGGGCAGTCTTGCCTTTGCTGCACCTGGAAGTCCCCCTCTATGCCATCTCTTCTCATGTACTTTTCCTCTACCCTGGTAGCACAGGGGGTGGACAGTGAGCCTAGGACCTCATAACTGTCCTGATAGGGACTAGCAGGGGCGCCTGGGTGGCTCAGTCGTTAAGCGTCTGCCTTCGGCTCAGGTCATGATCCCAGGGTCCTAGGATCAAGCCCCGCATCGGGCTCCCTGCTCGGCAAGAAGCCTGCTTCTCCCGCTACCATTCCCTCAGCTTGTGTTCCCTCTCTCGCTGTGTTTCTCGCTGATAGGGACTAGCACACCCACAAACCTGTGGGTACTCACAAGCATGTGGGCAGTCCTCTCAACAGCTCGCTACCTTGACTTTGAGGAGGAGAGGCAACCCAGCCCCACCCCTACCCTTCTTGGGGGAATAAATAGTTCTACATGAGTAGTGTACTTCTACAAAAAGCAACAGCCTTCTCCCTTTCAACCTCATCTTCTATTAGGGTGTGAGGTGGTGGTGCTGCTTCCGCTTCCTGGTTTCTCTTAGTAGGCCCTGTTGAGGGATGGATGGCCCCAACAACTGTCATCCTAGGAATTCAGAATGTGGGGTTTCTAGCCCCTATGATCTCCAGCTCTGAGCTTTAGGTTGGTGTTAGTCACCAATACTCAGCAGCTGTCACCCGTGTTTAACATTAATCATCTTCCCCAACTGCACTCTCATCCTTCGCTGCCTATCTTGGATGGTGATGCCTCTCTAGAGTATGATCAACTTTCCTGGGATGAGAGACCCGATTCAGTATAAAACTATACTAGTCTTTGGCAAAACAGAGTTTGGTCACCCTACCTCCCAATTCCCATGACTCCAAGCAGAACCTGTAAGTAATTCAACTCCTTCCCTATCTTCACTGCTCCTGTTCTGTTCACTAAAATTATGTTGTTCTTCTACATCTAACAGCCCTTGTATCTGTGCCCCCTTTTCTCATTTGGCAACTGTCTAAACTTTGGCTAGTTATTCTGAACCTTGGTTTCTCATTGGAAGCACCAGGACAATTTAGAAACTTCTGTGATTTAGATGGTCTGGCTTTGGCCCTAGAAAGTCACCAGGTGATTATCCTGTGCATTATCCCACCCAAACTACTACTACTGATCTCAATGATCTTCTCAGTTCCACAGTTGTCCTCCTCTCATTCATCCTTGACACTGCAGCCAGCGTTATCTTGCTAAAACGCAAAGCGGATCATGTCATGGCCCTGGTTAAAACTCCCCTGTGGGGATTGGGTCCCCAAGGCCTTCTGGTAAAGCTCAGACTCCTTAGCATGACAGAAGGGGAGCGGTGCATAGAAGACATAAGTGGGGAAGGAGGCAGGGGCCTGATCATGCAGGACCTCGAAACCTTGGGCTAAGCTACTTGCAGGGCCCCCTGTCCACCATGCTCTATGGCAACACCACCCACTGCTCATTTAAAAACTACTTACCGAGCACCTAGTTAAAAATATCTGGGAACCACCACAGAGAGAATAGAGATAGAAATAGGAGGACACGCATGGTGCATGCCATGCTGATGAGCAGTGAGGAAGGAGGAAATGAAGAATAAGACTCGTTAAAAACTTATCTTTCTATACAAAGTTATTTCTTTTCTTTTAGAATGTCTGTCCTGTAAGGAGCAATGTACCTCTTTTCCTGGTGTTATATTTAAGACGTAGCATTGGAATAACGTTTGAAGAAAATAATAGCAGGAATAGAGCAGTTAAAAATAATTACTTGCATGAAAGTAGTTCTCCCCTGTCCCTCAAAGAGGGTGTTATCATCTGCTGGAAAATTACCAGGTCAGCCTATATTTAGTCTAGCTCCTTGGGATATCTATAATTTTGTTAAGTTAACGAACATTAATGAAGTGTCTAAATGATAAAGCTCCATTTAAAATTCTGCACAGTGCTGTCCTGTTTTCAGCATTTTATTTTCGTGCGCTATGTTGGCTCAGACACTGTGGGGTATTCAGCATCCTTGGTTCCAGGGCACTAAAGGCTGAGAGGCACCAGGCATGGGTTGAGAACCATTTCCAAATCTACCCCATCATAAACATCTCAGGGGGCAGCAGCCAATTACAGATTCAAGTTTTCCCCACCCTCCACCTAATTCAGAATCTCTATTGGAGGGGCCTGGAAATATTTAAATAAAGGACCCAGGTGATTCTTAAAAACAGACAAATTTAGAAAACAATGACTAGGCTCTGGATCGCTTTTCCTTCATTGTCTGATGTGACCCCAAATTGCTTTTTGTCAGCCAGAATTTGGCTACAGTCTAAGGTCACCTGAGGAGCCCCCACCTGGGTCTCTGCAATGCAGGTGAATAAGGACAAAAGAAATTTATGCTACTAAATGGGATTGACAAGTAAGAGAGAGAAAGAAATATGCTCGGTCTACCATCTTACTAGAAATGTTCCAGATGGGAATATTGTCTTCAAAAACTTGTGTGCCTTTAATGATTTTTTTTTTAATTCATTGTACTAAAAAGATTATTCTGCAGTTCCTTTCTTATCATGACAAAGCTTTATATCTTGCCATAGGTGCACTTTTGAAATACATAGGCTCTTGCATACTAATTCATAGAGCAACGTGAAGTTTTGAAAGACTTGGCTTCAGTGAGCAAAAAATAGACTTGTAGAATTTTAGAACTAACCAAGTAGACCTTAAAATTGGACAGTGATATTGATTCACTGGTGAAGGTTTTCGTTTTTTTTAATTGTACATTTTAGTTTCTTTATAAAAGGTAAAGTCAGGATGTGTCTAATTAACATATGTAGAAAACGTGTCCATGGAAATGTTCTCAAAGATAACTTGTAACGCATAAAATAATGGCTCTTATTTACTGATACCAGGCATTGTGTAAGTACCTGACATTTTATAGGGTGACCAACCATCGCAGTCTGCTCAGAACGTCCCAGTCTTAGCACTCAAAGTCCTATATCTCAAGGACGCCTCTGGCCTGGGCAAATCATCGCTTCTCGGCCTTTTGGCTAAGATCAAGTGTGGCCTGGGCAAACCAGCCCTGTTGGTCATCCTACATCTTCATCTCACTTACTCTTGGAAACAACCTGCTAGAGATGATAATTATTCCCATTTTTCAAATGGGGAAACTGAGGCATAAGGGTGTTATGCAAACTGACCCAGATCACCAGACTAGAAAGTTGCAGAGTTGGTACTCAAACCCCTGTTTTGCTACATTTGTTTGCTCTCAAAGTCTACTTTGCTTATTCCTCCGTTTGTTGCCAGGAAGCTACAATCCTTAGAGGTTCAATTATTTCTTCCTTGTCCCAAGGATAAAGTTTATTTATGGACTTAGCACCAAAATAGCCTGTTTAGAATTTCCTGGCAAATTAAAAATCAGTTTCACAAGAAATTAATTGTATCCTATTCAACAGCCACAGAGAATTAAAGCCACATGGAGTTCTCTAAGACTTTGAATGTTGCTTGGAAAACTGGGTTTGGGGAGACAAAACAAGAGCACCGGGAAATTCCACCCTCTGGAAGGGCAGTGTTTCAGGAGAATGGTATGTGCCTGACAACTGCTTTGAGGAGCACAGCAACCCCAGTGTAGCATTTCAGAGGGGGAAGTGATGGGGGCTGTGTCATTCAGTCAAGTCCACCAGGGGAAGGGAAGAAAGGCGATATGCTTTCTGGCCTGCCATTCAGCCAAGACGGCTCATTTGCTTTTTTGCTTTGCCTCACTAATAAACTCTCTGAGCTTCACTGAAGTTCTGAGCGGCAACTACAGTTGAAATTGGAAAATAATTTGCAATGCACTGAACTTTAGATTTTTTAGAAAATCATTTTTGCTTATTGCATTGTATAGGATCATAACCTCTTGAGATTGTTGGTGCTGAAAGTTCTGATTTCTTTGGAATAACTAAATAGAGATGGGGTATGTTCATCAAATTAGTAAAACACTTGCTTTTGTAACATCCTATGTAGGTACAGCTAGGACTTTATTTCAAGACACTGTGCTGACCATTTACCAAATGTTACATTTATAGAATTTTTATTCTATTTCTTTCCTAATTATAAAATAATTTGTCTTCTGTATTTCTACAGTGAAATATAAAGACTCTAAAATCCCAATTATATAGTCACTTCTGATATTTTAGAATACCCTTTCATTCTTCCTTCTCTGCATATAATAAATTATAGCATATCCATATTATGGAGTGCAACAGTACCATTAAAATCATGTTCTAAACAAAACACATTTACATGGAAATATGCTCACTGAAATTAAAGGTGGGAATTTGGCAAAACTTTTGTAACTTGCTTTCCCTTCTTAATTTTACTAAGCATTTTTCCATTCCATTTAATATTTTTCTAGAAGATGATATTTAATGGTAGTACAGGATTTTATAATATGGATAGACTTTAGTTTGCTTAACAAATGTCTTATATTTTCACTATTTCAAATTAAAGAATGCCTCATAAATTTATGTGCAAAATTTTTATTGTATTATTAGAGTAGATTCTTTAGTTCTTGCTCTTCCACTTCTAAAATTATATCAAGAGCTTTAAAACTACCAACGGAAAGATTGTGCTAAATTTATGCTACAGACCAGCAGCCAATAGTTTTGTTTTGCTCCGTTTTGTTTTTACCATGCTCAGCAACACAGAAAATCATGTTTTTAGGTCTCAAGCACAAACTAGACAAAATCTAGTTTGTCTAGATTGCAAACATTTTTTAATTCATAGAAGTTTCCTATTATGTTTTTCTGGGGCTTTTGTTGTCGTTGTTGTTGTCTTCCTGTTTGTTTGCTTAAAAGGGGTCTTTCCCATGCCGAAAGAAGAATACATTGGTACATTACTCAGAGTCTCGGAGGAAAACAAAAGGCATGCTCAGCTTGGATTTTTAAAAAATATATAATAAAGTGATGATTTATAGAGATGTGGGCAGAGCTGAGGGAACAACAAAAATGCTGAGGCAGTATGGTCTTACGATTATGATTTCTAGTAAGAAATACATATTTGATCTTCATCCCAGTTTCTGGCACAGAGCCTTGGAGTTTTCTAAATGTCGACTGCTTCAGAGGTGTCTTTTATTATGTTAATGTGACTTTTAGAAAGCCCCTAAGTAACCTAAGGATGGGGGCTTGTTGCCGGGAGAGCCAACCCTGTGATTAGAGGGTTGGAACTTTCAGTCCCACCCAGGAACCTCTAAGGAGGGGAGAGCGGTTGGAGATTGAATTCAGTCACCCATGGCCAATGATTTAATCAAGCATGCCTACGTAATGAAGCCTCGTAAAAACTTAAAAGGATGTGTGGTTCAGAGAGTGTCTGGGCTGGTGAACACCTGAGACTTGGGGAGAGTGGTGCACCTGAAGAGGTCACAGAAGCTCCACACCCTTTCCCCGTACCTTGTCCTTTGCTCTCTTCCATCTGGCTCTTCTGAGTTACATCCTTTTATAATAAACTGGTCATCAACTAAATAGAATGTTGCTCTGAGTTCTGTGAGCCCCTCTAGCAAAATAACTGAACCCACGGAGGGGGTCTTTGGAACCTCCAATCTGCAGCCCACCGGTCAGAAGTACAGGTGACAACTTGGGTTTGTGACTTGTGTCTGATGTGGGGGGAGGAGAGCAGTCTCGTAGGACTGAACCCTTGACCTTTGGGATCTGATGTTCTCTCTGGGTAGAGGGCGTTAGAATTGAGTTGAATTGTCACAGAGTTGCTTGGTTGTACTAGAAAAAAAAGCCCACGCATTACAACTGATGCACAATGGTAGGCAGCCAGAGACCAGGAACAGTGGGAGGCCATTCCCCTGCTGAGCCTGGAGGAGTAAGGGAAAGGAAGGAGGACTCCATTCCCGATGTGGGAGAGCCAGGGGAGAGGGTGTGCCTCATCACAGCTGTACATCAGAGCAGCCCCTGCCAGCACCTGGAAAGGAGGCAGCACGAGCCAGAGAAAACTACCCCGATATCCTTTTCAGTCTGCCAGCTGCTCTCTTGCCGGCGCCTTCCATTGGGTGAATCCAACTTGAAACCAGAGAGCAAGCCTCTGGGGCCACAGAACAGGGCTGAGGTGAAATAACTGTTCATCCACAATTTTATACCCTCCTAAATATTATCCAAGAATGAAGCAGCATGAAGACGGAGAATTTTCCACTTACAGTCCCTTGCAAAAATAATAAGGTGCCTTAGGAAGAGACAGAATCCCAGAAGGAAAACTGTGGAACATAAGAAACAAAGAGGAGCACACAGATGTATAAAAAAATTTTAGTAGTGGGATTTCAGCAATCAATAGTTAAGGGTCAAGCAAAAATGAACAATAGCAGCAAGATAGGGAGGAGGATTCAATGGGTCATAAGGACACAAACGTTCTCCCAATGCTCAGGAGAATAGAAATGTTAAAAAATTTAAAATTGTCTATGTTTTTATGCTTTTATTAGTTTCCTTCAAACATGTATATTAACCTATACATTTTCTAACAATGTTTAAACTTTAACACCTTAAAGATGAAGAGAAAAAACAAGGAGGTAAGCTTAGAAAACTTGATAGTCCAAAGACAGAAAAGAGAACAAAGCAAAGGGAAACCATGATAAATAAAGACACACAGTAAGAAATACATCTAAATATTCCATGCAATAAGTAATGGAGTTAAATTTATGTATTAAAAGTCAGATTATTGGACTGTATTTTTTAAATCAAACTACATGCTACTGTTTCTAAGAAACAAACTTAAGACAAAACTATATTGAATACATAAGAAAAAAGTGTCAAAGCATAAAATAAAAAATGATATCAGACAAAACAACTTAATGCAAGAAGCATCTCATGAGGATAGAGTGGGACTACATAATAATATAGGACATAATTTAACTGAAATAAATTATAAATGTATGATCACATAACAACATAACCTGGAAATATACAAAGGAAAAAATGGAAGAGGATTTTTTTTAATTTTCAATTGTCCTTTCATACCGAAAGATTTTTAAATGCCAATCTGTATGTTTTTAGTTGCCATAAACCAAAAAATGGAAGAATATTTGAACCAACAAAATAGAAAAATTAATTATATATATGCATATATATACATATACTCCAAATAGAAAATATACAAGTAAATTATTTTCACATATACATGGTATATTTTTTAAAAATAATTATGCACCAGGTCATGAAGAAAACCTCAACAAATTACAAAGAATGGAATCATATAGACCATTTTATTTTACTACAACAGATTTTCATTGTATTTGTCCTTGAAGTTAGAAACAGGATTTTAAGGGCGCCTGAGTGACTCAGTGGGTTAAAGCCTCTGCCTTTGGTCATGATCTCAGGGTCCTGGGATCGAGCCCCACATCGGGGTCTCTGCTCAGCGGGGAACCTGCTTCCCCCTCTCTCTCTCTGCCTGCCTCTCTGCCTACTTGTGATCTCTCTCCTCTCTGTCAAAAAAATAAATAAAATCTTTAAAAAAGAAAAAAGAAACAGGATTTTATATTACATATATACATGCATGTTCTTGTGTGTTAAACAATGCTGAGGAAATATAGAAGAAAACATTTACTTAGAACCATTTATTTTTCAGATTAAAAATACTGTCTCACATTTTGGGGAGGACATCTGATCAACTCAATTGCTAAGACAGTTATTTTCAAAATGTAATATGTGAGCTGTAATTAGCATATCAAACCAACGTTTTTATTCTTTCCAACTAATTATTTGAGAATCTCTGAAGAAAACAGTGGTTACTAGTGAAAAAGAGAATTGTTAAGCTTGAAGAAATGATATGAGGTATATTTTTTCCCCTGAGGTTGTATGCTATTTGTGTTTTTTAAAATCACTTTTTATATGTGCTAAGGACCACTGACAGCAATTTTCAGACAATCACAAGTAGGTGAGAAGTTAAGGCAAAGCACATATGTTCAGGATCCCAGTACAGTTTGGACTTAGGGAGGTCAACGAGAACTAAAGTCTTCAATTGTAGGAAAGACATTCAGGTTTGAAGCCAATGGCCAAGAAATAATACTTGAGGCACCTTTGTTGCAGAAAAGTGGTTTTATTAAGGCATGGGGGCAGTACCCAAGGGGAGAAAGAGCTGCACTGGGCTCATGAGGAGTGACCCATTACATACTTTCAAGCTGGGAGGGGGGTTAGGGATAATCTAAATCTCGAGGGAATTTTGGGAGCAAGGTTTCCAAGACTTTGAGGGGGCTAGCTATTGTTGGGAAAAGGTCATTTATTACTGTATAATAAAGCCTTAGTCATGAAACCCTTCAGATGTATATTGGTGGGTCATATGCTTGGGGAATGATTGCCGATGTGTATCTAGGGGAGTAGAGATAAAGGAAGTTTCCAAAGGAATTTTTATATGTCAGAGTAGACTTTAGGATTCTGGAGGGTCGGGCTAAGATTGCCTTTTGCCCTTAGCAAGGTATTAACATTGAGGCAGCTGAGTTCCTAGAGGAATGTCACTCTGCCTGTTTCAAGGACTTGTCCTGTTACAAGGACTTCCTTACTTGTCGTAAGGAAATTTAATAATTTTTCTCCTGCCTTTGTTTCCCACATCACAATGACTTCTGGGCTTCCAGGATAAAAATTAGGCAACTTAAAAACAAAAACATACCATTAAAAAAAATCTTTGATCCACAATCTACAGGAAAAGAAAAACCCTGGAGAAGTTTAGGAGAACTGACGTTGCACTTTAGCAAATAAAAAATTTGATAAAAATATAAGGGGATATCAGAATCCATAAAATTTGGAGGCAGTCTGGAATACATATGCAACAGATGCTGTAGGACTATGTGATTTGCCTGGCTTCCCCTTCCCACAGCTCTGGATTCAGGGTTGTGGTGGATACAAACCCTGTGTGCCTTTCCTTCCGCCTTCTTTTTCCTGAGGGTCTCACCTGCCTCGCAGCCCTGCTGCTGCCACCAGGGCTGCTGCCAAGTCTCCTAAGGTCATCTTGACTAAGGGGAAACAGGAACTAGTAGGGACCAGGAAAGCAAATTCCCCCTTTCTTTTCTTCCCTGTGGATTGCTTTAAGATTTTATTTCCTCCCAAATAGCTTCTGGAGAAGCTCCAGGTGCTAAGCCAACATCCTTGCCAAGAGCCTCTGAGTCCCTTCATTGTGAAGAGGCTCTTTGTGCCACAGTGGTCAGCACGGCAACACATCACCTCACTTTGCTTCCCTTTTTTCCTCCCCTCTTTCCCCCTGTTTTCCCACTTTTGCCGTTCTGGGCTTGCACTTCCCAAATAAAGTGTCAGCACTTCAATCTGTGTTTCAGGCTGTATTTTGTAGGAAAGTTTTTCCAAAAGAGCTGTAACAACAGTACTCACTTTACAGGAGTGCTGGGTATTTGCCCCTTGCCCCCAGGGGTCACTCTTCTCTTCCCCCTGCCCCTGCTCTGGGAGGCCGTGGAGCCAAATCAACAGAGTGCCTTCCAGCTACCACTTAGTCCCACCAGTGGGGAGCCCTGGTAGAAGATTAGAAGGATAAAGTATCTACTGTCCTGACACCAGAGAGAGGTCACCTGGGGCTCTTTGTATCATCAAAAGAAGGTCACAGCTGGTGGTCTCCTCCATCTGACAGTCTTGATTCCTGAGACCTGATTCCTCCTCTCACCTCTTGGGACCTAGCAGAATAGCTCCAGGCTGCTCAGCTCAAGTTATACACCATCCCCTGTAGCTCTTCTTCACCCTGCCCACTCCTTTGGAATGTATCTCTTTACAAATAAATTATTCGAATTTGAATTATTCTAATTTTGACAGAGCTATCTGTTTCCTGTTGAGACTAGTAGTGCAAAGGAATGGTTAAATTATAATATGTTTTCTCTGTGTTGGAATAGTGCATAGCCATTACAAATCAGTTTATGTTTAGTAGTAAAAGCAAGAGATGCACTTTAAAACACACACACACACACACACACACACACACACACACACACACTTGAGAAGTCAAGCAGTCAGAGTTCTGGAGGAAAACAGAATTCCATCACCTGAAAGGGACTCTAATGAAGGGACCATTGATGGGAAAGCAGACAAAGTAAGGGGAATTAATAGAGGAAGGTGAAGACAAGAAAGGGCAGAAAACATGATCACTTCAACTGTTGATGGGCAAAAAGAAGAAACAGCGTTAGGACACCCGAGCCCAGTCCAAGTGGGAGGCCTGGAGGAATGGCCACTTCTCCAGAGATGTCATCACGGAGGGACACGGGCCTGCCAGCACCTCATCCCCAGCAGACTGACAGAAGGAAGCCCTGACCTTTCTTCCCTCCTGCCCACCAACCTTCTCTCTCCAATCTCTGGTCTCCAGTCTAGCACTTCCATTGTTTGAACCCAGATGGAAACTAGAGTGATGGGCTGGTGGGGGTCAGCCTGCTTGGGGTCCGAGGGGGGCCGACAAGGGGTGGGGTGGGTTTGGGTTGGCACCAAGTGAGGCTGGCAATACACAGTAACCAGTACGGTTGGAGTATCAAACTCCATGCAAATATAGTCCTAACTGCGAAAAGTGATATATGTATTTATGCGTAAGGGAAGACTGAACTAGAAGTTTGAAGTAGCAACCTCGTAGTAATAAAAGAATGTTTTTTTAATTTGTTATAGGGTTTTGCAGATTTTCCAAATCAAAAAATGGTTACGTAATACTTTAAAATGTACCTTAGGGGAAAAAATGCTAATTGGATGATGTGGTTATTTTAGTGTTCATTTTTAAAGGAAAAGTTTCTATTGGTGGCTCGTCGTGGTAAGAATTTTACTTCCTGGGGCACCTGGGTGGTTCAGTTGGCTGAGCGTTTTTGCCTTCCGCGCTGGTCATGATCTCGGGGTCCTGGGATCAGCCCCATGTCAGGCTCCCTGCTCAGTGGGGAGCCTGCTTGTCCCTCTGCCTCCCCACCCAGCTCAAGCGCGCTGTGCTTTCTTTCTCTCTCTTTCTCAAATAAGTAAATAAAATCTTAAAAAAAAAAAGACGTTTACTTCCTGAATTTTCCCAGAAGTAGGATCTCATCTAGAGTAGGGTTAAGGCCAAATGAGAGGGGTTTTTTTGTTTATCAATTGGTTTCTCAAAGCACTACTTTGTTTTCACACCATCCTCCAGTCATTGAGAAAGAATAATCTAATGTGGGACAAATGGTATCCCAGCTCTAATCATATTAGATAGAATCCCATTAATTATGATCATCTTTGTAATGTAGCAAAGCTGGTCTGTGATATTCACTTTCTCAAACAAAATTTCTTATGATGCACGAACCTCAGTGGATAAGCATTAACATACAGCTTCAAAATCTTTTCAATTTAATTATATTGTAAACACATCTCTCCGATCACGTTTGCTTTCAAAACTTTTTTTTTAGAACTGCTTGATTTCTTTTTCTCTTGTTTCGTGTCTCTTGGGTTTTCACCTGAACGACAAAGCGGTGTGGAGGAGCACAGGGGTGTCGTCAGTGGCCTGCATCCACCCCGGCTCTTTGCACACCCAGCCCCTTCTGTCCCCAGCACTGTGCACAGGCTCGCTGGCAGCACACGTCGGATGCGGGGTAAAATCGGCCACTTACTCCCGAGAAATATTTAGCATGGACAGAATGAGATAGCAAATCTTTGGAATGTCACAGACCAGCTGTTGATGGCAGTATTCCTGAAGCGAATCCTTAACCTCTATCAGTGTCTCAGCACCTCTCAGCCCCTGTGGGAGCTCTGGGCTGGGAAGCTCTGCTACCTGCCAGGCTATTTAAAGCTAAGGATTATGCAGAGAGAGCAGATGCAGTACATTTTGCCATCTTCTGAAATCTAAAATTCTAAGTAGCACCAAAGAATGTAGAGTAAAACTCTTTGGATGCAGCAATTACACTTTTTATAGTGATTTCCTAAGCTTCATGCAAACTTATAAGAATATGAGTCGACATATATCTTTGTAATATTGCATAAATATCCACAGAACATATGCTGTTGTTAAAAATACATTCCAACAGGACTCGGTTTGACTTTTTAAAAATGAGGTCCATATTTAGAACTTTTTAAAAATAAAATTTACATCTAAAAATTCCAATGTCACGTTTAAGGCAGTAACAGCTGTAATGAATCATAAATATATTTCAGGCCCAATTTCTAAATGCTGTACTTTAACTTTCAGACTCTCTATTTAAGAATTCCACTTTAATTAAAATGTATTGAGAAGCTTGTCAAGTGAAGGGAATCACAACTTTTTTTAGCAATATAAAAAGTTTTCATAAAATGGGTAAGAAATTCATATGGCTCTTTTGCCATCAAGTATTATAAATGCAGTTTCTGGGACATTTCTCGGAGTAATGAAGAAATAATTCTGAGTCTTCGCTAAAATCCACATCGTCTCCTAAGCTGTCAATGTTTCAGCTGTAAAAATAGCATCCCTTTGAGCTATAGGAACATTTAACAATTTTCCTCTCTGAATAAGAATAACAAACACAACCTCAACATACCAGGAACTATGTTTCTATTTTTAATCTTCATAAAAATCTTTTCCAATGTGACTAATACAAACATCCCCGTGGTACCATTGGCTGAACTATAATCTTCCTCCTGCTGCATGAACAAGAATTGATAAGATTTCACCGAGTCCCAACTGGCTCCTTTACCTCCACCACCAGAATCCCATCGTGACAGAGGATGGCAGACAAATCTTTGGTTTCGATGCCATCTGGCAGTTTATACTGTCGGGTGAAACTTCTTGAGATAAAACCGTGCTCATCCATTCTGGTTCCATGCTGAGCCTTGATCAGCAGCCAACCTTCGAAGGTCTGAATGATGATATCTTCGGGGAGGAACTGGACCACGTCCAGCAGGACCTGGAAGCGGGATTTGCCCTCTTGGGCCGGCATCTCGGCCTCTGAGTCCACCGGAGGAACCCGGGCCGCCCGGGCTGTCCCCAGGTCCACAGTGGTTGGCCCCGGCAGTGCGTACAAAGCGTGGTCCAGCCTGCAGTCTTCCAGGCCTCGGGCTTCAAACTCCTCCTCGTAGCGCACTGGAGTCTCAATGAGGTGCCTCAAGATGATTTTTGCCATGGTTGGCAGCAAAACCAGTGTCGAACAGCTCCCCTTCGGTCTGAGTTCGGTCAGAGGCGAGCCCTTCCAGTTGCCTCCTGACCAGATTATCAGTTGGAGCAGCTCTTCCTTGTAACCCTGCGCAGACGCAACTACTTCATTAGGCCTGAATCATACCACCACACACCCACTCCCGTCTCTTCACACACGCTGACAATGAGCAGCTATTTATAGGGCATGGTTCGAAGTTGCATTTAGCACACAGCCCGCTCGAGCTGCCCAGGCAAGGATCGCCCTTACGTTCTCAGTTATCCTTGGCAAGTCCGTCTGCTTTGCTTGCCTCAAGAGAAAAAGAGACTCAGAATCAGAAACAGCATTTAAAAAAAGAATCTCGGAGTGTGTGTCTGTCCTTGAACTACAGTGATCTGCGGGACTGCGGGCTTCTCAGAACAGTCCAGAGATGTGCACTCATCTTATAATATGAGCTAAGACTGCATTCATCCTTGTCTCCAAGTGCAAAGCTGGGAGGGAGGAATGTTGCTGTAATTGACTACGAGCTAAGATACTCAGATCTCAGACATGCAACCAACTCTTACCCCTCTGTCCTATACATTTTCTTTTCTTTCATCTTTTCATCATCTGTCCTTACGGGACATCTGAGCCAAGTCTTCTGGGCTTATTACATCTGACTCATCAAAAATGAGATCAGATGACTAAGTTAGATAATGATGTCAAACCTCAGATGGGAGTGGAGGGGGGCATAGAATGGGGAACTTATCATTGAAAATAAAGCCACAGGGAAGAAAAGTGTTTTACAGCATTGAACTATTTGATAGTAAAGCCCAGAAAACTAAGGATTAATCTAGTTGTAGCTCTGCTATTAAATTGACAAAAATAAATGACACATAATTTCTTAATTATCACACCCTTTATATTCAACTTACATTAAAAAAAAAAAAATGAGGCAACTCTACCCATTGCTGGAGAAGGATCGCCAAGATATGTTTAGTAAAAAGCCAAGTCCGGAACAGCATATAATACGCTGTTTAATATAATATGCTACTATTTATGCTTTTTTTGTAAGTAGGTATTTGCTTATATAAATAGAACCTCTCTGAAAGATATGTGGCTGGGAACAGCAGCTGCCTCCTGTGATGATGGCAGTGGTTGGGAGGCAGGGGCTGGAGGGACACTGACTTTTCACCATAAACACGTTTGTGCTTTTTATTCCTACAGTGTGTGTAAGGTACAAATGTCCAAGAGGTTTTAAAATATAGAAAACTTTCACTCCACGGAGATCAGTGTTTTCTAGAATGGGTAGAGTCAGGAATATCTTTCCTTAAAAATCATATATCCATTTTCTTAGAATGAAACAAAAATTTCTAAAAAATTAAATGTCAGAAAACAGAAGGGAACGACCTCCCTTAGCTCCTTTTTATTATTCTAAAAACCTCTGCAGACGCTTTGGTATGTACTTAAGAACATACCTTAATAATGCTGTTCGCACTCAGCTTTTTTGACCTGCACTTTATAGGTTGGTGGCCCTGGAGGGGAACATGTACTCTTTTTTTTTTAAGATTTTTTTTTTTTTATTTATTTGGGAGAGAGAGAAAACGCTCAAGCAGGGGGAGGGGCAGAGGGAGAAGCAGACTTCCCACTGAACAGGGAGCTCCAAGTAGGGCTCGATCCCAGGACCCCTGGATCATGACCTGAGCCAAAGGCAGACACTCAACCGACTGAGCCACCCAGGCACCCAAACATGTACTTTAGATATTTTAATGTCCTCTGACTCATAAAATATGGAGAGCTGTTTTCACCAGTGCTATTCTGAGGGGTAAGTCAAGAATAGAGCACACTGCCTGTGGCAGGAAATAGATAAGATATTAAGGATTTGGCTTTAAAATACTTGAAACAGTCAAGGCGAAACTGAGAAGGTACAGAGGTTTTTCATATAACCCCTGCCCCCACACAGGCTTAGCATCCCCCATTGTCAACACCCCCACCAGAGTGTTACATTTGTTGCAACTAATGACTGCATTGACATACGATGACCACCCACAGTGTCCATTAGGGTTTGCTCTTGGTGGTGTGCATTGTGTGAACTTGGAAAAATGTATAGTGGCATGTATCCACTATTATAGTATCATACAGAGTAGCTTAGCTTCATTGTCATAATAATCTTCTGTGCTCTACCCATTCATCCCTCCCTCCTTTGACCGTGCTCTAAAATTACTGTAAAAAATAAAGCCTATTTAAAAAACTAAAACAGAAAACCTAAAAACTAAAACTGCTCTAGAAAATACACTGCTTAAAAAAACTTGCAAAGATACCGTTCGGGTGGGCAGAGAAAAATGTATCTAGTAATGTTACAGTTGTCCGCCTCCCAGAACCTCAAAAATAAGCAAGGAGGACCAGATGTGAGAGGTGGTTCCATGTGGGATTGTGTATATGACTTGCTGGGGTTAGAAATGAGCATCCACTTTCTGATGCAACACCCAAGACTTCTCACATTTTCTCAAAACTGCCTTTTGACCTTGCTGACCCCTGAACTGCCCTCCTCCACCTCATCAATTACCTCAACCCTTTCTCCCTTTGGATAATCGACCAGGCTTCCAAACTGGTCTTTCTGCCCTCTCTCGTCCTACTGTCCTTCCTCCTGGGGTCTTTTGTTTTGTTTTTCCCTATAAACCCAGTATAATACTACAAATGCACTTTCTCTTCCTTGTGATTTTCCTAATAACATTTTCTTTTCTCCCTAGTTTACCTTATTATAAGAATACAGTATAATACATATAACATGCAAAATGTGTGTTCATCAACTGTTCATGTTATGGGTAAGGCTTCCAGTCCAAGGAAACTTGGACGGCTATTAGTAGTTAAGTTTTAGGGGAGTCAGAGTTATACTTGGATTTTTGACTATGTAGGGTGTTGGTACCCCTAACCTCCCCCTGTTGAACGGTCAATAGTACTCGGTCCCTGCTGACCTTCTCCCCACCTCTTCCTTGATCCTATGATTCACCCACACTGTCTGTCCTTGAATACCACAAGCTTATTTCTTCCTTGCTCCTGTTGTGCTAGAGATCCTCTTGCTTTGAAATTTCTACTCTCAGAACATCTCAAGGCTGTGCTTTTGGTATCATTGAGGCCTCAGATCAAATGTCATCTCTTCAGGCCGGCCTTTCCTGACCATCCATCAAGGTCCTCCACCTGTCACTCCATTACAGTACTCTATTTTCTCTTCATTTCCATGACCAGTTTGGAAAGCCATCTTACAATGACTTCGTATTCCAGTTGGGGAAGGCAGACAATGGCAATTTGAGGTCAGAAACTCAGGGTTTGCTGTTGCATCCCAGCACCTAAGACCCCACCTAGAAAGTGGTAGGAAAAGACATCACACTGCTGTAGACTTTGTACTTCTTATTTCACTTGGTCCTTGATGCCCTTTGGCCATCCTTCTGTGTACTTCAGTTGGCTTCTCCTATTTCTCCAAAGTGGATGCTGTAGATGTCTTCCACTCCTCTGGCCTTCTCTTGTGGCCTGATCTCACTCTTCCAATGAACTGACTTCCCCTTAGGCCTTGTATATTCACACCCAGACATCTCAGAGGGAGAGAACCTTCCTCTACCCTTTTATCCCTGCCTGTGATTCCCATGTCCTCCCCCTCTTCTCTGGACTTTCATCCTGGGTATTCTCCAATCTCTCAGTATCCACACTCCATCAGCCTAAAGTTAAGTATGCCTGAGAAGCCTGAGAAACTTCCCATCACAGCCCAACTCCTTGGATTTGAGGCCTAGATTCAGTGGTCACTCTCCACACTGCTACAGAATAACTTTTGCCCTACCGCCAACTCCACCTTTGGTTAGGTCAAAGTCAGCCTCATTGTTAAGTCTCTACTTTATCATCCTATACCTACTCAGCATTTGGCAAAAGCTTCTCCTCAGGAAAGAATGTGAACTGTTTTTTTCTTAGCTCCCTCAAGAGGGCTAGCAGAGTTTCGTTCTATTTCATGCATTCTTAGTGGGGATAATATCATCCACCAGGGGACAAAAATTGGTCCTTATAGAGGAAAAAAAATGCATATAATTTAAGACTATGTAAAATCCTAGCTATTAGATAATGGTTTGTAGCCCTTCAAAGGACCACAGTACATACAATACATAAACAGACCTGTAGTGTATCTGTGGTATTAAAATTTCACAGGGGAGAGCGAGGAGCATTAGGTGAAAAATGTCTCAAAAGACTCCTTGGGGTGAGTGGCACAGTGCAATAATAAAACAGGTGGGAAAGACTGCTCTAGTTGGCTTCATGAATTGCTCTCCTGGACCCCCCAACAGGGGCTTTTTGGGGGAATTCCGGTAACAACTAGGCTTGGAGTCTGAGAAGCTTCCCTAGGAGGAGTGATCTCTCAGGGATGAGATGGACCACGGAGTGGGGCAGATGAAGCTTTGGGCAGGAAGGTAAGGGGGCGGGGGGACATGGAGTGTTCCCCATCTTGGAATGGCATGGTGCCGGGCCTGGAGCCGAATCTGTGTGATTGCAGGACGCAGAGGACTCGGTGCAGCTGCTGTGTAGACTACAAAGCGTGAAGTGGGAATGTGAGGCTGAGGGGTGAGCAGGAACCAGATTGTGGGGAACCTCATGTGTCATTTTTGTTGGGACAACAGAACATTGTCAAAGCTGTCTGAGTTTTTACTGGTTGCTCTAGGAGTGAACCAGAGTCCTATTTGAAAGTAAACATTATTTTTTTATCTCTTCACAATCAAGATTCTTGTGAAAGATTTTTGCTGAAGGTTTTTTGTTTTGTGTTTCCAAATTAAAGTTTAGGTTCTATTCTGGAATATCGGAGTTACCTCCGTGAAGACCCAAATCAGTGTCTTTTTTACTTTTTACTTTTCTGACTAGACCCACAATAAAAAATTTGGTTAGCGTCCTCACCCAGGGAGCAAACATACACACATTCTAGGCACGAAACCCATAGCCTTACTACATGTGATCCACTCTGATGGTCTCCAGTCTGTTCCACTGAGCTTAACAGTGAGCCTTGCAACTCACTAAGTTTATTTCACAATCCCCAAATTGGTCACAACCCCCAAATTGGTCACAACCCACCGTTTGGAAAACAGTTAACATTTTACGTTATTAAGCAAGGTAGTGTACCATCTTTGTGGGGTGAATTACTTCTCCACAGAGAGGTTGCGATGGTCTGAACTGGTTTTCCTTCTGAGGCCGTGGTGAGACATTGAGTAGCACGGGAAGTGGAAGGCCAAACAGCAAGGATTCCGTCAAACACTGATGAGGTTAAGGAAGACAAGAATGGGAGCATAGATTTAGCAGCAGGGGTGTCTTTGATTTAACTAAGGGGAGAGTCAGAGGCAAGGCAGGGGCAGAAGTTAAACTGCAGGGGGTGGGGGAGTGAATATCGGGTGGGGGAGTGAATATCGGGTGGGGGAGTGAATATCGCATACAGACTACAATTTCAAGGAGCCAGGTGGGTGGGGATGGAAAGAATTCCCTAGAGTCAGACATAAGGTCTGAAAGGCTTGTTTGGTTTTAATTAGATCCTTTAGGAAAATTGCCCTGGAGTCTGATGGAAAGGAGAGAACTGGTTAGTGTTTCTGAGGGGGGCGTGGCTGATAGAGCTGAGAACTGGATGGCCCATATCCTGTTTTAAACATTTCTTCTAATTTTTTTATTTATTTGGGAGAGAGAATGAGTAAGAGAGCACAGACAGGGTGGGACAGAGGCAGAGGGAGAAGCAGACTCCCTACTGAGCGGGGAGCCCGATGTGGGGCTCTATCCCAGGACGCTGGGATCATGACCTGAGCCGAAAGCAGACACTCAGCTGACTGAGCCACTCAGGCACCCCTAAATATTTCTTTTAAAGAAGTTTCCTTCTGTCATCCC